>CM038227.1:33953510-34282742 GCA_021442155.1 Cymbidium sinense
TATCATGTTCTCTTCCTGTTTCTATTAAAGATATCTCATAGACTAAAAAACCCCTCTCCTTTAAGATTTCAAAACATGTGGATTCAGCATATTAATTTTTTTTAATGTTGTGGCTAATAATTGGAAAGCTCCTTTACATCCAAATAATTCAATTATGGGGATGAATAGACTTTGGTTTAAACATAAAAGACTTATACAAAATTTGGGCTGGTGGAAAAACATTATTTTAAAACCTTTTTCCAATATTTAAGATATGGAAAAATTGGTTTGTGATCTTGAATTCTTTGTTATGTCTGATCCTTATATAATTATAGAATTGACTGAGGTGAAAGATAAACTTGTTAACTTCCAAAATATGGAAGAGACTTATTGGTGTCAAAAAGCTCCTAGTAAACATATTGCATACAGAATAATAGATTTTATGCTTTGGTTAATAAAAAGAGAGATTTAAATAATATTTTAAAAATTAAAATGATAATGGAGATTGGATTATGGAGAATAATGATATTATGGAATCGCTTATTACCATAGAAATATGCTTAATAAGAATTACTCTTATGAAGCTATTTCTCAATCATACTTTATTCTTTCTATTGTTACTAATGGTGATAATGATTTTCTTACCATTGTGCCTAATATAGATGAATTTTCAAAGTTCGGAATAGCATGAACATAGATTTTGTTGTTGGTCTGGAGGGTTTCACTACTCATTTTTTTCAAAAATGTTGGTTTATCATTAAAAATGATTTTATTTAGTCTATGATTGATTTTTTCAATGGTAATCCTTTTACTAGATATTTTTCTAGTACTTTTATTGTTCTCATACCTAGGAAAGATAATTTGGACTATTAGAGTGATTTTAGACCTATTAGTCTTTGCACCTTCTTCAATAAGTTGATTTCCATAATTCTTACCAAAAGACTTAGTCCTTTACTTAATAGAATTATCTCTCTTAACCAAACTAGTTTTATTAGAGGTAGATCCATTTTTGACAAAATTTTACTTGCTCAAGAATTAATTCATGATCTTGATGCCAAGACTAGAGGTGGCAACATTCTTTTCAAATTAAGTATTACCAAAGCCTTTGATAACATCTCTTGGGATTTCATTTTCCATATTCTAAATTTATTTAGTTTTCTAATAAATTTATTCTTCTTACTAAAAATTATATTAATAATTTTTTGTTTTCAATTTTGCTTAATGGAGAAGCCTTGAGTTTCTTTCCCTCTTCCCATGGCTTATGATAAGGGGATCCTTTATCTCTTGCTTTATTTATTATTGCTATTGACTACTTATCTAAGAGCATCAATGATTTATTCTTAAACAATCCTAATATGTACTACAGAACTCTTGGTGGTCTTCCTATTTCCCATTTACGTTTTGCAGATGATTTCATTATTTTTTGCAATGATTCTATTCATCACATCAAGCATCTCAAGTCTTTTTAAAATAAATTTGAGAAAGTGGCCTTTCTATCAATGATAACAAAGCTATTTTATCACATCCTCTAGTATCTCCAATAATAAAATCAATCAAATCATGCATATCACTAATTTTAAACATCAACACTTACCTCTTAAGTACTTGGGTGCTCCGTACTCTAAAGGCCTAAAATGTTCCCATCTCTTTGACGAGTTAATTCAAAAAATTTCAAATAAATTTTTTGTTTGGGAATTCCATTTACTTTCCTTTGGTGGTAGGCTCACTATTCTTAAAAGAACTCTCAACTCAATGCCTCTTTATTTGATTAAAACTATTATCTCCACTAATGCTACACTTATCAGAATTGATCGTTTGATTAACAAATTTTTTTGGGGCTCCAATAATTCTACCAAAAAAATGCATTGGACATCTTGGCATAAATGTTGTGGTCCTTTAGGAGAAGGTGCTCTTGGTTGCAAGCTATTCGTGAAGCTATCACTGCCTTCTCTCATAAGCTCTGGGGGGATTTTAGAAAGAATAAAAGCCTTTAGGATAATTTTATGATGGAAAAATATTGCCAAGGAAAAACACCCCTTAACTGCTTTATAAAGTTTATGACTCTTCGATTTGGAAAAGGCTTAGTTCCATTAAATGGGTCAATCATTAATATCTTGGGTTATTCAGTCGGGTTCTTCCTTCTTTTGGCAAGATAATTAGATTGGCAACTACTCTATTGACACCTTTTATCTACCCACTCTACTGTTTCTATCAAAGTTAATTCTTTTGGGCTTAATAACAATTAGAATGAAAGCAAACTTGTGAATTATCCCTATTTCTCTTTTTGACAACTTTAGAAATATCCCCATTTCTTCTAACAAACCTGACCAAATTTTTTAAGCTTTCTTATAATGGTGACTTTGTTCTTAAAGAGGTTTGGAATTTTATTAGAGATAAATAGAACCCCTAATGTTTTATTAAACTTTGAATAATATCATTCCCATTTTCTATTCAATTTTAGCTTGGAGGATTTTGAATAACTTTATTCCTGTGGACTCTTTGCTCTAGACTAAAGGGTTTTACTTACCTTCAAAGTGTTACTATTGCATCCATATTGAAAAATGAAATTCATGTTTTTGTCAATGGTTCTATCGCTTCTAAATTATGGTTTTGGTACGATGATATATTTATTACCAACTATTTTCAGGATTCTCTTTCTTTACTCTTTGTTGACCTCACTTTTGGAGTGAGCTTTCAACTTCTTCACCTTAGACATAGGACTCCTCTAGTCACTAAGTGTTCCTTAGTCTTAAGACACTTTTAGTGATTAGGTGAACACTTAACCTAACCCTAGAGACTTAAAAGAGTTAGTCATAGGAATAGGTTATGCCTTAGGGGGTATTAGGAAAACTTTCCTACCCTATAGCTTTAACCAAATCCTTATTTCCTTCTTTCAAGTCAAACTTTAAATTCAAATCAACTTCAAATTCAAATCAACTTCAAATTCAAATCAACTTCAAATTCAAATCAACTTCAAATTCAAATCAACTTCAAATTCAAATCAATCAAATTCCAAATGATTAAAACCCATGATCAACATTAAATCCAAAACCTTTCTAAGCCCTTTGATTCCATCTTATGGACTTATCTCAAATAAAACCTTAAATAAATTCCAACTCAATGGATTTTCTCAAATTATGCATCAATTCTAAACCAAATAATTGAAACCCATGATTGATTTCAAATCCCAAAAATCTTTCCTAAGCCATTTTGATTTCATCTTATGGACTTAACTCAAATCAAATTCAAATCACTCCAAATTCAAGTGATTTTATCATAAACTATTTATATTCTCATTTATATTCACAAATATAAATGAAATATAAATTCAAACAACCAAAACTAAATTCAAAAACTCAAGTCCAAATCTAACCTAAGTCCAACCTATACCCTTTCAAGTCAAATTCTTGAACTTAACCAAATCATTTTCAAATAAATTCAAACCTTTGGATTTTCTCTTCAAACAATCATTCCTTCAATCACATGCCCAAATATAAACATAAACTACAATCATCAAACCAAAATCAAACTAACCCAAATCAAATCCATGTTCATCCTTGAACTTGAAATTGTCAAATGAATTCAAAACCCATTTGACTCAAATCACTTGTAATTAAATTTATATTTCAATCATAAGTCCATATGTGAGTTCAACCAAACTTGAATCAAGCTTTGATCAAGCCAATTGACCCATTTAGGCTCACTTGACCCAAAGTGACCTAAAGCACCTTTTTGAGCCAAATTCTAATCCAACCCAAATTAGATTGAACTAAGCCCATCTAAGCCTCACATTATGAGCAACAATCATCCTAGGTTGGTCAATCACTCAAATTGGGTCAAACCAAGTCAAACTTAGCCTTTGACGAAGTCAACACTTAGCCCAAATGAAACATAACTAGCCAAAATTTATCATATAACAAATTGATTGAAACCATTGATCTAAACCAATTCATAAACAAAGATTGAACTAGACCAAGTCATCAATTGATGCCGAACCTAGCCTAATTGGCCACTTGACCTAAGTCGGCTCAAGTTAACCTAAAAAGTCAAAATGGGTCAAATCTTGATCTAAGCCAAATTGATTACAACCAATGGGTCAAATTCTTTCTAAATCACATGTTGAACTTGACCAAAGCTTTAATTGGCCAACTAGACCCAACCCAGCCCAATGGACCATGAAACCAACTTGACCTAAAATGTCAAATCAACTTGAAATCAAACCAAACCAAAATTGATTGAAACCAAAGCTTGTAATACATTTCAAATGATCAATCAAATCTAAACCAACCCATGACCTAATCCAATTGGGTCAAATGGGTCAAATTTGTCAACTTGACCCATTTGACCTAAATGAACCTAAATGAACCAAAACCAAATATAAACCAAATTGAACCAAACCAAAGACACCCATAGGCTCTAAATGATTGTTTGAACTTGAGCTAACCCATGGTTTGACATAATTTGACCAATTGGTCAACCTAACCCAAATTGACCCAATTTGACCTAAATGGGTCAAATTGAACCAATTCAAATCAAATGAACTCCAAATCACTTGAAATTTTGCCCAACCCACTTTTGAATCATCTCAAATCTGTCCAAATCAAAATCAAGGCCAAATGACCATTTTACCCCTAGGTCAAAGGGTATCCTATGGCCAAATTCACTTGGAATTTGGCTAATTCTTTCTCATTGCTACTTAACATCTTCCTAGTGATCCATTTGGACACCAAAGAGGGTGGTGAACATGACCCAATGGGTTTGGGTCAGCCATGACCCAACCCAAAGCGAAACCAGCCCCTTCAATGCAAAATTAACACTTGGACCACTCCATACACTCACCTAGCACATGGGCACTCCCTTTCCTCCACTCCTTTGCCTAAAATAAATCACATGGAGTGACTAATAGCCTAAACAAACCCATAAATCATAGAAATTGATCAAAATGGAAAATCTAGCCTCTTCCATCCGATCCAAGTAGGGGGAGATATACTCCCCCTCATTTCCACTCAAACCAGAGACATTGCATTCGATTGAGCTCTAGGGATCAAAAACAAGCTTCTCCAAGTTTCCCAAAGCCATTTTCAAGCATCCTAAATTTCTCCTTCTCAATTATCTTCAAAGTGAAATAGGGAGGTAGAAACTCTAATTCATCCAATTCTCCACCAAACCCAAATTCACTTTGCAAGCACCATCAAGGGACCTAGTCGAGCTCACCCAAGGTGTTTCCCAAGTCTCCAAGACATGAGAAGGGGGACTTCTATCAAAGCCGATTGCCATTGAAGGGGAGCTTGATCAACCAAGACATCCCCTTCAAATAAAGACTTGATATTTTCAACAGGACTTCGTCTCCACTAGATGAAGCTACCTCCTCCATTGGAAGCACCGGTGATAGTCTCTAGTGAGGTATGGTTCAAAATTGATCCTAACTTAAAAAATGCTTGGTCCTTTGTGAAGGGAATTGTAATCCCATTAGATCTTAGCTGTTGAATTTTTTTGGTTGTGTTCTTCTAAAGCTGAGGGTTGAGTTTGAGTTCCATCCAAGCTTGGGTGAGCTCGGATCGAGCGATGATCGATGGCACATCCCCTCTCGAGGAGACAAATCATACCCATCCATCCAGGTGTTTTGGATGGATGATTTAATCACGTAGATCTGATTAAACCCTTTAGAACCACAGGATTAATCCTGACCATCCTATCTTTGATCAGATGGCCCAAGGGAAAGCACACCCCATCGCCAGCTGAAGTGGCATGTGATTTGACAACTTAAATAACCAATCTCATTATGCCATGTGAAAAGCATGCCGCATCAACAGTCCACATGGTGCTGGCAGAATTAGTTAATTAATTAGGCTATTCTAATTATCCATTAATCATAGAAACTTCATAAAATCATAATTAAATGTAGAAAATTCCAAAAAATATTAATGAGGGCTCATTTTAAAGGTATTTTAGAGAGGAATCCAATAAAAGTATTTCTAATTGAATTTAAATAGTGAATTTTCTTAATTAAGGTTAAATTAAAATTTTAATCACCTTAATTACTCCTTAATTACTTAATTGATTAATTTCTTTCTGGACATGTTTAGTGGATGACTTCCCTTAATTTTGTTGGAATTTATCAATGAGTTAATTAGGAAATTAATTAATGAACCCCTAATCACCCTCTTAATATAATTAAGAGTAATTTAACATATGAACATTGATTTAATCCCTTAATTAAGATAATTAAACATTATTTAAGTAAAGAGGAGGTTTTTGGAATGGGATTGGGGTATTTTCCCTAATTTATTCCCTAAACCCCCATTCATCCTTAATCCATATATAACTAAGGATTAATCCACTAATGATCTACTTAATAAGTCTAATCAAATTTTTAAAACCAATCTGGAGTTAATCAATCTCTTGCTGGGTAGATCATTAGGTGTTCAAAAGCCTAAGGTAAGTTTGAGAAAATCATATCCAACTCACATGTGTGCGAAGGTTATGAAAGTACTTAATAAAACCCTTTAGCTTAATTAATCAATAATTGTGAGCCAATTGCATTAGGCCCCTTTATTTCTTAGGTGCATTGCTGATTTAAATTTCATGTGGTTGCATATCATATGTTGGCTCATAATTACTTGTTTAATTATGTTAAAGTGGTGTAGGTAAAGGGTAATTAATGGGTTTAATTCACACCTTAACCTAAACAAAACATGAAATCAATCTAATTATTCTAAAATTAAACAAAATCAATTCACACATTGGGGAGGATAGGACCAGCAAATTGTTTTCATATTTCCTAAGCCAAATCAAAATCAAATTCAAAAATAAAAATCTCTTTAAAGAATGTTGATTCACTTTAAATGATCTTATTTCATAGGATTGTCTTTAGGAGTTAATTAAGGTGAATGAAGTCATATGCTTACATCACTTTATTTCTTTCCAAGCATGCTAAATGTTGTTTGCCATATAAAGTCATGCATTCATATCTTTTGAAAAATCAACTAAATAAAATGTTTCTTTTATGTCAAATTGCATGTGTTGGCTAAATTTAAGAATATGAGTGGCTATTATCACTATGAAAGAAAAAAGTATTTTCAAAACCTATAAATCAAAGATTATAAATGAAGTGATGCTACTTATAAGTACTTATAAGCTTGCATGTGATTATAGCATAAGATGTGTATTATGTGATTTTCTTCTCTTCTTAACATGGATTTGAAGAGGATTTGCAAAGTGTATAGTTCATTTGAAAAGAACATAACACTTGCTTAAAATCTATTATGCACTTCTATGTTATGACTTAAGAAGTATCTTCACATTTACACATGTAAATTATACAACTAAATCAAACACAAATTATTTTACATGATTCTTCATCCATTTGTTTCTTTTTATACATTTACATGTATTTAAGAAAAGTGGTATATTAGTCTGGACATCTCGGGGTTGTAAGGCTTTAAGTAGCCCCAAGTAGGTCTTATACCTTACACCCCTGGTGTAGAAAATAATGGTGCCATACTCATATCTTTTATACATGTGATTATGCATTTAGCTAATGGACAAAAGAATCCCTCTCTTTTGTACATAATAAAAATACATATTCATGGAATATTCAAATTTTCTTAAACACAATCTCTTAGCATTCATCATCAAGGAATGCTAAAATTTGCATTGCATGAATAGGTATGCTTAGGATCATTCATATGCATGATATACATGTTGGAAAGAAATAAATGGTTATGTTATGTGATAGTAATTCACCTTAATTAATCCTAAGATGCCTTTCTTGTTGGATAGGACTATTTGGCGTAAATCTAAACTCAGGTTAATTAAAACACATAATAAAACTTCACTAAAGAAAATCACTAATGAATCTACCTTAGAAATCACTTAAGGTAGGGATGAAAGAGAAGTTCTCTTTTCTTTTCTTCTCTTTACAACATTTATTAACTAAATGTATGTTCATTCAAACCAAATCAAATCATTAAATAAAATTAACAAATCAACTAAATCACTTAAATGAAACCACCCTCTAAGTTGAATCCTTCACACTTAGAAAATTCTAACCCTAAAGACTAGCTAAGACAAGCCACACAAGCCTTGAAAGGCACATACATTAGGCTAAGTCACCATTTCTAGCTCTATGTTAGGGCAGTGCATGGTTTGATGCCTAATTTTGTTTTATGATGTAATATTTTTAGACTATATGTAAGGGTGCATGTGCATAGAGTGGATGATAGGATGATCTTAGTCTAATCATGTCTTCTGCTGGGGATTGTGCTTAAGGGGTGCTGTAATAAAAATATAAATACTTTTTCTATGCAGGTTCATTATAACCCTAAGCATAACCTAAACTAGGACAAGTGGATTTGGTTACCCGTGTGTGGGGTGCTAAGTCCAAATAATTCCTATAATTGCTTGGGTTGTGTGGTATGTTTAGCAAATCTCTATTTTGTAGGTTTAGTTTGATTTACTTTCCCTTTTTGATGTAATTTTTGAAATTAAGATTTGGAATGAATGTTATGGGGAATTAAGGTGAACATTGGTCAAAATACCATGTCATATGTACCATGTGAAGCCCTGGAGCAAACCACATCCCAAGTAAAATCAAAAAGAAGAAAGAAATGAAGAATGTAGAATGAAGACCACCATAACATGAATTCTTTCTAAATTGTAATTCTTCATTTGTAGTCTGGGTTGTATAAGGGTAGAGCTCAACTACCCATTTTTCTTTTCGGGTTTTTGCAGTGGAGCCTGACCACATCAGCCTCTAATTCTTTTGTGCTAGCTTTATATAATTCTTTGATGTTTGTTTAGCTTGTGCATTAGAAATGACATGATTTTCTTAGTTTCTTAATTGCTTGATGGTTGTTGAATGGCTTGGATGAGATTAGTCTCTTAGGAAAAAATAAATTTGCTATCCAATTAATCAATTCAAAATTAAATTAAATAACTCATAACCTAACCTAAAGCATAAGACATAAAGCAAGATAATAAAAGATTTAGCAACCCCTTAGCTGGATGTTGTATGTCTCACATCATGCATAAAATATATTGCTTCACTCTTGCTAGTGGAGGGCTTCCACCTTTGCTAGAGAAAATGGCTTGACCTGTGAGAGCCATGGTAGAAACACACCTCCTTCTTGTTGATTTTTTCCCATAATCAATCATCTCATGCATTGGGCATATGAAATCCCATAGCCTATCTCAAATAAATTGTCTAAAATTCAAAATAAAACTTAACAAAATTTGCATTAGATTTAAGTCATTATTCATGCCCTTCATGATCTAGTCTCTTAGGGAGTGTGTTTAAGGACTTAGTCTTCTCTCTAAATAAATAATAGCCTAGCTATTTTGCAAAGCATAAGACTTGCTTACATATATTTAAAATTGTAGGAGGAGTTAGTTGGCAGCCACCCCCAGGCGATTATAAGTCCAATAGCCAGGTGGTTTATTCTCTCTTGTGGAGATAAACCATATACCCAATTTTGCCTTAGATTTAGGTCGTGCTTTGGCCCTCGCCAAAGCTCCCTAGATTTAGGATCTGAGGTTGTTATTTCCCTTTATGGGCTACAAGCATAAACCCTCACCTCTTAGGCATTTCAATGATCTTGTATTATGGAATTGTAAGCCCTAGATTTCTAATAAAAATTTAAATCAAACATATAATTCTTCTCAATTTCAAAAATATAAAGCCCAACAATAAGATAGTTTGGGATGCTCACTAGGTTTCCTAGCATCGTGAGCATCCCCTATTCATCTCCATTTATTTTTAATAATAACTCCCACCTCTTGATCAATCCCACGTGATCTTCTAGAAATGACAAATATGTTGATGGTTCTATCTTTGAAAACTTTGGAGATAATGATCATTTACCTTAATCGAGAGTATTCTTAAGGAATCTGATTCTTTAAGATGTAATTAACTATGGGGGGCTCACCTCCATATGGAATTTAAAGAACTCGATTTAAAATAAACCCTACTTTACTTTTCCATGTAAAGAAGGGGAAAGATCTTTGGTACATTCGAAGACCCATTGTCCTTAGGAGTCCTTATTAAGTGATTAGGTCCATTCTGGAATGGTTACTTCTATCTCTCGAGATAGTACATCATTCCTCAATGTCATGCCCGATCACCCTAATGAGTACATCTGCGGATATACGTGGTGTCCCAACATAATATATACATTTTATTTTTCAAATTCCCAAAAGTTTGAGAAATAATAAACACCACAGTATCTTCCTGGCAACTCCACTGGGGATGGTTCCTCTCTCCATCTTTGATAAATGATCGTTGTCTCCAAGTATCGATGGTGGATTTGTATTTCATATGAGTCTGAGACTATCCTTCTTTTTCGTTGGCACTTAGTTTATTTCATTCTTAAGCTAAGCTAGCCAACATCTTTTAAGTTTTAGGACCTCATGGGTCTTAAAACCTGGTCCTCCAATAGGTAAAAATAAAATTTAAACAAAAGAAATGACTAAAAATTTTGTTGAACTTCACTTATCAATCCTATGGTAAGGTAAGGTTTATTCTACAAATAAAAGAAAAATAAATCCTTCATAAAAATCTGACTTTTTAAAAGAACTTTCCAAAAAATTCAATACTTGCACACAAATTTTCATAACTCAAACTCATCTAACAATCTTCAATATTATTACACTTTTAAAAAATAAAAAGTTAAGAATCATTTTTCAAAAACCACAAGTGAACATCTTCATTCAATATACCCAAATTTATTGAATGAAGATTTCATTTCCAAATAAAATCAAAATCATCTTTCAAAAAGCACATATGAATATCCTCATTCAATATACCTAAATTTATTGAATGGCAATTTCATTTCCAAATAAAATCAAAATCAACTTTCAAAAGCACAATGAACATCTCATTCAATATACCCAAATTTATTGAATTAAGATTTCATTTCAAATAAAATCAAAATCATATTTCAAAAGCACATATGAATATCCTCATTCAATATACCCAAATTTATTGAATGAAGATTTTATTTCTAAATAAAATCAAAATCATCTTTCAAAAAGAACAAATGAACATCCTCAATCAATATACCCAAATTTATTGAATGAATATTTTATTTCCAAATAAAATTAAAATCATCTTTCAAAAAGCACATATGAATATCCTCATTCAATATACCCAAATTTATTGAATGAGGATTTCGTTTCCAAATAAAATCTAAATCTTCTTTCAAAAAACACATATGAATATCCTCATTCAATATACCCAAATTTATTGAATGAATATTTCATTTCCAAATAAAATTAGAATCATCTTTCAAAAAGTACAAATGAACATCCTCATTCAATATACCCAAATTTATTGAATGAAGATTTCATTTCCAAATAAAATCATATCATAAAATTGAGATTCCATTTCAACATATCTCACATATGTTGAAGTTGGAATTTCTTTCTTCAAAATTAAATTTGAAGGTAAACCTCTTCATTCAATATATCCAAATTTGTTGAATGGAAGTTTCATTTCCAAAAAAAACTACACCATTTGAAATTCCACTCAACACACTCCCCATGTGTTAAGTTGGAATTCCCTCCTTTTCAAAAAAAATAAATAAATAAATAATCACACATAAAAATTTCATCTTTGAAAAATAAAACATGATTGACTCCCATTTGACATACCCAAATTTGTTAAATGAGAGTTTCATATTTCAAAACATATTTGGATCTTTCATTTAGCATACCCAAATTTGCTAAGCCAAGATCCCACTTTTCAAAATCAAAACATCAAAATCAAACACATTTGAACTTTATTTAGCATACAATTTGCTAAGTAAAGTTCTCATTTTTAAAAAATCAAAACATCAAACCAAAAAAACACATTTGAATTTATTTAGCATACCCAAATTTGTTAAGTAAAGATCCCTCATTTTCAAAATCAAAACATCAAAACCAAAACACATTTGGACTATATATACCCAAAATTGCTAAGTAAAGATCCTCTTTTCAAAATCAAACATCAAAACCAAAACACATTTGGACTTTCTTTAGCATACCCAAATTTGCTAAAAAGATCCTCTTTTCAAAATCACCAAAAATCAAACACATTTGGACTCTTTATTTAGTATATACCCAAATTTTAGTAAATGTTTCATTTTTCAAAAATCAAAAATCAAACACATTTGGCCATTATTTAGCATACCCAAATTTGCTAAGTAAAGACCCCATTTTCAAAAATAAAAAAAGAATCAAATACATTTGATTTTATTTAGCATACACAAACTTGCTAAGTAAAGATTCCATATCCAATTCACACATGATTCACATCATGGGCAAACAAGTAAAAGAAGAAAATTATTTTCAAATAACTCATTTAGCATATCCAAATTTGCTAAATGAGCAATCACAAACAAAATCAATTGACCCTCTATTTAACATACTCAAATTTGTTAAATAAATGGCCCCAAACATAAAAGTTAAATTCAAATATGAACCAATGGAAGCATAAAAAATCTCTTCAAAATATTTGAACCCATTTCCAACATACATAAATTTGTTGAAAATGGATTCTAAATTCAAAATATCTTCTCCAATTCTAAATTCAAAATCTCTCTCCTAAATTCAAAAGAGCCCCGCTTAACATATTCAAATTGTTGATGTGGGTTTAAACTCCAAATCAAAAATTCAAAAAGTCAACAGAATATCAAAATAAAAAAAATTTGATTTGAGTTTATTTTCAAAAATTGCAAAATTTCAACTCCTACCAATTTTTCAAGTTCGCCAAATAAATGGATGCAAATATGTCTTCACTTTCCTTTGGGATGGTTTTTGGCCTTGATTGGGCCAGCCTTCCCCAAATTGAGTTTGCCCATCCGATTCACTTTGAGATTCAAAGGGGCCAAAATCACTTGAGGGAGCAACCTCACCATCAAGAGAATGTGGTGACTAAGTAGTCATCCATGTTGAAATTCCATCAGATTTTGAATTTCCCTCAATAAAGAGGAAGAGGGTGGAAGTTCTTGTAGTAGTTATAGCTACAGTTCCTGTGCATTCAATTGTTCCCATTACTGCCCCAATACAGGCTAGTACCCACTCACTGGCTTCTTTTAAGGGGAAGGCTACCCTATCATCAAATATAGTCTTCCCCACCTTTGACATAGAGTCTGGTTCCCGCACTACTCCTCTCAATGGAACTCAATGCCACAATGTAATCAAGCACATCATGTGCTTCCCAAGGAGATGGAAGCGCCTCTGTGTTTAGAGGAGTCACCCGTGATAGTTTCATTAATTACAGAAAGTTTCATTTCTTTCTATCTGAGAGGAAGATGTTAGGAGGTTTACAGTGTCACCTCCACCTGTAGTTCAATATGAGGCACCTATCAAAGATAAGAGGAGGTCTTATGCTAGCCATAGGATAATTTTGTGCTAAGTTGGTAGGGCTTCTGAATGGTTAGAGTCTAAAGCTCAATTTGACCTAAGATTAGTCATTCCTCGTAGCATATGCAAGCATATCTGACAGGGGAGGGCCAGGGAGGCCTGTGTATCAGTGCATGTTACTAGTAGAGAGAGGTGAAGGTATGCCGTCACTTGTGATGATCCATTATTCATGCTAGTCATACTGACAGTATTGTATTGATCGGTACTACCCATCACAGGAGGGGAGCTCCTGCATAGAGAGAGTCAATTTTTTCTCCATCACACTACTCCACTCCATGTCCACCATCACCAGTACAGGTTTCTTCTTCCAAAGTTCCATCTAAAGCCATGAAGGCAGCATCAGAGGGAAAAGAGAGCCCCACTGGTGATCCGGCTATGGCCAAGAGATCTCATTTCATCTACACCACCAACCGATGGCGAGCTCGCTGATCTCCTAGTTCATGAAGAGGGAGTGGTGACTGTAGCAAAGATACTGTCACCACCACCACCTCATAGGATCATGGACATAGCAGAAGCAGAGGGAGAAGGAGACAGTTTAGTTGCCCCCATGGCGAGAGATCCTCCCAGGAGTAGCACTCCACCCATGGTAGATGATAGCCATGAGCACATTTCTTTTAATGAGCATAGCCCTGATAGGGTTAGCTCTCCAGTAGCCAGAGATGTTAGATGAATCTATATTCATGAGCATGACCGCACCACCGGTCAGCCATGATCATTTGTGCCTAGACAGTTGGACCGCTCCCTAGATGACATCATAGCATAGTATCTCATTGAGAAGAAGGAATCTAGGGTATGACTAGTTTGACTTAGAAGAATAGATGGTTAGTTTTGATCCCAATGAAGATAATTTGTTGAAAGATTCAATAGAGGTGCATATGGTTGATACCGGAGGTTCTCTCCTTCAAAATCAGCATGGCTCCGAAGGTGTTACGGTCAAACAGGATGACACAGCCTATTAGACCCAACACCTCCTTCAATAACTTAAACAAAAGGATGAGCATATTGACAAGATGGGAAAGAGGTTTGAAGATTTGCTAGCAACAGTTTTGACACTTCAGAATCAAGCTCTAGTAGCACATCATATTATTATGGACAATAATCAGCCTGAGTTACTGCATGTCTTGAATCAACCTAAGAGTTCACCTCCGGTAGGGCAAGGTAGTACTAGCTTGTATAGGAAGGTAGTGGACAGTACCTTCGTATAAGAAAAAGAAATTAAACTCATTGTTGAGCACAAGTGAGAGAAGCCCTGGCACAAGCCCAGATGGTTCATCGGTTTCAAAGGGTAGACCCTATCCATAGAAATTCGATGCTATCTAGTATCATAAATATTTTGTGCTTCCTTATTTCAAGAGTTTTGATGGCAGCGGGAACCCACAGAAGTAGATAGCGCACTTTAAGACCAACTAGTGCAATGTTGGTGGTAGTGATGCACTATTGTTCCATCTTTTCGTTAGCATTTTAGTAGGCATAACCTTTGATTGGTATGCTGAACTCCCCAATGATTTAGTGAAGACTTTTGCTAAGTTGGAACAACTCTTTATTAAGAGGTTTACTGGAGCTCAGCAAAGGGTGACTATGGGCAATCTAATTATAGCACAATAATACCTCGGTGAGTCCCTTATTGATTATATTCTCAGATAATGCAATTTGAGTATGAAATATGAATCACAGTTGTCTGAACAACATGCCATTAAAATTCTAGTAAAGAATATTCATGGTCCAGTCTCCTTCATGCTCAAAGGTTTCACCATCAAGATATTTGTGAAGCTAATCAACAAGGCAGCTAGTCTACAAGGAGAGGCAAACAGTTACCTGTTCAAGATAAAGTATCAAGCTAAAGCCACAAAAAGCCTATGAAAAGAAGCCAGGGGTAGCAACAGTATTGGACAAGAGGAAGCAACTGGCCAGAGATTAGCACGAGAGCTTGAGCTCCACAGCCTTTGCTTCCACCTCATTTACCACCACCTAGGCCATCCTATCAACTGCCATAGTAGCCTCCACAACCTTTGCCACCTCCTCCTCATCCATATTCATAGTAGTGGTACACATACTCGCTCTGAGGTAGCTACCATCCACCTACTCTTTTGGAAAAACTAAATAAACATTATTCATTTAAGAAGGAGGTAGTTAGGAAAATCTTTAAGAACCTCTTAAAAAAACTTGGTTTTTAGCTACCCGAGCCTAGGTAGCCGGAGGAAGTGGGCAAGAGCAATGATCCTAACTTTTACCACTACCATTGCATGTTAGGCAATATTTTGGAGGATTGCTTCACATTTAAGGATTGTCTTGAGCATAACTACAAATTAGGCACCATAGTTATCCCAAAGGAATATCTAGTGGAACAACCATCCAGTTCTGTTAGGGTAATCCTTGGGGATACATGTTATCCTCTCAAAATAAAAGAAGGTTGGGATATCTCCTTATCTCGAACCTCTAAAAAGATTATTTCAAAAATCTATAAACTTTCCTTGCAGGTGCTTGAAGTAGCTCGAACCTCCAACATCAAGGAAGGTTCGCAAGATACCAAAGACAACTTGGGAAAAGTGGGAGCTCAGCAGTAGCAACGGTAGCCCACACTATCCTGGGATAGCCAAGTAGCACAACCACCGACCAAGCCCAACCTCCATTCCACCGTTACAGCTACTACTTCAGACACTTCTACTTTAGCTAGCTCTTCTTCTAGTAGACATCTTGTATCGGGGGATGAGGGCATCAAATCCCTCACCCCACTTACTTTGCTAGATTTCTACTATGTACCTCCTCCTAAATCTAATAAAACAAAGAATAAAGCTAGTTTGAATTACATCTATGTCACTTCTGATGGGTTGTCTAATTTTACTCTTTTAGAAAACTCTTCAAGTATAAATTATTATAATAACTGATCATCCTCTTTTTGATTTGGAAATAGACTTTCCTTTTCTGAATACTACGAGTTCACCTCTTGAGATAGACTTGGAATCATCTGATTCCGAGGGTCCTACTGGAGAAGTTGTAGGTGAGCCTAACAAGTAGTTAAAATCTTCCACTAATACATCATAAGAAATCACCGAAGTTAACATCTGTAGTGGCAAGGTCCTACCTCCTAGGGTAGCACCTCAAGATAATGGAAAATAAGACATTGGTACTAATGAGAAAGAAGCCCCTCCACAGGATGGTCCACCCATGGATATGCTTGTGGAGGATCATCCTAGAGTTAATTATAATGTCCTCACTCACCTAAGAAAGTTTCCAGCTAAACTAAGCATATATAATGCCCTTATCTTATCCAAAGAGATGAGGGAATCATTAATCAAGGCTCTTCTTGATCTAGAGATATGCTTAGCTGAACTGATCGCTATTAGAGAGGAGGCATATTATTCAAGAGAAGCCTAGGGAGTCACATTCACTGATGAAGACCTTCTTTTGGGGAGACATGGAGCACAACTGTCCCCTCTATATTAAAGTGGATATGGGAAGATTCAGACTTTCTAGGGTTTTAGTTGATCTAGGTGCATCAGTGAACATTATGAGTTTAAAGACCCTTGCTTATTTGAAGATTGACATCTCTACACTCTGAGGAGATCGGATGATGTTGAGAGGATTTAATGAACAGAGAGGGCTGGCTCCATAGTGTTACCTTGGAAATAGGTGATTGAAAGACTAAGCCAAGTTTTATATAATTGATTCAAATACATCTCACTACTTTTGCTTGGCCTTGGATACACTGAATAAGATGATTCTATCCTTCCTTCATCAGTGCATAAAGTGAGATGGAATCAATACATGTCAAAGGAGATTAAAAGCCATTTTTAGTTAGAGAGGTCGAGATATATGAGGATGCAACCTACTATCTTCCTCAAAATCAAAACACACTTTCTCATGAATTTGGCCAAAATTCAAATACGAAAGAAAAAGAGAAAGAAGAAAAAGAAAAAGAAAAAGAAAAAGAAAAGAAGAAAGAAAGTACAAATGAGCGAGAAAAGGACACTAAGAAAGAAGTAGAGCTGCATATTACATTCCACCCACAGTTCTTTCCACCAAATTGACATATGAGTAGATTGACTTGACCTCCACCAGGAAGAGGCAGAGACAGATACATAGGCAGTTCTAGAGGTGGAAGACCCTACTGGCGACCCAGGCTATGATCTAGTTCATACGAGTACCCCTACTATTCACATAGACCTAGAATCTAGCTCGAAGGATGAGTCTCATGTGATTAGCATACATAACCCCACCGAGTTTCATTGGAGGTGACACTCGTGCTGGACAATGATGAAGACCAAGCCTCCAAGCAAAGCACAAATATATTTGAATCACACTTATGTAAAACTGTTAGGCAACAGTTGTGAACTTTAGCTCTAACCTCACTTTCTTCTCAAAAAGTTGAAGGTTTAGAAGTTAAGGAAGCCCCTACATCTTCCATAGATATCAAACCAAAGAGATTCATATTAGGATCATTATCCTCAAGTCCAGAAGTTGATGTTGAACTTAAGGATAATTCATATAAAGATTCAATATAATTACTTTTTGATTGGTATTCGCCTTGTGTTCATAATCTTGTAAAGAAAGGTTCGATTCCTTATACATGGTCCAAGCACAGGTCAAAGTATTTCAAGAAGCTGTGGAACAATAAAGGCAGGGATGCACAATCAAGATCAGGACTAGGATTCGGTATAGTGGGTCCAATCAATGATGATGATTACTGCTTAGTTGTCACCAATCATTTGGAGTCTGATAGGTTCTTCTCAAACCAAACTAACTCTTATGAGGATGTATGTTTAGAAACTTAAGATGATACAGATGATTTTCAAATCAAAGATGCACCTCCAAAATTTGAAGAGAAATCATTCAACTATTGACATGCTCAAAGAAATCAACCTCAAGATAGAAGAAAATCCACGCTTGACATACATTAGTTCTCTACTAAATGAAGAAGAAACTAATGACTTAGTTAGCTATTGATTGAGTTTAAAGACTACTTTGCATGGAGCTATGAAGAGATGCCCGGATTATCTCCTGACATAGCAATCCACAAACTAGCAAAAGACCCTAACATTAAACCTATCAAGCAAGCTCCTAGATGCATGCGATCAGAAATCAAACAACAGGTCATTTATGAAGTCAAGAAATTGATCAATGTTGGTTTCATTAGGGATGAAAAATACCCTACCTGGTTAGCCAGTGTAATGCCAGTTAAGAAAAGAATGACCAAATTAGCATATGCATCGATTTCAGAGACTTAAATAAGGCATGTCCTAAGGATGAATTTTCACTTCCTATACCAGAATTAATGGTGGGCATCGCCTCATTTCATGTAGTATTCTCCTTTATGGATGGGTCATCTGGCTATAATCAAATCAAGATGGCCTCTGAGGATGAAAGAAATACTGCCTTTCAAACCTCAATCGGAATCTATTATTATAAGGTCATACCTTTCGGCCTTAAAATGCTGGTGCTACATACTAGCAGGCCATGACTCAAATCTTCAATGAACTCATTCATCATCAAGTTGAATGCTACATTGATGATCTAGCCATCAAAAGCAAAGAAAAGGAAGACCATCTCTTTGACTTGAGAGTAGTTTTCAAACGATTAAGATAATACAACCTCAAAATGAACCCCCAGAAGTGTGCATTTGGAGTAGTTTCAGGGAAGTTCCTTTATTTTGTTGTCTGACACCTGGGAATTGAGATAGATCCAGAAAAGATTAAATCTATCTTAGAAATAACACCCGCTAAAAGTTTAACTCAACTTAGATCATTCCAAGGGCGGTTGGCATATCTAAGATGCTTTATCTCCAATCTTTCAGAGAGATGTAAGCCATTTTTAGCACTTATCAAAAAGTATGCTATGTTCAAGTGGGATGACAAGTGCCAGCATGCTTTTGAAGGCATCAAGTAGTATTTGTTGAACTCACTAGTTCTTGCAACCCCTATCCTAGGCAAGCCACTTATCCTCTACACTGTTGCATTGGATGACTCCCTTGGCATGTTGTTGGCTCAAACTAATGACGAAGGAAAGGAGAATGCTCTCTACAACCTCACCATCGTCAGATCCCTACTGAAGCAAACTATCCACCTATTGAGAAACATTGCCTAGATTTATTCTTTGCATCCAAAAATCTATCACACTACTCATAAGGTGAACTTGATTTGAAGAATCAATCCACTACAGTATCTCATGACACAACCAATGTTATCCAGATGGTTGGCATGTTTGTCCATGATTCTCTCACAGTTTAATAGTAAATTGATACCACTCCATGTGGTGAAAGGACAGGCACTAGTGAGTTTCTTAGAAACACACCCACTTCCTGTTGATTCCTTGCTTAGTGATTATCTCCTCGATGAACAAATCTTGAACTTAGGGGAGGTTGAAAATTATTATTGGGAGATGTATTTTGATAGTGCGGCTTCCTTTCACAAAGGAGAAGAACCATGATCTACTATTAGGAAAGGCAGGGGTAGGAATAGTTCTCTTAACTCCAAACCACAATGTGATGAGATTCTCATACTATCTCTCCAATCCATGCACCAAAAATGAAGCCAAGTATGAGGCTTTGATTGGCGGTCTGGAGTTAGCTATTATAGTGTGTGTCAAAAGCATCAACATCTACAGGGATTCTTAGCTAGTCATCAACGATTGTTGGGTCCTACAATGTTCTAAAACATAAGCTTCATCAATACCATGAATATACCATCAAGTTGTTGGCCCAAATCTCTGAGGTCACCATCTATAAGGTTCCTCAATGAGAGAACACTATAGCAGATGCTTTGGCCAAACTTGCCAAGGAATTGGCATGCCCAGAAGATGAGTCCATTCCAATAAGGTCCAAAATAGACAAGTCATATCTCATATTGATGTTGAACTCGTCAAGTGAATTTCTCTTGAAGGGGAGGTTATCGTTGCCAATAAAGATGAGGATTTGGATTGGAGACAACCGTTCATAGATTATTTAAACACAGGCAAACTACCTTAAGAGAAATCACAAGCCTATCAGATTAAGCAGAGAGCTTTCTCTCCTATGCTCTTATGGATGGCACCTTGTACAAACATTCTTGATCAAATGTGGTTATGTTGTTTAGACAAACACACTTGTAAGATCATGACCAAGATACGTTCAGGTCTATACGGAGCACATCAATCCAGTCTGAAGATGAAAGCAAAGATCAACAGACTAGAATACTACTCGCCTTTGATGATCACAAAATGCATGGATGTAGTTAAAAGATGCCATCAGTGTCAAGTACACGGTGTGGTCCTACATCAACCACCCAACATTATATAGCCTACATTGGCCTCAGGGCCATTTGAGTGTTGGGGTACCGACATAGTGGGTCCTATCGATCCTCCTTCTTCTAAGGGTCATCGGTTCATCTTAGCGCCACTTTTCCAAGTGAGGCAATCTCACTCAGAGGGGTCACAGCTCAACATGTGCTCCAATTTTTTAAGAACCATATCATATATAGGTTCGTGCTGCCTCAATGTATTATATCTGATAATGGTACTACATTCAAGAGCACCATGATCAACAACTTTGCCAGGAGGCATAGCATAGATTAGTGATACTTCACCATCTACTATTCCAAGGTGAATGGCTTAGCAGAACCATTCAACAAAACTCTCATCCAGATACTAAAGAAGACACTCGATGACAACAAGCAATAATGGCATGTGTAGTTGGTTGAAGCTTTGTGGACATACCGCACAACATATAGAACTCCAACTCAATCTACTTCATTCTCCTTAGTGTACGGATCCAAAATTATTCTACCATTAGAAGTTCAGCTCCCATCACTAAGGATAGCAATCGGTTGTAAAATCACTACAAAGCAGAATGCTAAGTTATGATTAGAAGAGCTTGAAGGTTTGGAGGAGAGACGCCTACGAGCATGCCAGAACCTCGAGTTATACAAAGCCAAGATGATTCAAGCTCATAACAAGCGGTCCGCCCTAGAGCTTTTCAAGTAGAACTTGTCTTAGTTCCAAGGAGACCAATTGTTAACCATCGAAAGATGGGATGCAAGTTTGAACCCACTTAGGAAGGCCCTTTTGTCATAGAGAAGGCCTACCAAGGAGGATCTTATCAGCTTATTGATTGCAGAGGGGAACACCTAATACTTCTAATTAATGGGCCCTATTTGAAGAAATATTACCCATAAAATCATGTTTGAAAATAATTATCTTCAAAATTCTATTCCAATTCATCAAAATACTCTCTTCTTTTGAAGTGTTGTTTGCTTATTTTGTGAATTTGCCATGACGTGTTTAGGGTAGGTGTAAGAGAACCCAAGAGGCATCCTATCCCTCTTTCACAACATGAACACAAATCAAACACAATTCCCCGCTACTAGAGTAGGTGTAAGAGAACTTAAGAGGCATCCTATTTCTACTAGCACAACTAAGTTAGGTGTGAGAGAACCCAAACAACATCCTTTCTTAGTGGGATCACAACTGCTATTCGTGGAACCATTTCATCAACTTTTGAACATGTTTTAGGATAAGTATGAGAGAAGCCAAGCAGCATCCTGTCCTCCTCAAACACAAAAACAAACACATATCTTTCATCTCGGGCTACTTTGATGTGGGAGCAAGCCCCTTATAGCACATACTCATTAGTTGCTCTAGGTCAAGCTAACATGCTACCTTGCTAGTATGTCACCCAGTGGTCATTTGTCTGGTGGATGTGAGTCCCCATGCTTTCTTCTTAACTTGACCATTACAAACTAATGAGAGCCTTATTAGTTTGGTAGGCCTCACTGCCCAACCAGTAAGCTACCTCATGTTGACTTTGTTTTAGAGGATGTAAGCCTACATGCTTTCTTCTTGAACTAGCCATCATGCATTGACAAGGTCGAGTATATCTGAGGTTTAGGATAAGTCCCCTGGTGTCTCCTTTCCTCTCAACTACTCTTGGGTTGACATAAGTCCCCTAGTTGCATTCACTTAGTAGTCTCCCTAGGTTAGATAGCACTTATCAAGCAAAAGATAGACTATCCTGACAATCAGTTCTGCTATAGGAAGATGTGAGTCCCCGATGCTTTCTTCCTAGGCTAATTATTACAAACTAATGGGCACTTTAGGTTGGTTGATGTTTGCCATGCTGACAGCGACTCACATGTTGGATACACCACTCTTGTTAGATGTGAGTCCCTGCACTTTCTCCTTGTATTGGCCATCGAATACTTATATATCTTCTCTGGTTTTGGATAAAGCCCTGGGCCTCCCCTACGGGCACTCTACTAAGATGATGTCCTTTGCACCATTTAGACACTACCCGGGTTACTCTTGGATGGGACAGTCCCCGCACTTTTTCCAATCCTCTAAAACCTATTCTATTATTTTTTGCTGAGCTTATGGGTGTTAATAAAGCTATTAAAATTTCTTTGAATAAAGGTTTTCTCAACATCTGGATTGAAGTTGATGCTATCTTGCTTCTTGACATGCTTAATTCCAATAAAGATGAGAATGCTGAATTATTTTATCTTCTTACTCATACTAAAAATATTATTTCTCATGTTTATTTTATAATTTTTCACATCCTTCATGAAGGTAATGCTTGTGCTGATTACTTGGCTAACTTTGGTTTGAACTTAACTAAGTTCACTTTATTTGACAACCAAACATTGTCTAAACTATTAAGTGGCTTGGTTAATCTGGATAATACTAGATTGCTTTATCTTAGATTATAAATTATTGGCTTAGTTTTTGTTTTTAATTTTTGATGATCTTTTGCTTTTGGTTTCCCCTTGTTAAACCCTCTTTAGGTTGTGGTTATCTACTTATTTTCTCTCTTGGCTTGAGCTAGGTTATCTTTTTGATCTCTTACTTTTGAATTGGCATGCTTTTTTCCACCTGGGGGTTTTTGTAAGTGTATCCTTGGTTATTTTAGGTTTTTTAGCTTAGTGGCTTCTATCTGTCTGGTTGGGTGTTTACCATAATTTTCCCTTAGCTATTTTTTACATCCTCCTTTTGTGTTGTGGCTATGGCTACTGTAGGTTTTTTTTGTATGGGTTTTGCCTCTTCTCTAGGTTGCTTGCTAACTTACCTTAGTTGGATCTAATGTTGTGGTGGTTGACAGGGTGACTTTATTGGGGGTTGGTCAAGTTTGGTTGGTTGGTTTTGGTTTGGATGTTTTAACTATTTTTTTATTTTTTGTTGGTGACTGATTTGGGGGGCTATTGGTGGTTTATCTTTGGCTTGATTTTGGCATGGTGGATGTTGTTGGTTGGTTATTATTTTCTCAGTTTTGTTGACTTGGGCTTGGTGGTTGGTTTTGCTGATTTTTTTTGTTCCTTTTGGTTATGGTCTTGAACTCCTCCTATATTGGTCTTCTTTTCTTGGCTACAGCGGCTTTGGGTTTAGGTATTGTTCTTGATTGGCTGGTTGAAGGATATTTTATGGATATTAGTTTGCTTCACGTGCTGGTGGCTTGGTTGGGTGCCTTTATTATTGTTGTTTCTGTTGGTTGGCTTGTAGTTTGTCTTACTGGGCTTTGTACCTTTTTATCTTTGGATGTCTATTCTACTTACTTAGATCAGATTTTCTTTTTCCTTGGTTGTGTTTGGTGGCTTTTGTCTGCTTCTATCCTTTCCCTGGCTATCTTGGGTTATTTTGGCTTGATGATTGCTATTGGTCTTTACACTGACTTGGGTCTTCTGGTGTTGTGGTGGTTGGCTAGGAGGATATGTTGGCTGGCTGGTTTGGTTAGTTGTATTGGCTGGCTGGGTTGGTTTGAGGGGTGGTTATTTTTGCTAGTTTTTCTTACTCCTTTGGTGATTGTTTGGGAACATAATAGTGTTCTTTCTGTGACCTATATTTTTGGTTTCCTCCTGCTTTGTGTTTTCTCTCTTGGCTGTAGCTGACCCATTTTTCCCTGTTTGGGTAGTGGCCTTGCTGCCCACCCCTTGGGTTAGGCTAGTTTTTACGGCTCTTTTTCCTTTGTTGGTGGAGGCTATGAGCACTTGTGTTTTTCTTTTTTTTACTCTAGTTTGTCTCCGGTTGTGTTGTTACCCCTATCATGATACTTACTCCTTTTGATTTTGTTAATATTTTTTGGTGGTGGCTTTGGTGGTGCTCCTACTGTAATGGTACTATCCCTAATGGTTGGTTGATTATCTGCCTTATTGGGTTTGGTTGTTCTGGTGGCTTGGTGGTTGGCTATTATGTTTGCTATTTGGAGGATTTTCCAACCTTGCTAGATGAACTTTGGATGATGGGCTACATGAGGTATGTTGGCTATGATGGCCTTGATGTTTTCCAATCTTTCTTTTTTTGGCTGGTAGCCACTATATGTAATTGTAACCTTTCTCCTGACATTTTGATGCTTACATATAGTATTGCTCATTGAGATGATTGTAATTGAACCTGAGCTTTTCTTTACTTTACTCCTTTTATTTGCTCTTAATTTTTATACTCACTTAATTGTACTCATCCTTTCGAAAGTATGTTGCAAATTTCTTTTATAGGTTGGGAGAGTCTTGGATCTCTATCGGACCAAATGAAGTTTGCTGCTACTCACATCGATTTTTTGATGTTAATTTTTTGGTTTTTCTTTTGCTTTCTTTCGTTCATTATTGTAATTATTCGGGGGTTTATCTCTTTAGGATTTATTGTAGCTCTTTGAGTATTAGCTTAGAGATTTACCCCCTCTAAAGACTTTATACTTTTTCTTTGTGGCAATAAAATTTCTCTAATTTCCCTGAAAAAGAAACCCTAACCCTAAACTCTAAACCATAAACCTAAAGTAACTAAATAAATTAAAAACTAAACCTAAACCCTAAAACCTAACAAACCTAAATGCACACTTAAACCCTAAGAATGGGCAGAACTTTGACAGCAAGAACATTACCATTAACCAGGCTCAGTCTAGATCTGGTGATGGAGGCAAATGAGGAGGTGACAGTTATCATAGTGGTGGTAGGGGATCTGGAGGTGTTGGTGGATATGAAGGTGGTGGTCGGAGCAGTGGTGGTTATGGAGGTGAGAGGAGCGATGGAGGTTACAACCGTGGTGGTGGCAGAGGGAGAGATCGGGGATATGATGGTGGATCCTGCTAGTCGAGAGGCCAGGATGGTTGATGGGAACTGGAGAAACTGAAGAACGGATGATCCAATCTACTGCTTATAGTACTATGTCTTTAAAATAGAGACAGTTCTAGTTATCTAGGGTTTTTTATTTGCTCTATGCATGCTCATTTTCTATCTATGTCATCGCTTGTGTCTTAAAAAACTTGGTGTGTTACTTGGTCGATAAAATCAAAAATAAGAAATATTGAATATGAATTTATTCTCTGTTAGAAAATAAAACCAAAACCCTAAACCCTAAACCTAAAGCCTAAAGCCTAAACCCTAAACCCTAAAAACCCTAAACCCTAAATCCTAAATGCTAAACCATAAAACCCTAAACTCTAAACCCTAAACCCTAAACCTTAAAACCTAAACCCTAAATGATGAACTCTTCTAATGTTTTCATTAAGCTTTGGAATAATATCATTCCCATTTCTTATGATTAACGTTGGAGGATTTTAAATAACTTTATACTATTTATTCCTTGCTCGGATTAAAGGGTTTCACCTACCTTCCAAGTGTTATTGTTTCTTTCATATCAAAAATGTTAATCATTTTTTTATTAATGGGGCTATTGCTTCTAAATTATGGATTTGGTATGATCGTTTATTTAACACAAATTATTTCCATGGCTCTCTTTCTTTATATCAACTTCTTGAAGTTTGTTTCCACAAAACTATGAAAGGTCATATCAAAGTTCTTATTGTTATTACCCTTATTTGGTTCATTTGGATGGATCAAAATGATGCTAAATATCGTAGTATCCCTAAGAACCATAAAAAGATCATTGCTAAAACCAAAGAAAAAAAAAATTCATGCTTTGTTTAAAGCTAATCTCATTAATAATATCCATTTCAGAGGTTATAAATTTGTGGCTAAAGGATTGGGTATCTCTTTATCGGATGTTTCTTTTAGTAAGAGTGCTAGGATTATCCATTGGATCAAACCTAAAGCGAACATTATTAAAATCAATACTGATGGTTCTATTTCTCTTAATAAATATGGTTGTGGTGGTATTCTTAGGGATTACAGAGGTTTTGTCATCTATGCTTTTGCTTATCCCCTTAAAGCCTGTTCTATTATTTAGACTGAGTTTATGGTTGTTAATAAAGCTATTGATATTTGTTTGAACAAAAGGCATCATTAATATTTGGATTGAAGTTGATGCTCTTCTTTTACTTGGCATGCTTAATTCTAATAAAATGGGGAATGTTGACCTATTTTACCTTCTTAATCACACTAAAAACTTCCTCTCCCAAGTTTTCTACAAAATTTCTTATATTCTTCATGAAGGTAATGCTTGTGCAGATTTCCTAGCCAATTTGTGTGCTGAATCAAATGAGCTCACTCTATTTGATAATCAAAATTTACCTAAGATCGAGAGGTTTCAATAACTGGATAACACGATTGTTTTTTACCTCAGATTTTAACTTTTGGCCTAGTTTTGTTGGTTTTTTTTGCTTTGGTGGTTTTCTTATGTATGGTTATTGCTTGTTGCTTTTGTGTTGCCACTTGTTGGGATGAGTCTTTGTTATTCTTCTTTAGGGACCTGACTATCATCATTTTCTATGAGTGTTGCCTTAATGTTTTGGAGGCTTCTTATTTGGTTATGCCTTTGCCTAAATTTGGCTTTTCCCTTTTCCTAATTGTTATTGGTTTTGCCTCTAGTTTTGACTTGCTTTTTTTACTTACATGAGAAGGATTTTCTACTGTGTGGTTGGGCCTGGTGGATGCTTCTATTTGCTTCTACCCGCTGTCTGGCTATTTTGGGTGGTTATTATTTGGTGGCTACTATTGATCTTTTCAATCTTGACTTTGTGCTAGGCTTTATGGTGGTTGTTGTATCTTTTATATGTTTTGGTTTGGTGGCTTCTGTTTGTTGGTTACCCCCTCTACCTTATGGATAGAAGGTAGGATAGTGGTCATTGATTTCATGTTTTCTTTGGTTGCTACGGTGTTGGTGGTCCTCAGTGGCTCTACTTTTATCCTTGGGAGAATACCATTTAGTTTCTTGTTCATTTTTGGTGGCCTCCTATTGGGTTGTAGCGATGCTTGTCATTCCCTGTGTTGGGCTTGCCTCCCTTTTGGGCTGGCCGCTTCCTTATCGGAGATGGATCATCTATTGCTGTGGTATTTGGCTGGGTGGTTTTGTGGATTCGGTTTATTATCGGTCGTTATTTGGTCGGTGATGGCCATTTTCTTTCGCCCCATTGTTGAGTTGGGAGCCTATTTGGTGGTTTTCTTGGTTTGGTTTTGGCCTTGTTATGGTTGGTTGTTGGTTGTTGTGCTTCATATCGATTAGTTTCTCTTTTATTTTTAGGTTTTGAGTTTTCAGCTCTAGAATTCCTCTTTTATTGTACTTTAGCTCTTTAGGTTTCTTGTAGCTATTTGAACAATAGATCTTTGAGCTCTAGCCCTTTTAAGGACCTTGTACGCTTCTTTTCATGAAAATAAAATTCTTAATTCTCCTAAAAAAATCTTAAGCCCTAAACTCAAAACCCTAAACCCCAAACCCTAAACCATAAACACTAAACCCAAAACTAACACTAAACCCTAAACCCTAAAAAGCTAAAAACCTAAACCTAAACTAAATAAAACTTAAAATAAAATAAATAAAAAAACCAAAACCAAAATAAAATAAAAAAATAAAATAAAATAAAACTAAAACCTAAACCTAAACCTAAACCTAAAAAAAGAAAATAAAAAATAAAATAAAAACTAAACTTAAAGTAAATAAAATACTAAACTAAACTAAAAAATAACAAACCTAAATAAAATAAAAACTAAACCTAAAATAAAATAAAATAAACCTAAAATAAAATAAAATAAAACTAAATAAAACCTAAACCTAAAAATAAAATAAAAATAAAATAAATAAACCCTAAAAAAAAAAAAAAAAACTAAACCTAAAATAAAAATAAAATAAACCTAAACCTAAACATAAAAATAAAAATTAAAAGCTAAACCTAAAATAATAAAATAAAGATAAAACTAAACTAAAAAATAAACATAAACATAAACCTAAACGTAAACCTAAACAAAAAAAATAAACTAAAATACAAAATCTAAACTAAAATAAATAAATCAAAAGTAAATAAAGTATACTAAATAATAATAAAAATAAACTTAAATAAAAATAAAAAATAAAATAAACTAAAATAAATAAAAAGTAAACTAAATACCTAAAGAAACCTAATGTACTAGTTTACATAATTTTAAAAAAAATTAAAAAAAAACCTAACCGTAATCCCTAAACCCTAAAACTAACCCTAAACCCTAAACCTACAACCCTAAATCCTAAAACCCTAAACCCTAAACCCTAAACCCTAAACCTTAAATCAACTAACCCTAAACCCTAAACCCTAAACCCTAAACCCTAAATCCTAAAATCTGTAACCCTAGAGCCTAAACCCTAAACCCTAAAACACTAAACCCTAAACCATAAACCTTAAACCCTAAAAACCTAAAAACATAAAAACCTAAACCTAAACTAAATAAAACATAAAAATAAAATAAATGAAAAACCTAAACCTAAATAAAATAAAATAAATAAAATAAAACTTATACATAAACTAAAACCCAAACCTAAACCAAAACCAAAACCAAAACCTAAACCTAAAGATAAAATTAAATAAAAAAAATGAAACTAAATTAAAAAAATAAACCTAAAAATAAAAACCTAAATAAAATAAAACTAAATGCAAAATAAAAATAAAATAAACCTAAAATAAAAACTAACTAAAAACCTAAACCTAAAAAATAAACCTAAAAATAAATAATAAGAAAACCTAAACACTAAACTAAAAAAACCTAAACCTAAAATAAATAAAATAAAATAAACATAAACCTAAACTAAAATAAACAAAACTAAAGTAAATAAAACCTACAACCCTAAACTGAAAATCCTCAAACCCTAAACCTAAATGCTAATCCCTAAATCCTAAAAACCAAAAACCTAAGCCTAAACTAAATAAAACCCTAAACCCTAAACCCTAAACACTAAACACTAAACCCTAAAACTAAACCAAAAGCCTAAACTCCAAACCCTAAACCTACAACCCTAAACCCTAAACTTTAAAACCTAAAACCCTAAACCCTAAACCCTAAACCCTAAACCCTAAACCCTAAATAATAAAACCCTAAACCTTAAACCCTAATCCCTAAACCTTAAATCCTAAACTCCAAACCCTAAACCCTAAACCGTAAACTGTAAATCCTAAACCTTAAACCCTAAACCCTAAAAACCTAGAAACCTAAACCTAAATTAAATAAAACCTAAAAAAAATAAATAAAAAAATCTAAACCTAAAAAAATAATAATAAAATAAAATCTAAACCTAAACTTAAACCTAAACTTGAACCTAAACCTAAATATAAAAATAAAATAAAAGTAAAATTTAAAACTAAACTAAACAAAAATAAATAAAAACCTAAGCTAAAGTAAAAAATAAAATAAACCTTAATATTAAAAAAACATAAATAAAATAAAACTAAACATAAAATAAAATCAAATAAACCTAAAAAGAATAAAATAAAAACCTAAACCTAAATAATAAACCTAAAAATAAAACCAAAAAATAAATAAAAATAAAACCTAAACCCTAAATTGAAAAAAAAACTTAAACCTAAAATAAAAATAAAATAAACCTAAACCTAAACCTAAACTAAAATAAACTAAACTAAAATAAATAACCTAAACTTAACCTAAAATAAACTAAACCTAAACCTAAACCAAAAATAAATAAAATAAAATAAACTAAAAATAAGACTAAACCTATACTAAAAAATAAAACCTAAAAATAAATTGAAAATAAAAAACCTAAAACCTAAACAAAAAAAAAATAAAATAAAAATAAAACTCAACCAAAAAACAAACTTAAACATTAACCTAAACTTAAAAAAAAAACTAAAAAAAGACCTAAACTAAAATTAGAAATGTTGCTTGGTTAATGAAATCGAAAACTTCGTGTGTTGCTTAGTTAACGAAATCGAAAATAAGACATGTTGAATCTAAATTTGTTCTTTGTTAAAAAAAAAAACAAAAACCCTAAACCCTAAACTGAAACCTAAAATATAAACCTAAAACCTAAACCCTAAACCCTATACCCTAAACCCTAAAAACCCCAATCCCTAAACCCTAAACATTAAACCATAAAACCCTAAATTGTAAACCCTAAAACTTAAACCCTAAACCTTAAACCGTAAACCCTAAACCCTAAACCCTAAAATGCTTAAAACCTAAACCCAAACTAAATAAAACCTCAAAATAAAATAAATAAATAAACTTAAACCAAAATAAGACAATAAAATATAATAAAATAAAAACATTAACTAAAACCTAAACCTAAACCTAAACTTAAAAAGAAAATAATTTAAAAAATAAAAACTAAACTAAAATAAAATAAATAAAAACCTAAACTAAAATAAAATAAATAAAAACTAAACCTAAAATAAAAATAAAATAAATCAAAAATAAAATAAAATAAAAAGTAAATAAAAACCTAAATAAAAATAAAAATTGTAATTTCAAATAAAAATAAAAAATAAAATAAACTAAAATAAATAAAAAATAAATTAATTGAAATTAAACCTCCTAGTTTACATACAACAACAACAACAACAAGCATTTATCCCACTATGTGGAGTTGACTACATGAATCCTTTGTCTTCATTGTATCATATTATGTGTCAAATTCTCATTTAATTCAAGTATACTAAGGTCATTTTTTGTACATCTTAACCAAGACTTTTTAGGTCTACCTCTACCTTTCTTAACATAAGGCAAATCTAATGCATCTACTCTCCCAACCGGGTCATTGGACGGCCGACGCATTATGTGGCCAAACAATCTAAGGCGACTCTCTCTAATCTTATCTGCCACTGGAGCTACTCCAACTTTTTCCTGAACATACTCATTTCACATTTTATCTCTAAGAGTAAAGCCACTTATCCACCTAAGCATCCTAATCTCTATAAACCTACTAGTTTACATAATTTTAAAAATAAAAAAAATCTAAAACTAACCCTAAACCCTAAACCATAAACCCTAAACCCTATACCCTAAACCCTAAACCCTAAACCTTAAACCCTAAAACCCTAAACCCTAAACACTAAACCATAAACCCAAACCCTAAAAAATTAAAAACTTAAACATAAACTAAATAAAACTTAAAAACAAAATAAATAAAAAACCTAAGCCTAAATAAAATAAAAACTTATACTAAAACCTAAACCTAAACCTAAACCTAAAAATTAAATTATATGTAAAATAAAAAATAAAATAAAATAAAATAAATAAAAACCTAAACTAAACTAAAAATAAAATAAACATAAAAATAAAAAACCTAAATAAAATAAAAATAAAATAAGCATAAAATAAAATAAAAAACTAAATAAATACCTAAACCTAAAAAATAAACCTAAAAATAAATAAAAAATAAAACATAAAGCATAAACTAAAAAAAAACTAAACCTAAAATAAATAAAACAAAATAAACCTAGACCGAAACTAAAATAAACTAAACTAAAATAAATAGAACCAAAACATAAACCTGAAATAAACTAAACCTATACCCTAAACTAAATAAAATAAATTAAATAAAAAAATAAACCTAAGCCTAAATTGAAAAGGAAAACCTAAAAATAAACCTAAAATAAAAACCTAAAACCTAAACCTAAAAAAATAAAATAAAAACCCAAAATGTAAACCTGAAAATAATAAATAAAACCTAAACCTAAAATATAAAATAAAAATAAAACTAAACTTAATAAGAAACATAAACAAAAACCTAAACCTAAAAAATAAACTAAAATAAATAAACTAAACTAAATAAATATAAAAAAAATTAAAAAGTAAAATAACTAAAAAATAAACTAAATAAACCTAAACCTACCGATTTTCTTAAATTTAAAAAAAACCCTAAATCCTAAACCCTAAAGCCTAAACTTTAAATCCTAAACCCTAAACCCTAAACCATTAACCTAAACCTAAAGTAACTAAAAAATTAAAAAAATAAACCTAAATCCTAAAACCTAATAAACCTAAACCAAAACCTAAACCCTAAGAATGGGCAGAACCTTGATGGTAGGAACGTCACCGTCAACCAGGCTCGGACAAGATCTGGCAGTGGAGGTGAAGGCAGAGGTGGCAGTTATCGTGGTGGTGGTGGGGGATCTGGAGGTGCTGGTGGATATGGAGGTGGTCGTCGGAGTAGTGGCGGTTATGGATGCGGGAGGAGTGACGGAGGTTACAACCATGGTGGTGGCGGAGGGAGAGATCGGGAATATGATAGTGGATCCCGCTACTCAAGAGGCCGATGTGGTTCTGATGGCAACTGGAGAAACTGATGAACGGCCGATCCTATTTGCTACTTATGGAACTATGTCTTTACATTAGAGACCTATTTTTGAATGGTTTTTGATTTGCTCTATGCGTGCTCATTTTTTATCTGTGTATTCACCTGTGTCTTAAAAACTTTGTTTATTACTTGGTTGATGAAGCCAAAAAGAAGAAATGTTGAATATGAATTTGTTCTCTGTTAAAAAATTTTTAAAAATTCTAAACCCTAATCCTAAAATCTAAACCCTAAACCCTAAACCCTAAACCTTAAAAACCCTAAACCCTAAACCCTAAACCCTAAAACCCTAAACCCTAAACCTATAACCTTAAACCCTAAACACTAAATCCTAAATCCCAAACCCTAAAACCCTAAACTCTAAACACTAAACCCTAAACCCTAAACCTTAAACCCTAAACACTAAACCTAAAATCCTAAACCTAAACCAAATAAAACCTAAAAATGAAATAAATAAAAGAACCTAAACCTAAATAATATAAAAAAATAAAATCAAATAAAAACCTAAACAAAACCTTAAACCTAAATCTAAACCTAAAAATATAATTAAAAATAAAAACTAATCTAAAATAAAATTAATAAAAATGTAAACTAAACTAAAAAATAAAATAAACTTTAAAAAAATGAAAATAAAATAAAACCTAAACATAAAAAGGAAAAAACCTAAATTAAAATAAAATAAAACTTAATAAAAACCTAAACTTAAAAAATAAACCTAAAAATAAATAATAAATAAAACCTAAACCCTAAACTAAAAAAACCTAAACTTACAATAAGGAAAATAAAATAAACCTAAACCTAAACTAAAATAAACTAAACTAAAATAAATAAAATCTAATCCTAAACCTAAAATAAACTAAACCTAAACCCTAAACTAAATAAAATAAAACAAACTGAAAATAAACCTAAACTGAAACTAAGAAGTAAAACCTAAAAATAAACCTAAAATAAAAACCAAATACCTAAACCTAAAAAAATAAAATAAAAACCTAAACCTAAACCTAAAAATAGAAAATAAAACCTAAATCTAAAAAATAAAATAAAAATGAAACTAAACAAAAAATAAATAAAAACCTAAACCTAAACCTAAAAATAAATAAAAATATAAAATAAATTAAATAAACTAAATAAACCTAAACCATCTAGTTTATTTAATTTAAAAAAAAAACCCTAAACCCTAAACAGTAAATCCTAAACATTAAACCCTACGATCCCTACAATTAACCGTAAACCCTAAACCTTAAACCCTATGACAACAACCCTAAACCTTAAAACTAACCCTGAGTAATATACCCTAAACCCTAAACTAACCCTAAACCCTAAACACTAAACCCTAAACCCTAAACCCAAAACCCCAAACCCAAACCCTAAATCGTAAGCCCTAAAACCTTAAACCCTAAAACCTTAAACCATAAAACTCTAAACCTTAAATCCTAAACCCTAAACCACCGTAAAATCCTAAACCCTAAACCCTCAAAATCTAAAAACCTAAACCTAAACTAAATAAAGCCAAAAAAATAAAATAAAGAAATAAAAGTTAAACAAAAATAAAATAAATTATAAAATAAAATTAAAACTTAAACTAAAACCTTAACCTAAACCTAAATAAATAAAAATAAATAAATAAAATAAATAAAAACATAAACTAAACTAAAAAAAATAAACCTAAGAATAAAAAACCTAAATAAAATTAAAACTAAATAGAAAATAATATACCTAAAATAAATAAAATAAAAACTAAATAAAAACCTAAACGTAAAAAATAAACCTAAAAATAAAACCTATAAATAAATAAATAATAAAACCTAAACCCTATACTAAAAAAACCTAAACATAAAATAAAAATAAAATAATCCTAAACCTAAAACTAAACTAAAATAAATTAAACTAAAATAAATAAACTTGAACCTAAACCTAAAATAAATTAAACCTAAACCTAAACCTAAACTAAGTAAAATGAAATACACTAAAAATAAACCTAAACTTAAGCTAAAAAATAAAACCTAAATAAAACCTACAATAAAAGCATAAAACCTAAACCTAAAAATAATAAAATAAAAACCAAACCCTAAACCTAAAAATCAAAAAATAAAACCTAAACCTAAAAAATAAAATAAGAATAAAACTTAACTAAAATGAAAACCTAATCATAAACCTAAACTTAAGAAATAAACTAAAATATAAAACCTAAACTATAATAAAAATCCTAAAATAAATTAACTAAATTAATTAAAAATAAAAAATAAAATAAACTAACATAAATAAATAATAAAGCAAATAAACTAAATTAACCAAAACCTATTGATTTACTTAAATTTCTTTTAAAAAAAACCTAAACTTTAAATCCTAAACCCTAAACAATAAACTTACAGCACTAAACCTACAATCCTAAACCCTAAACCCTAAACCCTAAACCTAACCCTAATCCTAAACCTTAAACCCTAAAAGCATAAACCCTAAACCCTAAACCCTAAACCCTAAACCCCAAACCCTAAACCTAAACCTAAAGTAACTAAACAAATTATAAGATAAACTTAAACCCTAAAACCTAATAAACCTAAACCTAAACCTAAACCTTAAGAATAGGCAAAATCTTGAGAAATAACACTGTCAATTAGGCTTAGTCTCAATCTGGTACTGGAAGTGAAGGAGATGGTAGCGATTATCGTAGTGGTGGTGGGGAATCTGGAGGTGTTGCTGGATATGGAGGTGGTGGTCGGAGTAGTGGTGGTTATGGAGGCAAGAGAAGCAATGAAGGTTATAGCCATGCTGGTGGCGGATAGAGATATCAGGTATATGATGGTGGTTCCTGCACGAGAGGCCGGTAGTTCGATGGAACCAGAGAAACCAAGAATCGACCGATCTAATCGCTTATGGAATTGTGTCTTTAAAGTAGAGATGGTTTGAGTTTTGATATGTATGCTCATTTTCATTTAAAGTGTGTCGGAGAACTTAGTATGTTACTTGGTTGATGATATTGAAAAGATGAAATGATGAATCTAAATTTCTTCTTTATTAAAAAAACCCAAAAACCCTAAACCCTAAACTAAAACCTGAACCCTAAATCAAAAATGTAAACCATAAATCCTAAAAATAAATAAAAAATAAAAAATAAAAAAACCCTAACACTAAAACTAGCCCTAAACCTTAAACCCTAAACTTACAACCTAAACCCTAAACCTAAACCCTAAAACCCTAAACGCCAAACCTTAAACCCTAAACCCTAATAATAAAACAATAAAACACTAAAATAAACTAACTAAAACAAAAGCTAATAAATAATAAACTAAAACTAATAAATTAGTAATAAATAAAATTTTATAATAAAATAAAATAAAAATAAATCAAACTAACTAAACTAAACTAATTAAATAATAATTACAAAACTAACAAACTAATAATAATAAAAATAAACTATACTAATAAACAAACTAATAACTAAATTAAACATAAACAAAAACCCCACTAATAAATTAATCAAAAAATAGACTAAACTAATAAAACTAATAAAAGCTAAACTAAACTTAAAATAATAACTAAAATTAACTAATAAATGAATTAAACTAAACCCTAATTAATAACTAAATAATAATTACTAACTAATAAACCTAAACCTTAAACATAACTAACCTAATACATACTTAACTAATAATAAAAATAAACCCAATAACTAAACTAACTAAATTAAAACTAATAACTAATAAACTAAAACTAATAAACTAACTAAATAACTAATAAATAAGTAAAAATAATAACTAACTAATAATTAAAACTAATAACTAAACTAAACTAATAAACTAAAAAACTAACTAAACCAAATAATAAACATACTAAATAACAATAACTAAAATTATTATTAAAACTAAAAAAATTAATAAACTAAAACTAAATAATTAAAAACAACTAACACTAAACTAATAAACTAATAATAAACTAAACTAAATAAAACTAATAACTAAACTAATAATAAAAAATTAAACTAATAATAAGCTAAATAAGAAATAAAACCTAATAAATAAACTAAATCTAATAATAATAAATAAACCTTATAAATTAATTATGAATAATAAACTAATAAAACTAACTAAAATAATAAACTAATAACTAACAAAAAAATAAACTAAACTAAAAATCAATAATAACTAAAAAAACACTAAATAATAATAAAACCTAACAACATAAAAGCTAACTAAACAAAACTAATAATAATAATAAACTAAATAATAAAAAACTAAAACTAAACTAAACTAAACACTATACTAACTAAATAAACAAATAATAATAAACTAAATAAAAACTAACTAATAAAACTAATAATAACTAAACTAACTAAATAAATAACTAATAACTAAACTAACTAAAACTAATAAACTAATAATAACAATAATAATAATAATAATAAAACTAAATAGACTAAACACTATAATTGTAAATTGAAACTAATAAAACTAATAATAACAAACTAAACTAAAATATAATAATTAATAACTAAACTAATAAAACTAATAATAAAAATAGACTAAAACTAACTAATAACTAACAAATAAAACCTAATAAACTAATAAAACTAATAAACTAAAAACCTAATAATAACTAATAAATAATAAAAACTAACATTAAACTAAATCAAACTTATAAAACTAAAACTAATAATAAATAACTAGTAAACTAAAACTAATAAATAATAAACTAATAAACTAATAAAAAAACTAATTAGAAAAACTAAATAATAAAATAAAACTAATTAATAAATAAACCTAAACCCTAATAAATAATAAACATTAAAACTAAACTAATAAACTAATAATAATAACTAATAATAAATAACTAAATAACTAACAGAACCTAGTAAACTACCTAATAACTAACTAAAACTAAACTCTAAACCTAAACTAATAAAACATAAAAACTAGCTAATAAATAGACATAATAATAATAAAACCTAATAAACTAACTGATAATTAATAATAAACTAATAATAAAACACCTAAATAAAAAAATTAATAATAACTAACTAATAATGAACTAATAAACTAATAACTAAATAAAACAAAACTAATAAAATAACTAAACTAAATATCTAAACTAATAAACCTAATAAATAAACTAATAATAATAATAACAAAACTAACTAATAAAACTAATAATAATAATAATTAATAACTAAACTAATAAAATAAAAATAATAAAACTAATAATAAACTAACTAATAAATAACTAAATAACTAAACCCTAAACCCTAACTAAATAAATAAACTAGAATAATAATAAAAAACTAATAAATAAACATAAACTAAATAATAATAATACTAAAAAAAACTAATCTAAAACAAAACTAATAATAAACAAATAACTAAACTAATAATAATAATATACAATAAATAACAAATAATATCTAATTAAAAAATTAATAAACCTAAACCATAACTAAACTAATAAACTAATAAATAAACTAACAAAACTAAACTAATAAAACAAAACCACTAACTAAACCAAACAAAAACCTAAATAATAATAAAACCATAAACTAATAATAATAACTAACTAAACAAAAAAATAACTAACTAACTAATACACTAATAAACTAATGAACTAACTAACTAAAAAAAATTAAGTTATAAAACTAAACTAATTAATAAATAAACCAAAATCGTAATAAATAATAAACGCTAAAACTAAACTAATAAACTAATAATAATAACTAATAATAAATAACTAAATAACTATTTAAAACTAAACCCTAACTTAAACTAATAAACCATAAAAACTAACTAATAAATAATCATAATAATAACTAAACTTAATAAACTAACAAATAATTAGTAATAAACTAATAATAAAACACCTAACTAAAAAAATAATAATAACTAATTAATAATAAACTAATAAACTAATAACTAAATAAAATAAAACTAACTAAATAACTCAACTAAATAACTAATTTAATAAACCTAATAAATAAACTAATAATAAAAAAAACTAACAAACAATAACTAAATAAATAAAAACTAATAATAATAATAATAATAACTAATAACTAACTAATCAAACTAATAAACTAATAATAAACTAACTAATAAACTAACTAATAAAAAACTAAATAACTAAACCCTAAACCCTAACTAAATAAAAAAAAATGAAATAATAATAATAAAACTAATAATAATAAAGATTAACTAAAAAAAACTAAAACAAACTAATAATAATTTAACTAACTAAACTAACAATAGTAATAAACAATAATTACTAATAATAACTAGTAAAAAACAAAACCATAAACTAATCTAAAAACTAATAATAAAAAACTAATAAACCTAAAGCCATAACTAAATTAATAAAACTAAGAAACTAAACTAATAAACTAATAAATAAACTAACAAAGCTAAACTAATAAAACTAAAACACTAACCAAAACAAACTAAAATCTAAATGATAATAAAACCATAAACTAATAGTAATAACTAACTAAACTAAATAAATAACTAACTAACTAATATACAAACTAACTCAAAAGTTTAACTAATAAAACTAAACTTATTAATAAATAAACTTAAACCCTAAATAAATAATAAACATTAAAACTAAACTAACAAACTAATATAATAATAATAAATAACTAAATAACCAAAAAACTAAACCCTAAACCTAAACTAATAAGCCATAAAACTAACTAATAAATAAACATAATAATAACTAAACCTAATAAACTAACTAATAACTAATAATAAACTAATAATAAAACACCTAACAAAGAAAATTAATAATAACTAACTAATAATAAACTAATAACTAAATATAACAAAACTAACTAAATAACTAAATTAAATAACTAATCTAATAAACCTAATAAATAAACTAATAATAATAATAATAACTAACTAATAATAACTAATAACTAATAATTAATAAATAACTAACTAAATAAATAAACTAATAATAATAAAACTAATAATAAAATATCTAATAAATAACTAAATAACTAAACCATAAACCCTAACTAAATAAATTAACTAAATAATAATAAAAAACTAATAATAATAAACATAAACTAAAAAAATTAAATTAAAGCAAAACTAATAATAAACAACTAACTAAACTAACAATAATAATAAAAAATAAAAAACTAATAATAACTAATAAAAAACTAAACCATGAACGAAACTAAGAAACTAACAATAATAAACTAATAAATCTAAACCCATAACTAAACTAATAAAACTAATAAACTAATAAATAAACTCACAAAACTAAACTAATAAAACTAAACCACTAACCAAAACTAACTAAACCCAAAATAATAATAAAACCATAAACTAATAATAATAAATAAGTAAACTAAATAAATAACTAACTAATAAACTAAAAAACTAATAAAGAGACTAACTAAAAAAATTATCTAATAAAATTAAACGAATTAATAAATAACCCTAAACCCTAATAAATAATAAACACTAAAACTAAACTAATAAACTAATAATAATAACTAATAATAAATAATTAAATAACTAACCTAAACTAAACCTTAAACCAGAACTAATAAACCATAAAAATAAACTAACAAATAAACATAATAATAAGTAAACCTAATAAACTAACTATTAACTAACAATAAACTAATAATAAAACACCTAACTAAAAATTATAATAATAACTAACTAATAATAAACTAATAATAACAACATAATATAACAAAACTAACAAAATAACTAAACTAAATAACTTAGCTAATAAACCTAATAAATAAATTAATAATAATAATAATAAACTAACTAAAAATAACTATACTAATAAAGACTAATAATAATAATAATAATAATAATTAATAAATAACTAACAGAACTAATAAACTAATAATAATAAAACTAATAATAAACTAACAAATAAATAACTAAATAACTAAACCCTAAATCCTAACTAAATACATAAACTAAATAATAATAAGAAAACTAATAATAATAAACATAAACTAAAAAAAGTAATCTAAAATAAAACTAATAATAAATAACTAACTAAACTAATAATAATATTAAATAATATATAATAAATATTAACTAATAGAAAACTAAACCATAAACTAAACTAAGAAACTAATAATAATAAACTAATAAGCCTAAACCCATAACTAGACTAATAAAACTAATAAACTAATAAATAAACTAACAAAACTAAACTAATAAAACTAAACCACAAACCAAAACTAAGAAAAAAACTTGAATAATAATAAAACCATAAATTAATAATAATAACTAACTATACTAAATAAATACCTAACTAACTAATAAACTAACTAAATAAAAAATTTAACAAATAAAACTAAATTAATTAATAAATAAACCCAAACCCTAATAAATAATAAACACTAAAACTAAACTAATAATAATAACTAATAATAAATAACTAATTAACTAACCTAAACTACACCCTAAACCTAAACTAATAAATGATAAAAACTAATTAATAAATAAACATAATTATAATTAAACCTAATAAACTAACTAATAACTAATAATAATCTATTAATAAAACTTCTAACAAAAAAATTATTATTAACTAACTAATAATAATTATTAAACTAATAACTAAAAATAACAAAACTAACAACATAACTAAACTAAGTAGCTAATCTAATAAACCTAAAAATAAACTAATAATAATAATAATAAAACTAACTAACAATAACTAAACTAAAAAAAACTAATAATCATAATATTAAATTAATAACTAACTAATTAAACTAATAAACTAATAATAAACTAACTAAGAAATAAATAAATAACTAAACCCTAAACCCTAACTAAATAATAATAATAAAATTTATAATAATAAACATAAAGTAATAATAATAATAAACAAAAAAAACTAATCTAAAAAAAACTAATAATAAACCAACAAACTAAACTAATAATAATAATAATAATAAAACAATAAATAATTAATAATAACTAATAAAAAACTAAACTGTAAACTAAACTAAAAAACTAAACCCGTAACTAAACTAATAAAACTAATAATCTAAACTAATAAAATAATAAATAAACTAACAAAACTACACTAATAAAACTAAACACAAAATAATAATAAAACAATAAACTAATAATAATAATTAACTAAACTAAATAAATAACTAACTGCCTAATAAACTAATAAACTAAAAAATAATCTAACTAAAAAAATTAACTAATAAAACTAAACTAATTATTAAATAAACCTAAACCCTAGTAAATAATAAACACTAAAGCTAAACTAATAAACAAATAATAATAACTAATAATAAATAACTAAATAACTAACTAAAACCATGCCCTAAACCTAAAATAGTAAACCCTAAACACTAACTAATAAACAAACATAATAATAACTATACCTAATGAATTAACTAATAACTTATAATAAACTAATAATAAAACATCGAACTAAGGAAATTAATAATAATAAACTAATAACTAAATAAAACAAAATTAATAAAATAATTAATCAAACAAAATTAATAATTAAACTAACAATAATAATAATAATAATAATAAAACTAACTAATAACTAAACTATTAAAAACTAATAATAATAATAATATTATTATTATTATTAATATTAATAATAATAACCAATAACTAACTAAATAAACAAATAAACTAATAATAATAAAACTAATAATAAACTAACTAATAAATAACTAAGTAACTAAACCCTAAACCCTAACTAAATAATAAAACTAAATAATAATAATAAAACTAATAATAATAAACATAAAGTAATAATAATAATAAATTAAAAACTAATCTAAAATAGAATTAATATTAAACCAACTAACTAAACTAATAATAATAATAATAAATAATAAATAATTAATAATAACTAATAAAAAACAAAACCATAAACAAAATTAAAAAACTAATAAAAATAAACTAATAAACCTAAACCTATAATTAAACTAATAAAATTAATAAACTAAACTAATAAACTAATAAATAAACTAACAAAGCTAAACTAATAAAATTAAACCACTAACTAAAACTAACTAAAACCTAAATAATAATAAAACCATAAACTATTAATAATAACTAACTAAACTAAATGAATAACTAACTAACTACTAAACTAATAAACTATTAAACAAACTAACTAAATAAAGTAACTAATAAAACTAAACTAATTAATAAATAAACCTAAACACTAATAAATAATAAACACTACAACTAAACTAATATATTAATAATAATAACTAATAATATATAACTAAATAATTAACTAAAACTAAACCCTAAACTTAAACTAATAAATTAGAAAAACTAAATAATAAATAAACATAATAATAACTAAAACTAATAAGCTAACTAATAACTAATAATAAACTAATAATAAAACACCTAACTAAAAAAAATTAATAAAAACTAACTTGTAACAACATAAAACAAAACTAACTAAATAACTAAACGAAGAAAAACTAATAATAACAAAAATATCTAACTAAATAATAAACTAATAATAAAAAAACTAATAATAAACTAACTAATAAATAATTAAATAACTAAACCCTAAACCCTTACTAATTAAATAAACTAAGTAATAATAATAAAACTTATAAAAATAAACATTAAATAATAATAATAATAAACTAAAAAACTAATCTAAAAAAAAATTAATAATAAACCAACTAACTAAACTAATAATAATAATAAATAATAAATAACTAATAATAACTAATAAATAATAAAACCATAAACTAAACTAAAAAACTAATAATAATAAACTAATAAACCTAAACCCATAATTAAACTAATAAAACTAATAAACTAAACTAATAAATGAATAAATAAATTAACAAAGTTGAACTAATAAAATTAAACCACTAACTAAAACTAACTAAAACCTAAATAATAATAAAGCCATAAACTATTAATAATAACTAACTAAACTAAATAAATAACTAACTAACTACTAAACTAATACACTAATAAACAAACTAACTAAAAAAACTATCTAATAAAATTAAACTAATTAATAAATAAACCTAAAAACTAATAAATAATAAACACTAAAACTAAACTAATAAATTAATAATAATAACAAATAATATATAACTAAATAACTAACTAAAACTAAATCCTAAACCTAAACTAATAAACTAGAAAAATTAACTAATAAATAAACATAATAATAACTAAAACTAATAAACTAACTAATAATGAATAATAAACTAATAATAAAACACTTAACTAAAAAAATTAATTAAAACTAACTAGTAATAACTAAGAAACTAGTAAAAAAATAAAATAAAACTAACAAAATAACTAAACTAATAAAAACTAATAATAATAAAAATAATAACTAATAACTAACTAACTAAAATAATAAACTTATAATAAAAAAACTAATAATAAACTAACTAATAAATAACTAAATAACTAAACCCTAATCCCTAACTAAATAAATAAACTAAATAATAATAATATTAAACTAAAAAAACTAATAAAAAACAAAACTAATAATAAACCAACTAACTAAACTAATAATAATAATAAATAACTAATAATAACTAATAAAAAAAAGTAAACCAAAAAATTAATAATAATAAATTAATAAACCTAAACCCATAACTAAACTAATAAAACTAATAAACTTAACTAATAAACTAATAAATAAACTAACAAAACTAAACTAATAAAACTAAACCACTAACTAAAACAAACTAAAATCTGAATAATAATAAAACCATAAACTAATAATAATAACTAACAAACTAACTAATAAACTCATAAACTAATAAACTAACAAACTAAAAAAATTAACTAATAAAACTAAACTAATTAATAAATAAACCTAAACCCTAACAAATAAAAATCACTAAAACTAATCTAATAAACTAATAATAATAACTAATAATAAATAACTAAATCACTAACTAAAACTAAACCCTAAAAAAAAAGCCAAAAAACTAGCTAATAAATAAACATAATAATAACTTAACATAATAAACTAATTAATAACTAACAAAAAACTAATAATAAAATACCTAATTAAAATAAATTAATAATAACTAACTTATAATAAAAATAATAAACTAAAATAAATAAACAAAAAAAAATAACTAAACTAAATAACCAATCTAATAAAACTAATAAATAAACTAATAATAATAATAATAAAACTAACTAACAATAACTAAACTAATGAAAACTAATAACTAACTAACTAAACTAATAAAATAATTATAATAAAACTAATAATAATAATAAATTAAAAAACTAATCTAAAAAACTAGTAATAAATCAACTAACTAAACTAATAATAATAATAAATAATAAATAACTAATAATAACTAATAAAAAACTAAACCATAAACTAAACTAAAAAACTAAAAATAATGAAGTAATAAACCTAAACCCATAATTAAACTAATAAAACTAATAAACTAAACTAATAAACTAATAAATAAACTAACAAAAACTAAACTAATAAAATAAACCACTAACTAAATCTAACTAAAACCTAAATAATAATAAACTAATAATAATAACTAACTAAACTAAATATATAACTGAAACTAACTAACAAAAAAATTAAAAAACTAACTAACAAAAAATTTAACTAATAAAACAAAATGAATTAATAAATAAACCTAAACCCTAATAAATAATAAACACTAAAACTAAACTAATAAACTAATAATTATAACTAATAATAAATAACTAAATACCTAACTAAAACTAAACCCTAAACATAAACTAATAAACCATAAAAGCTAACTAATAAATAAGCATAATAATAACTAAACTTAATAAACTAACTAATAACTAATAATAAAACATCTAACTAAAAAGATTAATAATAGCTAGCTAATAATAAACTATTAATCTAATAACTAAAAAAACAAAACTAACTAAATAACTAAACTAAATAACTAATCTAATAAAACTAATAAATAAACAAATAATAGTAACACTAATAAAACTAACTAACAATAACTAAACTAATAAAAACTAATAATAATAATAGTAAATGCTAATAACTAGCTAACTAAAGTAATAAACTAATAATAATAAAACTATTAATAAACTAACTAATAAATAACTAAATAAATAAACCCTAAACCCTAACTAAATAAATAAACTAAATAATAATAATAAAACTAATATTAATAAACATAAACTAATAATAATAAGAAACTAAAAAAAACTAATGTTAAACAAAACTAATAATAAACCAACTAACTAAACTAATAATAATAATAAACAATAAATAACTAATAATAACTAATACAAAACTAAACCATAAATTAAACTAAAAAACTAATAATAACAAACTAATAAACCTAAAACCCATAATTATACTAATAAAACTAATAAACTAATAAATAAACTAACAAAACTAAACTAATAAAACTAAACCACTAACTAAAACTAACTAAAACCTAAATATTAATATAACCATAAACTAATAATAATAACTAAACTAAACTAAACAACTAACTAACTAACTAATAAACTAATAAATTAATAAACTAATAAATGAACTAACTAAAAAAAACTAACTAATAAAACTAAACTAAATAATAAATAAACCTAAACTCTAATAAATAATAAACACTAAATCTAAAATAAGAAACTAATAATAATAACTAATAATAAATAACTAAATAACTAACTAAAACTAAACCCTAAACCTAAACTAATAAACCATAAAAATAACTAATAAATAAACATAATATTAACTAAACCTAATAAACTAACTAATAACTAATAATAAACAAATAATAAAACACCTAACTAAGAAAATTCATAATAATTAACTAATAATAAACTAATAAACTAATAACAAAATAAAACAAAACTAACTTAACAACTAAACTAAATAATTAAGCTAATAAACCTAATAAATAAACTAATAATAATATTAAAAATAACTAACAATAACTAAAATAATAAAAACTAATAACTAACTAACTAAACTAATAAACAAATAATAATAAAATTAATAATAAACTAACTAAAAAATAACTAAATAGCTGAACCCAAAAACTTAACTAAATAAATAAACTATAATAATAATAAAACTAATAATAATAAACATAAACTAATAATAATAATAAACTAAAAAAACTAATCTAAAATAAAACTAATAATAAACCAACTAACTAAACTAATAATAATAATAAATAATAAATAACTAATAAAGAACTAAACCATAAACTAAATTAAAATAATAATAATAATAATAAACTAATAAACCTAAACCCATAACTAAACTAATAAAACTAATAAAAAAACTAATAAACTAATATGTAAACTAACCGAACTAAAATAATAAAACTAAACCACTAACTAAAACCTAAATAATAATAAAACCATAAATAAATAATAATAATAACTAACAAAACTAAATAAATAAATAACAAACTAATAATAATTAAACTAACAAATAATAATAAATAAATTAACTAAAATAAACTAAACTCTAATAAAACTATTAATAAACAAATAATAACCTAAAACTAATAAAACCTAATAATAACTAATAAATACTAAACCTAAACCCTAAACCCTAAAACTAAACTAAGCCCTCTTATTGAGAGATTTCGGGATCCCTCATGTTCTTGGTGAGTTTTTGAGTGCTTTCTCTCTTGGATTCCCAATAGATTATCATATTGGGTCGATCTTGACCTGTTCTTGTCATAGCACCATGACTCATGGCATCGACTTCTTCAAATCCATGGGGTAAATCCCATTTGTCAATGGATCCCGCTAGGTCATCAGATTTTTTGGGTAATCCTACCTTTAAATTACCTGCTCTTACTAAATCTTTCAAAGAGGCTTTATAGTAAGAATTCCTCCACTGAGCCTCCTTTGAATTTGCATCATACAACTTTTAAAGGTTCTCTAACAATTATGATTTCAGATGAAGATATTGAAAGATTAGCTGAGCCTTTTGCTTTTCCTTTGATTGGAAAGTTTTCATTTAAATGGCCAAAGATAGAAGATATTTGTTCTTTTTATCATAGCTTAGATTTATCTTATTCTTTTTCTATTGGGCTGATTATTGCAAGGCATGTTCTAATTAAACTTTTTAATGACCTTGATTACGGAAGAATTTTTTCTAGGCATTCTTATTATATTTTTAATTATCAAATGCATATTCTAAAGTGGACACCTATGTTTGATGTTAATGAAGAGTGTCCTATTGTTCCCATTTGGATTTCTTTACTTAACTTGTGGATCCATCTATTTAATCATCAGATTCTTTATGCTATTGGGTAAATTTGTTGTTAGCCATTACAAGTTTATCAAGCAACACCTACTTCTTCTAGACCGTCTGTTGCTAAAATTCTTGTTGAGATTGATATTACTAAAAAATATCCAAATGAAATTTGGTTTGGTTAAAAAATGTAGTTATTTTAAGAAAGTTATTTTTGAGAACTTTCCCACTTTTTGTAGTCATTATAAGATTCTTGGGCATGAAATTTCTGAATGCTTTATTGCACATCCCTCTCTTAGAAAGAAAATAACCAGTAAGAATTCAATTGTTGAAAAAATTGATGATTCTCTCAAGTTGGATAAAGGAAATTCTACTTTTCAAAATTTTGATGTTTTTAAAAACCAAATTTTTGAATCTTCTGAAAAAGTTTTACCAATTAATGATTTGTCTAATACAGAAGGTAATTTTGATGTTTTTGAAAATGTTTTAACTAATAATCATGCTCTAAGTGTTTCTTTTAATGATTCTATTAAAGGGAAGACTTTAGAGGTTGTAGTTAATGATTCAAATGGTTTGAATGTTGTGCATAAGTCCGTTCATGATTATTGTTAGAATATTATTGATGCAAACACCATTTATTTCAATCAGACGGATGCTATTTCTGTTTCTCCTATGTCTGCTTTAGATCATGGGAAATGGACTATTTCTTTGCCTTCTAGCATTGAGAATGGTGGTGAAAAGAATGTTCTTATTTCTGATATTTTAACTTCTGGTCCTCACAATCTTGTTAATATTGGTGATCCTTCTTTTAAAAAATAATATTTAGGTACCTGTGATAATTCTCTCATTGTGAATAGTTTTGTTTTGATTCAAAATGACGGTATTTCTATGGTTGGTAATTTCAGAATTTTGGTAATATGCTATGTGTTTTTAAGGGATTTGAATCATTTTAATCCATGAAGATTATAAAATTTGGATGCTCTCGCTTTTATGAATGAAGATATGGAGGATAATCTTCATATTTCATTAGAAGGAGAAAATATTGATAATTGTCTTCTTCATAAAGTTATTTATGCTCCTTCTTTCACTTATGATTATATAATTCATACTATTTTTGATTTTCCTTTGTCTAATGCTGTGGATGATTTTGAATGTATTCTTTAAAAGATATTTGATCCCCATGCCTTTTATAACAATACTAATTAATTTTGATGGAGATTTTATGGAGAAAGGCATGCTTATAAAATTGTTTTAAGAAGAAAAAGAAAATGTGTTTAGATTTATGCCCTCCTCACTTGTGATTACTCATTCAATTCTTGGAAATAATTTCTCTTCCTTGGGATTTTTTGAATTTAATTTTTTTTTTTATTTGTTTTTTTGTTGTGTGTTTTTTTGAATATTGGTTTCTTGGCTACTTTTCCTCCTTATGGTTTGGTGTTTCTTTCTTTTGGTTTTTTTGGTGCCCTTTTGTGGCTTTGTTCCTATTGGCTTTCCTTTCTTATGCTTTGATCTCTTGTGGTAGGTTGATTTTTCTCCTTAGAGTGTAGATTTTTTTTTTTTGGTTGGTTATTTTCTTTCTTTTAATATTTTTTTGGTGCCTTTTAGTCTTTGGTTATTTCCTTTCCTTGGTTTATTGTTTCTTAGCTATTTTAGCTTTTAAACTGTTGGTTTGGTTTCTCCTTGCCCTTTTAAACTATTTTCTTGGTGTTTTGTTTTGCTCTATTTTTTCCCTTCCTTCATTACCTTGCTTTTAATGGTGTTATTTTCATTCTTGGTGCCCTGGATTTTAATTGTGTTGTTGCTCTATTGATTTATCTTTGAGGGCTCTTTCCTTTTTTTTTGTGAGCTTCTTTCTCCCTATTTTTAATAGGTGTTCAATTTGGTTCCTGTTAATTGCCATATGTTAATTTTATTTGTTATTCCTCTCATTTTCTATTTCCTATTCACTTTTCTTTGGTTTTTTATTATGATAGGTTTGTATTTTCTTTTTTTATGATGATATGACATTTTTTTGATATTTTCTAGTCTGACTTTTACTTGTAACCCATCTTTGAAAATAAAATAGATTGATGCCCCTCATTATTGTGATTATCCTTCTTTGCTCATATTTGCCTAAGTTTTCTCTTTATTTTTCCATCTCCTTATAGATTTCTATTCTCTTTTGAGTTGGTCTCTTCTTCTTCTTGGAGGGAGCTAGAGTCTTACTGATGGTCTCTTTTTTCTTAGATGACTGGAGTTGTCTACAGTTGCAGGTTGCAAGTTTCCTTTTCTTGTGGATCTTCGTCTCTTTGGAGGGTCTTTGGAGCTCCATGGATTCTTCCCCTTTGCTCATTTGAGTAGTAATTTTTTTTCTTTTTTGGTTTAGTCTCTAATATTATCTTCTTGTGCCTATTTTTCTGAGCAATAAATTCCTTTTAGTTAAAAAATAAAAACCCCCTAAACCCTAAACCCTAAAAACCCTAAACACTAAAGCCTAAACAATAAAGCCTAAACCCTAAACCCTAAACAATAAAGCCTAAACCCTAAACCCTAAACCCTAACCGTAAACCTTAAACCCTAAAACCCTAAACCCCAAAATCATAAACCATAAACCCTAAAAACCTAAAAACCTAAACCTAAACTAAAATAAAACCTAAAAATAAAATAATAAAAAAAGTTAAACCTAAATAAAATAAAATAAAATAAAACCTAAACTAAACTAACTTAAACCTAAAAATAAAATAAAATAAAAATAAAATAAACTAAAATAAAATAAATAAAAACCTAAACTAAAATAAAAATAAAATAAACCTAAGAATAAAAAACCTAAATAAAATAAAAAATAAATGTAAAATAAAAATAAAATAAACCTAAAATAAAATAAAATAAAACTAAGTAAAAACCTAAGCCTAAAAATAAACCTAAAAATAAAACCTAAAAATAAGTAAACAATAAAACCTAAACCCTAAATAAATAAAAAAACTAAACTAAAAATAAAAATAAAATAAACAAAATAAAGTAAACCTAAACCTAAGGGCCAAATTGGGATCACTTTTGTTTTTTATTTTTTATTTTTTATTTTGTTTTATTTATGTTTTGCCTAAAATAGATTTGTTTGATTGTACTTGTTTTTTTTTAAAAAACACTCAAGACATCTTTTAGATATTTTCAGTAATTTTAAAAACAACATTTTTTATTTTTGAAAACAAAAAATAAAACGTCATAAAAAACACTCTAAACAAAGATGTTTTCAAAAACAACATAAAAAAGCAAAAAATAGAAAAAAAAGTGATCCCAAATGGCCCTTAAACAAAATTAAACTAAAATAAAATAAATAAAACCAAAACCTAAACCTAAAATAAACTAAACCTAAACTAAATTAAAATAAACTAAACTAAAATAAAACTAATCCTAAACTAAAAATAAAACCTAAAAAAAATAAAATAATAACCTAAAACCTAAACCTACAAAATAAAATAAAAGCTTAAATCTAAACCTAAAAATAAAAATAAAACCTAAACCTAAACAATAAAATAAAATAAAACTCAACTAAAACCTAAACCTAAACCTAAACTAAACCTAAAAATAAATAAAACCTAAAATACATAAGCGAAACTAAATAAAAAAAAATAAACCTAAATAAAAATAAAAAATAAAATAAACTAAAATAAATAATAAATAAAATAAATAAACTAAATAAACCTAAACCTGCAAGTTTACTTAATTTTGAAAAAAAACTGTAAACCCTAAACTCTAAACCCTAAATCCTAAAACAAACCCTAAACCCTAAACCTACAACACTAAACCTATAATCCTAAACCCTAAACCCTAATGCATAAAGCCTAAAAAACTCTAAACCCTAAACACTAAAGCCTAAACAATAAAGCCTAAACCCTAAACCCTAAACCCTAATCAGAACCCTAAACCCTAAAACCCTAAACCCTAAAACCCTAAACCATAAACCCTAAAAACCAAAAAACCTAAACCTAAACTAAAATAAAACCTAAAAATAAAATAATAAAAAAACCTAAACCTAAATAAAATAAAATAAAATAAAAACCTAAACTAAAACTTAAACCTAAACCTAAAAATAAAATAAAATAAAAAATAAAATAAACTAAAATAAAATAAATAAAAACTTAAACTAAAATAAAAAATAAAATAAACCTAAGAATAAAAAACCTAAATAAAATAGAAAATAAATGTAAAATAAAAATAAAATAAACCTAAAATAAAATAAAATAAAACTAAATAAAAACCTAAACCTAAAAAATAAACCTAAAAATAAAACCTAAAAATAAGTAAACAATGAAACCTAAACCACAAATAAATAAAAAAACTAAACCAAAAATAAAAATAAAATAAACAAAATAAAATAAACCTAAACCTAAGGGCCAAATTGGGATCACTTTTGTTTTTTATTTTTTATTTTTTATTTTTATTTTGTTTTATTTATGATTTGCTTAAAAATAGATTTGTTTGATTGTAATTGTTTTTTTTAAAACACTCAAGACATCTTTTAGATATTTTCAGTAATTTTAAAAACAACAATTTTTTTTTTTTGAAAACAAAAAATAAAACGTCATAAAAAACACTCTAAGAAAAGATGTTTTCAAAAACAACATAAAAAAACAAAAAATAGAAAAAAAAAGTGATCCCAAATGGCCCTTAAAAAAATTGAACTAAAATAAAACAAATAAAACCAAAACCTAAACCTAAAATAAACTAAACCTAAACCTAAACTAAATAAAATAAAATAAACTAAAAATAAACCTAATCCTAAACTAAAAAATAAAACCTAAAAAAAGCTAAAATAATAACCTAAAACCTAAACCTACAAAAATAAAATAAAAGCTTAAATCTAAACCTAAAAAATAAAAATAAAAACCTAAACCTAAACAATAAAATAAAAATAAAACTCAACTAAAACCTAAACCTAAACCTAAACCTAAACCTAAAAAATAAACTAAAATAAAAACCTAAAATACATAAGCTAAACTAAATAAAAATAAAAAATAAACCTAAATAAAAATAAAAAGTAAAATAAACTAAAATAAATAATAAATAAAATAAATAAACTAAAAAAACCTAAACATGCAAGTTTACTTAATTTAAAAAAAAATCATAAACCCTAAACTCTAAACCCTAAATCCTAAAACTAACCCTAAACCCTAAAGCATAAAGCCTAAAAGACTCTAAACCCTAAACCCTAAATATAACCTTAAACCCTAAACCCTAAAAGCATAAACCCTAAAACCATAAATCCTAAACCCTAAACCCTAGTTGAGCTGATATTTATGGAAGGTGATCTTGAAGAAGTCAGCGAAGAGGTTACGAAATACAAAGTTGGTGCACTAGCCCGTGTTGGTCTTGTTGTACCTATTAATGTTATGGTTCCTCTAGGCAACACTGGTATAGATCCTTCACAAACTTCTTTCTTCTAGGTTATCAACATCCCAACTAAGATGATCAAGGTTATTGTTGAAATTATCACCCCGATTGAGTTGATTAAAAATGACAATAAGGTGGGATCCTTAGAGGTTCCTCTCCTCGCTAAGCTGGGGATTAGGCCATTTTATTATGGCCTTGTTGTTCAGTCTGTGTATGACGATGGTTCGGTGTTTAGTCCTAAGCTACTTCACCTCATTGAAGATGATCTCATCGATAAGTTTTCGGCAAGCCTTTCAATGATCACTTATCTCTCACTGCCCTCTCTGATCCCACCCTTCCTGTAGCGCCCCACATGTTCATCAATGCTTACAAGAATGTCCTCGCCATCATGATTGCCACTGATTACACATACTTGCAGGCCGACAATGTTAAGGAATATTTGAAGGATCCTAGTAAATTTGTATGGTCGCACTGATGCTTCGCTACTCGCTACTATTTTGCTTGCCGCCGCCCGCATCAGTAGTGGAAGATAAAAAGGAATAGCCTGCTGATGAATTTGATGATGATATGGGTTTCAACTTGTTCAACTAAGCTTTGTTGCCCTTCTATAAAATCAAATTTTATTATCTCTAGGAGTTAAATCATTTTGTGAAATGCTATTTAGTGAATTTTTGAATTACATTTTATTTTATCCTATTGTATTAGTTGTTAGAGGATAATGTCTTGTTTGATTGGGTAATTTCTTATTTATTATGAAATCATTCGAGTTTTTTTATATAAAACCTAAACCCTAAACCAAAACCCTAAACCTAAACCTAAACTAAATAAATAAATTATGAAATAAACTTAAACCCTAAAACCTAATAATCCTAAACCTAAATTTAAACCCTAGGAATGGTCAGAACCTTGATAGCAGAAACATCACCATCAACCAGGCTCAGTCTAGATCTGGTAGTGGAGCCGAAGCTAGAGGTGGTGGTTATCGTAGTGGTGATGGGGGATCTAGAGGAGCTGGTGGATATGGAAGTGGTGGTTGGAGCAGTGCTAGTTATGGATACGGGAGGAGCGACGGAGGTTACAACTGTCGTGTTGGCGGAGGGAGAGATCAGAGATATGATGGTGGATATTGCTACTCGAGAGAATTGGGTTATTCTGATGGGAACTGGAGAAATTGAAGAATGACCAATCCAATCTATTGCTTATGGAACAGTCTTTATAGTAAAGAGTGTTCTAGTTATCTAGGGTTTTTGATTTGCTCTATGCCTACTCATTTTTTATTTGTCGTCGCTTGTGTCTTAGAGAACTTGGTGTATTACTTGGTTGATGAAATAAAAAAGAAGAAATGTTAAATCCGAATTTGTTCACTGTTAGAAAAAAAACCAAAAACCCTAAACACTAAACTAAAATTTGAACCTTAAACTTAAAACCTAAACCCTAAACCTTAAAACCTAAACCCTAAACCCTATACCCTAAAAAGAAAAAAATAATAAAAAAACCCTAAACCTAAACCCTAAACCCTAAAACTAACCCTAAACCCTAAACCTACAACCCTAAATCCTAAAACCCTAAACCCCAAACCCTAAACCATAAACACTAAACACTAAACCCTAAATCTTAAACCCTAAACCCTATGCCCTAAATCCTAAAAACCCTAAACCCTAAAGCCTAAACACTAAACCCTAAACCTTAAACCCTAAACCCTAAATGCTAAAAACCTAAAAACATAAACCTAAACTAAATAAAACCTAAAAATAAAATAAATAAAAAAGACCTAAACCTAAATAAAATAAAAAATAAAATAAAATAAAAACCTAAACTAAAACCTAAACCTAAACTAAAAAATAATAAAAAAATAAAAAATAAAAATAAACTAAAATAAAATAAATGTAAACTTAAACTAAATAAAAATAAAATAAAATAAACCTAAGAATAAAATACCTAAATATAATAAAAACTAAACGTAAAATAAAAATAAATTAAACGTAAAATAAAATAAAATAAAAAACTAAATAAAAACCTAAACCTAAATAATAAACTTAAAAATAAAACCTAAAAATAAATAAAAAATTAAACCTAAACCCTAAACTAAAAAGAACTATACCTGAAATAAAAATAAAATAAACTAAATAAAATAAACCTAAACCTAAACCTAAAACTAAATTAAATTAAATAAAATCTAAACCTAATCCTAAAATAAATTAAACCTAAACCTAAACACAAAAAAATAAAACCTAAAAATAAACCTAAAATAAAAACCTAAAACCTAAACCTATAAAAATGTAATAAAAACCTAAGCCTAAACCTAAAAATAAAAAATAAAACCTAAACCTAAAAAATAAAATAAACAAAAACTCAACTAAAAAATAAACCTAAACCTAAACCTAAAAAATCTAACTAAAATAAAAACCCTAAACTTAAAATAAACTAAATAAGAATAAAAAATAAACCTAAATTAAAATAAAAAATAAAATAAGTTAAAATGAATTAAAAATAAACTAAATAAACCTATACCTACCAGTTTACTTAATTTTTTTTAAAAAAAACCCTAAACCATAAATCCTAAACCCAAAACCCTAAACCCTAAACCCTTAATCGTAAACAATAAAACTAACTATAAACCCTAAACCCTAATCCTACAACACTAAACCTACAACCCTAAACCATAAACCCTAAAAAACCCTAAACCCTAAACCATAAACCCTAAACCCAAAACCCTAAATCATAAACCCTAAACCTGATATCCTAAACCCGAAACCCAAACCCTAAACCCTAAACCCTAAACCCTAAAAGAATAAACCCTAAAACCCTAAGCCCTTAACCCTAAACCCCGGTTGAATTGATTTTTATGAAATATGATATTAAAGAAGTCAGCGAAGAGGTTGTGAAATACAAAGTTGGTGCTCCTGCTCATGTTGGTCTTGTTGCACCTATTGATGTTGTGGTTCTTCCATGCAACACTTGTCTGGATCCTTCATAGAATTCTTTCTTTGAAGTTCTCAACATCCCAAATAAGATCCATAAGGGTACTATTGAAACTATCACACCTAGTTAAGCTGATTAAGAAAGGAAATACAGTGGCATGCTTAGAGGCTGCTCTCCTCACTAAGCTAGGGATTAGGCCATTCTATTTTGGCCTTATCACCTAGTCTGCGCATGATGATGGTTCGATTTAGTCCTGAGGTGCTTGACCTCACTAAAGATGATCTCATCGAGAAGTTTTTGATAGCCTTTCAATGATCACTTCTCTCTCACTGGTCCTCTCTTATCCCACCCTTGCTGCAGCGCCCCACATGTTCATCAACACTTACAAGAATGTCCTCTTCATTGGTGAAGGCGAAGGTGGCGATTATCGCAGTGGTGGTCGGGGATCTAGAGGTGATGATGGATATGGAGGTGGCGGTCAGATCAGTGGTGGTTATGGAGGCAAGCAATGGAGGTTACAACTGTGGTGGTGGCGGAGGAAGAGATCGGGGATATGATTGTGGATCCAGCTACTTGAGAGGCCAGGGTGGTTCTAATGGGAACTGGAGAAACTAAAGAATGACCAATCCAATCTACTATTTATGGAACTGTGTCTTTACAGAAGAGAAAGTTCTAGTTATCTAGGGTTTTTGACTTGCTCTATGCGTGCTCATTTTTTATTTATGTCATCGCTTGTGTCTTAGAAAACTTAGTGTGTTACTTGGTTGTTGAAATCGAAAAGAAGAAATGTTGAATATGAATTTGTTCTTTGTTAAAAGAAAAACCAAAATCCCTAAACTAAAACCTGAACCCTAGACCTAAAACATAAACCCTAAACCATAAAAATCATAAACCCTAAACCCTAAACCCCAAACTCTAAAATCTTAAATCTAAACCATAAACCATAAACCCTAAAACATAATCCCTAAACCCTAAACCATAAACCTTAAACCCTAAACCCTAAACCCCAAACCCTAAACCTTAAGCCCTCGACTACCCCTAAACCCTAAACCCTAAACCTTAAAAAGCTAAAAACCTAAAACTAAACTAAATAAAACTTAAAAATAAAATAAATAAAAAACCTAAACCTTAATGTAAAAGAAAACCTAAACCTAAAATAAAAATAAAATAAACCTAAACCTAAACTTAAATAAATAAACCTAAACTTAAACCCAAAATAAACTTAACCTAAACCTAAACACTAAATAAAATTAAATAAACTAAAAATTAACCTAAACCTAAACTAAAAATCCAAAATAAAAATAAACCTAAAATAAAAACCTAAAATTTAAACCTAAAAAAATAAAATAAAAACCTAAACCTAAACTTAAAAATAAAAAATAAAATATAAATAAAACTCAACTAAAAATAAACCTAAACCTACACCTAAACCTAAAAAATAAACTAAACTAAAAAAACCTAAACTAAAATAAATAAACCATAAATAAATAAACTAAACTAAATAAAAATAAACATAAACCTAAATAAAAATTAAAAATAAAATAAACTAAAATAAATAAAATAAATAAATAAACCTAAACTGTCGGTTGATTCAAAACCCTAAATCCTAAGTCCTAGGCCCTAAACCTAAACCTCTGAGCTAACCTACAACCCTAAACCCTAAAACCCTAAACCTTAAAACTAACCCTAAACCCTAAACCCAAAACACTAAAACTTAAACTAAAGCTAACCCCTAAACTATAAACTAGCTAAACCTGGCTAAAACCAAACCCTAAACCCTAAACCTTCAAAAACCTAAACCCTAAAGCCTAACACTAAACCTTAAACCAAACTGACCTAAACCTAAACCTAAACCCTAAACCCTAAACCTTAAAACCACTCTAACACTAAACTCATAAATGTAAATCACACTCTAAACCCATAAACTAAATCGTAAACCCTAAACCCTAACCCTAAACCCCAAACCTTAAACTAAAACCTAAAGTAACAAAATAAATTAAAAAATATACCTAAACACTAAAACTTAATAAGCCTAAACCCTATGAATGGGCAGAACCATGATGACAGGAACATCACCATCAACCAAGCTTAGTCTAGATCTGGCAGTGGAGACGAAGGCGGAGGTGGTGGTTATCATAGTGGTGGTGGGGGGATTTGGAGGTGCTAGTAGATATGGAGGCAAGAGCAGCGATGGAGGTTACAATCGTGGTGGTGGCACAGGGAGAGATCAGGGATATGATGGTGGATCTCGCTACTCGAGAAGGCGGGGTGGTTCTAATGGGAACTGGAGAAATGAAAGAACGGTCGACCCGATCTGCTGCTTATGGACTATGTCTTTATAATATAGACGGTTCTTATTATCTAGTGTTTTTGATTTGCACAATCCATGCTCATTTTTTATCTATGTCGTCACTAATGTCTTAGAAAACTTGGTGTGTTACTTGGTTGACGAAATCAAATAGAAGAAATGTTGAATCTGAATTTGTTCTTCGTTATAAAAAAACTAAAAATTCTAAATCCTAAACTAAAACCCGAACCCCAAACCTAAACCTAAACCCTAAAGCCTTAACCTTAAACCCAAAAAGCCATAAACATAAACCCTAAACCCTAAACCCGAAACCTTAAACCCTAAACCCTAAGCCCTCAACTAACCCTAAACCCTAAAAAGCTAAAAACCTAAACCTAAACTAAATAAAACCTAAAAATAAAATAAATAAAAAAACCTAAACCATAAACTAAAAAAAAACCTAAACCTAAAATAAAAATAAAATAAACCTAAACCTAAACTAAAATAAATAAAAGCTAAACCTAAACCTAAAATAATCTAAACCTAAACCAAAACCTAAACCCTAAATAAAATTAAATAAACTAAAAGTAAACCTAAACCTAAACTAAAAAATCAAACCTAAAAATAAACCTAAAATAGAAACCTAAAATCTAAACCTAAAAAACTAAAATAAAACCTAAACCTAAACCTAAAAATAAAAAATAAAACCTAAACCTAAAAAATAAAATAAAAATAAAACTAAGCTAAAAAATAAACATAAACCTAAACCAAAACCTAAAAAATAAACTAAACTAATAAACCTAAACTAAAATAAATAAACCTAAAACAAACAAAATAAAAATAGAAAATAAACTTAAATAAAAATTAAAAATAAAATAAACTAAAATAAATAAAAAATAAACTAAATAAACCTAAACCTAAAGGTTTACATAATTAAAAAAACCCTAAACCTTAAACCCTAAATCCTAAACCCTAAACTATAAACCCTAAACCCTAAAACTAACCTTAAACCTTAAACCCTAAGCATACAACCCTAAACCTACATCCCAAAATCCTAAAATCTAAACCCTAAACCCTAAAACCCTAAACCCTAAACCCTAAACTAACCCTAAACCCTAAATACTAAAACCAATAAACCCTAAAGTCTAAACCCCTAAACCCTAAGCTAACCCTAATCCCTAAGCTAACCATTAACCCTATACCCTAAACCCTAAAAACCCTAAACCCTAAAGCATAAACACTAAACCTTAAACCCTAAACCCGAAACCCTAACACTAAACCCTAAACCCTAAAATCCTTAGCCCTAAAACCCTAATCCCTAAACTCAAAACCTTAAACTCAAAATGCTAATAACCTAAAAACATAAACCTAAGCTAAATAAAACCTAAAAATAAAATAAATAAAAAAACTTAAATCAAAATAAAATAAAATAAAAAATAAAGTAAAAAACCTAAACTAAAACCTAAACCTAAAACTAAAAATAAACTAATAAAAATAAGCTAAAATAAAATAAATAAAAACCTAAACTAAACTACCAAATATAATAAACTTACGAATAAAAAAACTAAATAAAAGAAAAACTAAATGTCAAATAAAAATAAAATTATCCCAAAATAAAATAAAATAAAAACTAAATATAAACCTAAACCTAAAAAATAAACCTAACAATAAAACCTAAAAATAAATATAAAATAAAACATAAACACTAAAACCTAATACACCTAAACCTAAACCTAAACTCTAAGAATGGGCAAAACTTTGATGGCAGGAACATCATCACAACCCGCTTACCTAGATCTACATGGAGGCTAAGGTGGAGGTGGCAATAACGTTGTGGTGGTGGGGATGAGATGTTGATGTGAAGGTGGTCGAAAGTGCAGGTAATGGAAGTGAGGAGTTATAGAGGTTATAACTATGGTGGTACCGGAGGGTGAGATAAGGGATATGATGGTGGATCCCGCTACTGAGAGGTGGGTGGGATGCTAACTGGAAATCAAGAACAAAATCCAATATGTAGCTTATGGAACTATGCCTTTATAGTAGAGATGTTTCTAGTTATCTAGGGTTTTTAATTTTCTCTATGTGTGCTCTATTCTTATCTATGTCGTTGCTTGTGTCTTAGAAAACTTGGTGTGTTACTTGGTTGATGAAATCAAAAAAAATGGTTGTTGAATTTGAATTTATTCTCTATTTTAAAAAAAACTAGAAAACCTTAATCCCTAAACTAATACCTAAACCCTAGACCTAAAACCTAAACCATAAACCCTAAACATGAAACACTAAAACACTAAAACTTAATCCTTAAACATTAAAGCCTAAACCCTAAACCCTATATACTAAACCCTAAACCCTAAACTGAAAACCCTAAACCCTAAACCCAAAAACCCAAAACTTAAACCCTAAACCATGAACCCTCAACTAACCCTAAACCCTAAACCCTAAACCCTAAACCCTAAATCCTAAACACTAAACACTAAAACCTAAACCCTAAACCCTAAACCCTAAAACCCTAAACCCTAAACCCTAAACCGTAAACACTAAACCCTAAACCCTAAACCTTAAAATCTAAACCCTAAACCCTAAACTTAAACTCTAACTAACCTAAACCTAAAACTCCTAAGCTAAAACCTAAAATCCCTAAAACCCTAAACCCTAAACTAACCCTAAACCATAAAACATAAACCTTAAACCTTACACCCTAAACTAACCATACACCCTAAGCTAACCCTAAACTATAAACCCTAAAGCATAAACACTAAACCCTAAACCATAAACCCTAATTTTAAAACCTAAACCCTAAACTAAACACTAAAACGCAAAATACTAAAAACCTAAAAACCTAAAATCTTAAACCTAAAGTAAATAAAACCTAAAAATAAAATAAATAAAAAAACCTACTAAATAAAAAAATAAATAAAAAACTAAACCTAAATCTAAAAATAAAATAAAGTATAATAATAAAAATAAACTAAAATAAAATAAATAAAAACCTAAACTAAACTAAAAAAATAAAATAAACCTAAGAATAAAAACCTAAATAAAGTAAAAATTAAATGTAAAATAAAAATAAAATAAACGAAAAATAAACCAAAAATTAAAATAAATAAAACATAAAACCTAATAAACCTAAACCTAAACCTAAACCCTAAGAATGGGCAGAACCTTGACGGCAGGAACATTACCATCAACCTAGCTCAGTGTAGATCTAACGGTGGAGGCGAAGGTGGAGGTGGCAGTTATAATAGTCGTGGTGGGGGATATGGAGGTGCTTATGGATATGGAGGTGGTGGTTGGAGCAGTGGTTGTTATGGAAGTGGGAAGAGCGATGGATGTTATAGGTGGTGACAGGGAGACATCGGGATAAGATGGTGGATCCTACCAAAGGTCGGGTTGTGATGGGAACTGGAGAAATTGAAGAACTCCGATCCGACCGCTTATGGAACGTTGTCTTTACAGTAGAGACGATTCTATTTATCTAGGCTTTTTTGTTTGCTCTATGCATTCCCATTTTTGCTCTATGTCATCACTTGTGTCTTAGAAAACTTGATGTGTTACTTGGTTGATGAAATTAAAAAGAAGAAATGTTGAATCTAAATTTGTTCTCTGTTAAAAAAAACTAAAAACACTAAACCCTAAACTAAAACCTAAACCTTAAACCTAAAACCTAAACCCTAAAAACCCTAAACCCTAAGCCCTAAACCCTAAACCCTAAAACCCTAAACCCTAAACCTTAAATCATAAACCTAAATCCAAAACCCTAAACCCTAAACCCTAAACCCTAAACCCTAAACCCCTAACCATAAACCCTAAGTCCTAAACCCCAAACTAACCCCAAACCATAAACCCTAAACCTTAAACCCTAAAAAGCTAAAAACTTAAACCTAAATTAAATAAAAGCTTAAAAATAAAATAAATAAATAAACCTAAACCATAATAAAAAAAACATAAACTAAAGCCAAAACTTAAACCTAAGCATAAATCTAAACCTAAACCTAAAAAGAAAAAAAATGAAACTAAAATAAAATAAATAAAACTAAACTAAACTAAAAATAAAAAAACCTAAATAAAATAAAACTAAACCTCAAATACAAATAAAATAAACCAAAAATAAAATAAAATAAAAGCTAAATAAAAACATAAACCTAAAAAAGAAATATAAAATGAAACTTAAACCCTAACTAAAAAAAATGTAAACCTAAAATAAAAATAAAATAAGCTAACTAAAATAAATAAAACCTAAACCTAAACCTAAAATAAACTGAACCTAAACCTAAACCTAAACTAAATAAAATAAAATAAACTAAAAATAAACCTAAACCTAAACTGAAAAATAAATGCTAAATAAATTTAAAATGAAAATCTAAAACCTAGACCTAAAAAAAGAAAATAGAAATCTAAACCTAGACCTAAAAGTAAAAAGTAAAACCTAAACCTAAAAAATATAATAAAAATAAACTAAACTAAAAACTAAACCTAAACCTAAACCTAAAATATAAACTAAAATAAAAAAACCTAAAGTAAAATAAATAAATTAAACTAAATAAAAATTAAAATAAATCAAAATAAATAAAATAAAATAAAATAAAATAAATAAAAATAAAATAAACCAAAAATAAACCAAAAATTAAATTAAATAAAACATAAAACCTAATAAACCTAAACCTAAACCTAAACCCTAAGAATGGGCAGAACCTTGACGGCAGGAACATTACCATCAACCTAGCTCAGTGTAGATCTAACGGTGGAGGCGAAGGTGGAGGTGGCAGTTATAATAGTCGTGGTGGGGGATCTGGAGGTGCTTATGGATATGGAGGTGGTGGTTGGAGCAGTGGTTGTTATGGAAGTGGGAAGAGCGATGGATGTTATAGCTGTGGTAGTGACAGTGGGAGACATCGGTGATAAGATGGTGGATCCTGCTACTCGAAAGGTCGGGGTGGTTGTGATGGGAACTGGAGAAATTGAAGAACGGTCGATCCGATCTGCTTCTTATGGAATGTTATCTTTACAGTAGAACGGTTCTAGTTATCTAGGGTTTTTCATTTGCTCTATGCAGGCCCATTTTTGCTCTATGTCATCCCTTGTGTCTTAGAAAACTTGATGTGTTACTTGGTTGATGAAATTAAAAAGAAGAAATGTTGAATCTAAATTTGTTCTCTCTTAAAAAAAAACTAAAAAAACTAAACCCTATACTAAAACCTAAACCTTAAACCTAAAACCTAAACCCTAAAAACCCTAAACCCTAAGCCCTAAACCCTAAACCCTAAAACCCTAAACCCTAAACCTTAAATCATAAACCTAAATCCTAAACCCTAAACCCTAAACCCTAAACCCTAAACCCTAAACCCTAAACCATAAAACCCTAAATACTAAACCCTAAACTAACCCCAAACCATAAACCCTAAACCTTAAACCCTAAAGCTAAAACTTAAACCTAAATTAAATAAAAGCTTAAAAATAAAATAAATAAATAAACCTAAACATAATAAAAAACATAAACTAAAGCCAAAACTTAAACCTAAGCATAAATCTAAACCTAAACCTAAAAAGAAAAAAAATGAAACTAAAATAAAATAAATAAAAAACTAAACTAAACTAAAAAATAAAAACCTAAATAAAATAAAAACTAAACCTCAAATACAAATAAAATAAACCAAAAATAAAATAAAATAAAAGCTAAATAAAAACATAAACCTAAAAAAGAAATATAAAATGAAACTTAAACCCTAAACTAAAAAAATGTAAACCTAAAATAAAAATAAAATAAGCGAAACTAAAATAAATAAAACCTAAACCTAAACCTAAAATAAACTGAACCTAAACCTAAACCTAAACTAAATAAAATAAAATAAACTAAAATAAACCTAAACCTAAACTGAAAATAAATGCTAAATAAATTTAAAATGAAAATCTAAAACCTAAACCTAAAAAAAAGAAAATAAAAACCTAAACCTAAAAGTAAAAAGTAAAACCTAAACCTAAAAAATATAATAAAAATAAAACTAAACTAAAAACTAAACCTAAACCTAAAAAATAAACTAAAATAAAAAAACCTAAAGTAAAATAAATAAATTAAACTAAATAAAAATTAAAATAAATCAAAATAAATAAAATAAAATAAAATAAAATAAATAAAAAAATAAACTAAACAAACTAAATAAACCTAAACCTATGAGTTTACTTAATTTAAAAAAAATTAAAAAATTAAAAATGAAAAACCCTTACCCTAAACCCTAAACCCTAAACCCTAAACCTAACCGTAAACCCTAAACCCTAAAAGCATAAACCCTAAAACCCTAAACCTTAAACCCTAAACCCTAAACCCTAAAACCTAAACCCTAAACCTTAAACCTTAAACCCTAAATGTTAAACCCTAAACCCTAAACCCCAAACCATTAAACCTAAACCTTAAACCCTAAAAAGGTAAAAACTTAAACCTAAACTAAATAAAACCTAAAAATAAAATAACTACAAACCCTAAATAAAAATAAAATAAAAAAATAAAATAAAATAAAATAATGATATAAACTAAAACCTAAACCTAAAGCTAAACCTAAAAAATAAAATAAAACTAAATTAAAATAAAATAAATAAAACCTAAACTAACCTAAGAAATAAAAAACCTAAATAAAATAAAAGTTAAAGCTAAAATAAAAATAAAATAAACATAAAATGTAATAAAATAAAAACTAAATAAAAACATAAACCAAATAAAAACCTAAAAATAAATATAAAATAAAACATAAACCATAAACAAAATAAAATAAACCTAAACCTAAACTAAAAAATATAACTTAACAATAAACCTAAAATAAAAACCTAAACCTATACCTAAAAAAATAAAATAAAAGCTTAAACTTAAACCTAAAAACACAAAATAAAACCTCAACCAAAAAATAAAATAAAAATTAAACTAAACTAAAAAAGTTAACATAAACCTGAAAAATAAACTAAAATAAAAAAGTTAAACTAAATGAAATAAACCTAAAATAAATAAACTAAACTAAATAAAAAAAATAAACCTAAATAAAAATATAAAATAAAATAAACTAAAATAAATAAAAAATAAACTAAATAAACTAAACCTTAACATAAACCTAAACAAAATAAATTAAAATAAACTAAAGATAAACCTAAAGTTAAACAAAAAAGTAAAACCTAAAAATAAACCTAAAATAAATACCTAAAACCTAAACCTAAAAGAAACAAAATAAAAACATAAACCAAAACCTAAAAATTAAAAATAAAACCTAAACCAAAAAAATAAAATATAAATAAAACTTAATGAAAAAATAAACCTAAACCTTAACCTAAACCTAAGAAATAAACTAAATTAAAAAATCAAAACTAAAATAAATAAACCTAAAATAAATAAATTAAACTAAATAAAATAAAAAATAAACCTAAATAAAAAATAAAGTAAACTAAAATAAATAAATAATAGACTAAATATACTAAATAAACCCAATCCTAGCAATTTACTTAATTTTTTTAAAAAAAAACCTTCAACCTTAAATCCTAAACCATAAACCCTAAATGTTTAACCCTAAACCTCTAATCTACATCCCTAAAAAACCCTAAATGCTAAACCTTAAACCCTCCTCCTAAAGTTTAAACCCTAAAAGCATAGACCCCATAAAACCTTAAACCCTAAACTCTAAACCCTAAACCCTAAACCCTAAACCCTAACCTAAAACCTAAACCTAATACAAATGTAACTAAATAAATTAGAAAATAAACCTAAACCCTAAGAATGGCGCATCTTAATGGCAGAACATCATCAAACCTACTCACCAAGTGGAGGCAAAGGCTAAGGCGATTATCATCTGGTGGATCCGAGGTGCTAGTAGAGGGAGGTGGTGAAGTGGTGGTTATGAAGGTGAGAGGAGTGACGGCGGTTACAACCATGGTGGTGGTTGAGGGAGAGATCATGGATATGATGGTGGATCTCGAGACTCGAGAGGTCAGGGTGGTTCTGATGGGAACTAGAGGAACTGATGAACAGTTGATCCAATCTGCTGCTTATGGAACTGTGTCTTTAAAATGAAGATGGTTCTAGTTATCAATGGTTTTTGTTTTACTCTATGCATGCTCATTTTGAACTATGTGACAACTTATGTTTTCGAAATCTTAGTGTGTTACTTGGTTGATGAAATAAAAAAGAAGTAATACTAAATCTGAATTTCTTCTCTATTAAAAAAACTAAAAAACCAAAAACCCTAAACCCTTAACTAAAACCTGGAACTTAAACCTAAAATCTAAACCCTAAATCGTAAATCCTAAAAACCCTAAATTGTAAACCCTAAACCCTAAACCCTAAACCCTAAACCCTAGACCCTAAACCCTAAACCTAAACCCTAAACCATAAACACTAAACCCCAAACCCTAAACCCTAATCAAATCCTAAACCCTAAACCCTAAACCCTAAAAAGCTAAAAACTAAAACTAAACTAAATAAAACTTAAAAATAAAATAAATCAAAAAACCTAAAGCAAAATAAAATAAAAAATAAAATAAAAAATAAAATAAAATGAAAACATAAACTAAAACCTAAACCTAAAAAGAAAATAAAATAAAAAATAAATATAAACATAAACAAAGCTAAAAAGTAAAAAACGTAAATAAAATAAAAAGTAAACCTAAAATAAAAATAAAATAACCCTAAAATAAAATAAAATAAAAACTAAATAAAAACATAAACATAAAAAATAAACCTAAAAATAAAAAATAAAACCAAAACCCTAAACTAAAAAAAACTTAAACCTAAATAAATAAAATAAAATAAGCTTAAAGTAAACTAAACCTAAACCCTAAACTAAATAAAATAAAATAAGCTAAAAATAAAACTAAACCTAAACTAAAATATAAACTTGAAATAAAAGCCTAAAACCTAAACCTAAATAAATAAAATAAAATCCTAAACCTAGACCTAAAAATAAAAAGTAAAACCTAAACCTAGAAAATAAGATAAAAATAAAACTAAACTAAAAAATTAATATAAAACTAAACCTAAACCTAAAAAAAATAAAAATAAAAAACATAAATTAAAATAAATAAAGCTAAAATAAATAAACCAAAAATAAAAAAAAATATACTTAAATAAAAATAAAAAATAAAATAAACTAAAATAAATAAAAAAATAAACATAAACCTACCCGTTTACTTAATTTTTTCTTTTAAAAAAAACCCTAAACCCTAAACCTATAACCCTAAACCCTAAACCTTAAAACCTAAAAAACCCTAAACCTTAAAGCCAAACCCTAAACTAACCCAAAACCCTAAACCCTAAACCCTAAACCCTAAACCATAAAACCCTAAACCCTAAAAATCTAAACCCTAAACCCTAATCCATAAACCCTAAACCCTAAACTAACAATAAACCTTAAACCCTAAACCCTAAAAACCCTAAACCCAAAAGCTTAAACTCTAAACCCTAAACCCTAAACCTTAAACTAACCCTAAACCCAAAGATAACCCTAAACACTAAGCCCTAAACCCTTAACCTAAAACTAACCCTCAAACCTAAGCTAACCCTAAACCCTAAACCCTAATCCCTAAAAACCCTAAAGCCTAAACACTAAACCTTAAAATCTAAACCCTAAATCCTAAAAGCCCAAAAACCTAAACCTAAACTAAATAAAACCTAAAAAAATGAAATAATTAAAAAAAACTAAACCTAAATAAAATAAAAAATAAAATAAAATAAAAACCTAAACTCAAACCCAAACCTAAACCTAAAAACAAAATAAAATAAAAAATAAAAACTAAACTAAAATAAAATAAATAAAAACCTAAAATTAACTAAAAAATAAAATAAACCTAAAAATAAAAAATTTAAATAAAATAAAAACTAAACATAAAATAAAAACAAATTAAACCTTAAATAAAATAAACTAAAAACTAAATAAAAACTTGAACCTAAAAAATTAACTTAAAAGTAAATAAAAAATAAAACCTAAACCCAAAAGTTTAAATAAAAAATTGAAACCTAAAATAAACAAAATAAAATAAACATAACCTAAACTAAAATAAACTAAACAAAAATAAATAAATCCTAAAATAAACTAAACCTAAATTCTAAACTAAATAAAAATAAACTAGATTAAAAATAAACTTAACCCTAAACTAATAATAAAAATATAAAAATAAACCTAAAATAAAAACCTAAACCTAAGTTAAAAAAATAAAATAAAACCAAGACTAAACCTTAAAATAAAAAATAAAATAAAAATAAAACTAAAGTGAAAAATAAACATAAACCTAAACATAAACATAAAAAATAAAATAAAATAAAAAACCAAAGCTTAAACCCTAAACCCTAAACTCTAAACCTAAAACCTAAACCCTAAACCATAAACCTAAAACCCTAAACCCTAAACTGTAAACCATAAACCCTAAATCCTAAAACCTTAAACACTAAACCATAAATCCTAAACTACCCAAAAAAAAATCCTAAACCCTAAACCCTACACTCCAAATTAACTATAAACACTAAACCTTAAACCCTAAACCCTAAAAAGCTAAAAGCCTAAACCTAAACTAAATAAAAACTAAAAATAAAATAAAGAAAAAAACCTAAAATAAAAAAAAATAAAAACTAAAATAAAATAAAAACATAAAGAAAAACTTAAACCTAAACCTAAAAAAATAAAATAAAAAATAAAAACTAAACTAAAAAACATAAATAAAAAGCTAAACTAAACTAAAAAAATAAAAAAACCTTAGTAAAATAAGAACTAAACGTAAAATAAAAATAAAATAAACCTAAAATAAATTAAAATGAAATTTAAATAAAAACCCAAACCTAAAAAAAGGAACCTAAAAATAAATAAAAAATAAACCCTAAACCTTAAACAAAAAGAAAATACTTAAGCTTAAAATAATCAAAATAAAATAAACTTAAACCTACACTAAAATAAAGTAAACTAAATTAAATAAAACCTAAACCTAAATATAAAATAAACTAAACCTAAACCCTAAATAAAATAAAATAAAATAAACTAAAAATAAAACTAAGCCAAAAAAAAAAATAAAACCTAAAAGTAAACATAAAATAAAAACTTAAAACCTAAACCTAAAAAAATAAAATAAAAACCTAAACTTAAAACTAAAAATAAAAAATAAAACCTAAACCTAAAAAATAAAATTAAATTAAAACTAAACTAAAAAATAAATATAAACCTAAACCTAAACTTAAAAAACTAAACTAAATAAAAAAACCTAAACTAAAATAAATTAACTTAAACAAAATATACCAAACTAAAAAAAATAAAAAATTAACGTGATTAAAAATAAAAAATAAAATAAACCAAAATAAATAAAATTAAATTAAATTAACTAAATAAACCTAAATTAATCAATTTAATAATTTATTTTTATAAAAAAAACCCTAAACCCTAAACCGTAAACCTACAACCCTAAACCCTAAACCCTAAATCCTAAACCCTAAACCCAAACCCTAAACCCTAAACCCTAAACCCTAAACCCTAAATCCTAAATCGTAAACCCTAAACCTAAACCCTAAACCAATCCTAAACCATAAAACCTAAACCCTAACCCTAACCCTAAACCCTATATACCTTATAAACCCTAAACCCTAAAACTTAAACCCTAAACCTAAACCCTATAAACCTTATAAACCCTAAACCCTAAAACCCTAAACCCAAAACCCTAAACCCTAAACCCTACACCCTAAAAGCCCTAGTCTAAACACTAAATGTTAAACCCTGAACACTAAACTAACCCTAAACCTTAAACCTAACCTAAACCCTAAACCCTAAAGTCTAAACCCTAAAACTTTAAACTCTAAGCCCAAAAATATCAATAAACCCTAAACCCTAAACCTTAAAAACCTTAAACCCTAAAGGCTAAACACAACACCTTAAGCCCTAAACCCTAAACTAACCTTAAACACTAAGGTAACCCTAAACCTTGAACCTTAAACCCTAAAAACCCTAAAAATAAAACCTAAAAATAAAGCTAAAATAAAAACCTAAAACCTATACCTAAAAAAAATAAAATAAAAACATAAACCTAAACCTAAAAATAAAAAATAAAACTTAAACTTAAAAAGTAAAATAAAAATAAAACTCAACTAAAAAATAAACTTAAACATAAACCTAAACCTAAACCTAAAACATAAATTAAAATAAAAAACTAAAACAAAAATAAATAAACCTAAAATAAATAAGCTAACCTAAATAAAAAAAATAATCCTAAATAAAAATAAACTAATAAAATAAATAAATTAAATAAAAAATAAACTCCATAAACCTAAACCTATCAATTTACTTAATTTAAAAAACCCTAAACCCTAAATCCTAAACCCTAAATCCTAAACCCTAAAACTAATCTTAAACCCTAAACCCTAAACCCAAAACCCTAAAAGACCCTAAGCCCTAAACCCTAAACTCTAATTTTAAATCCTAAACCTTATAAGTATTAACCATAAAACTCTAAACCTTAAACCCTAAACCCTGTTCCCTAAACCATAAACCCTAAACCTATACCTAAAGTAACTAAACAAATTAAAAAATAAGCCTAAACCATAAAACCTAAATTAAACCTAAACCTATTGATTTACTTAATTTAAAAAATAATAAATAAATTAAATAAAAATAAAAAATAAAAAAATAAATAAAAATAAACCTAAATATAAATAAAAAATAAATTAAACTAAAATAAATAAAAAATAACGGAAATAAACTAAATAAACTTAAACCTACTAATTTCCTTAATTTAAAAATAAAAAAACCATAAACACAAAAACCCTAAACCTTAAACTAACCTAAACCCTAAACCTTAAATCCTATATCTTACACCTAAACCCTAAATAAAATAAACCTAAAATAAAATACATTAAAACTATATAAAAACCTAAACCAAAATAATAAACCTAAAAATAAAACCTAAAAAAAATAAAAAATAAAACCTAAACCCTAACTAAAAATAATCCTAAACCTAAATTAAAAATAAAATAAACCTAAACCTAAACTAGAAAAAAACTAAACTAAAAAAATAATACGTTATCCTAAACCTAAAATAAACTAAACCTAAACCCTAAACAAAATAAAATACAATAAACTAAAAGTAAACATAAACATCAACTAAAAAGTAAAACCTAAAAATAAGCCTAAAATAAAAACCTAAAACCCAAACCAAAAAAAATAAAATAAAAACCTAAACATAAAACTAAAAATAAAAAAATCAAACATAAACATAAAAATAAAATAAAATAAAAATAAAAACTAAATTAAAATAAAATAAATAAAAACCTAAATTAAACTAAAAAAATAAAATAAAGCTAAAATAAAAATCCTAAATAAAATAAAAACTAAACCTGAAATAAATAAAATAAACACTAAATAAAAACCAAAACCTAATAATTAAACCTAAAGATATAACCTAAAAAATAAATAAAAATAAAACCTAAACCCTAAATTAGAAAAAACCTAAACCAAAACCTAAAATAAAAATAAAATAAACCTAAACCTAAACTAAAAAAAACTAAACTAAAATAAATCAAACCTAAACTTAAACCTAAAATAAACTAAACCTAAACCTAAACCTAAACTAAATAAAATAAAATGAACTAAAACTAAACTTAAACCTAAACTAAAAAATAAAACCTAAAAATTGACCTAAAAGAAAAACCTAGAACTTAAACCTACAATAATAAAATAAAAACCTAAAGCTAAACCTAAAAATAAAAAATAAAACCTAAGTCGAAAAAAGAAAGTAAAAAATAAAACTAAACTAAAAAATGAACATTAAGTTAAACTTAAACCTAAAAAGTACACTAAAATAAAAAACCTAAACTAAAATAAATAAACATAAAATTAATAAACTAAATTAAATAAAAATAAAATATAAACCTAAATAAGATTAACAAACAAAATAAACTAAAATAAATACAAAATAAACTAAATAAAAAAAACCTACTAATTTACCTAATTAAAAAAAACCTAAACCCTAAACTTACAACCCTAAACCTGCAACCCTAAATCCTAAAACTAACCCTAAACCCTAAGCCTACAACCCTAAACCCAAAACCCTAAACACTAAAACCCTAAACCTTAAAACCTACAACCCTAAATCCTAAACCCTAAACCCCAAACCCTAAACCCTATGCCTAAACCCTAAACCCTAAACCCTAAAACCTAAAACCTAAAACCTAAACTTAAACTAAATAAAACATAAAAATAAAATAAATAAATAAACCTAAATAAAAGAAAATACAATAAATAAAATAAAAACCTAAATTAAAACCTAAACCTAAACCTAAATAAAATAAATAAAAACCTAAACTAAACTAAAAAAATAAAATTAACCAAAAAATTAAAAACCAAAATAAAATAAAACCTAAACATGAAATAAAAATAAAATAAACCTAAAATTAAATAAAATAAACTTTATAAAACCTAAACCCAAAAAAATAAACCTAAAAATAAATAAATAAAACCTAAACCCTAAACTAAAAAAAACCTAAACCTAAAATATACAAAATAAAATAAACTTAAGGATATACTAAAATAAACTAAACTAAACTAAATAAAACCTAAACTTAAACCTAAATTAAATAAAATAAAATAAACTAAAAATAAACATGCTAAGCTAAAAAATAAAAAAATAAACTTAAAACCTAAACCTAAAAATTGAAAAAACCTAAACCTAAAGCTAAAAATAAAAAGTAAAACCTAAGCCTAAAAATAAAATAAAAATAAAACTAAACTAAAAAAATGAACATAAACTTAAACCTAAACTTAAAAATAAACTAAAATAAAAAAACTTAAACTAAAATAAATAAACGAAACTAGATAAAGTAAAAAATAAACCTAAATAAAAATAAAAAAAATAAAATAAGCTAAAATAAATAAAAATTAAACTAAATAAATTAAAAAACCTAAACCTACTAGTTTACTTAATTTAAAAAAAAAACCTAAAACCTTTGCCCTAAAATAAACCCTAAACCCTAAACCCTAAATAAAATAAATCTAAAATAAAATAAATTAAAAACTAAATAAAAACCTAAACCTAAATAATAAACATAAAAAATATAACTTAAAAATAAATAATAAATATAACCTAAACCCTAAACTAAAAAAAAACTAAACCAAAAATAAAAATGAAATGAATGTGAACCTAAACTAAAATAAACAAAACTAAAATAATTAAAACCTGAACTTAAACTTAAAATAAACTAAACCTAAACCTTAAACTAAATATAATAAAATAAACTAAAAATAAACCTAAAATAAAAACCAAAAACCTAAACCAAAAAAATAAAATAAAATAAAAACCTAAACCTAAACCAAAAAATTAAAAATAAAACCTAAACCTAAAAATTAAAATAAAAATAAAACTAAAGTAAAAAATAAAATAAACCTAAACTTAAACTTAAAAAAAAAACTGAAATAAAAAACCTAAACTAAAATAAATAAATAAAACTAAATTAAAATATAATATAAACCTAAATAAAAATATAAAATAAATTAAAAACCTAAATATTCCTAAACCTACCAGTTTACTTAATATTTCTTTTAAAAAATCCTAAATCGTAAACTCTAAATCCTAAACACTAAATCATAAACTCTAAACCCTAAACCCTAAGCCCTAAACCTAAAATAGAAGAAAATATAAAATAAATAAAAACCTAAACCTATAAAAAAACTTAAAAATAAACCCTTAAAGTAAATAATAAATAAAACATAAGCCCTAAACTAAAAAAAAGCTTAAACCAAAAATAAAAATAAAATAAAGAAAATTAAATAATCCTAAACCTAAATAAAAATAAACTAAACTAAAATAAATAAAATGTAAACCTAAGCCTAAAATAAACTAAACCTTAACATAAACCTAAACAAAATAAAATAAAATAAACTAAAGATAAACCTAAACTTAAATAAAAAAGTAAAACCTAAAAATAAACCTAAAATAAACTTAAAAGAAATTAAAAAAAACCTAAACCTACACCTAAATATTAAAAATGAAACTTAAACAAAAAATAAAATAAAAATAAAACTTAACTAAAAAATAGACCTAAACTTAAACCTAAACCTAAGAAATAAACTAAAATAAAAAAAAATCAAAACTTAAATAAACAAACCTAAAATAAATAAACTAAACTAAATAAAATAAAAAAATAATCTTAAATAAAAAATAAAAAATAAAGTAAACTAACATAAATTCATAATAGACTAAATATACTAAATAAACCTAAACCTACCAATTTACTTAATTTTTTATAAAAAAAAACTTAAACCTTAAATCCTAAACCTTAAACCCTAAACGTTAAACCCTAAACCACTAACCTACAACCCTAAAAAACCTAAACCCTAAACCTTAAACCCTAACACTAACCATAAAAAATAAAAGCATAAACCCTAAAACCCTAAACCCTCAACCCTAAACCCTAAACCCCAAACCTAAAACCTAAACCTAAAGTAACTAAATAAATTAAAAAATAAAATCTAAACCCTAAAACATAATAAACCTAAAACCCTAAGAATGATAGAACCTTAACGGTAAGATCATTACTTAACTAGGCTCAGCCTAGATCTGGCGGTGGTGGCGAAGGAGAAGTCAGCGTTATCGTAGTGGTGGGGGTGAATCTAGAGGTCTTGGTGGATATGGAGGTGGTGGTCTGAGCAGTGTTGGTTATGGAGGCGGGAGGAGCGATGGAGGTTACAACCATGGTGGTGGTGGAGGGAGAGATTAGGGATATGATGGTTGATCTTGCAACTCATGAGAACAAGGTGGTTTTGATGGGAACCAGAGAAACTGAAGAACGGCTGATCTAATCTGCTGCTTATGGAACTGTCTTTATAATAGGGATGATTCTAGTTATCAATGGTTTTTATTTTGCTCTATGCGTGCTCATTTTGAACTATGTCACAACTTGTGTCTTAGAAAACTTGGTGTGTTACATGGTTGATGAAATCAAAAGAAGAAATACCGAATATGAATTTGTTCTCTTCTAAAAAATAAAATAAAAAACCAAAATCCCAAAACCCTTAACTAAAACTTGAACCTAAATCCTAAAATCTAAACCTTAAACCGTAAACCCTAAAAACCATAAATCATAAACCCTAAACCTAAACCATAAACCCTAAAACCCTAAACCCTAAACCCTAAAGCTAAACCCAAAACCCTAGACCTTAAACCTTAAACCATAAACCCCAAACCCTAAACCCTAATCAAACCCTAAACCCTAAACCCAAAAAACCAAAAAACCTAAACCTAAACTAAATAAAACATAAAAATAAAATAAATAAATAAAACCTAAAGAAAAATAAAATAAATAAATAAAATAAAATGAAATCATAAACTCAAACCTAAAGTTAAACCTAAACTTAAACCTTAAAAGAAAATAAAATTAAAAATAAATAAAAACATAAATTAAACTAAAAAGTAGAAAACCTAGAGAAAAATAAAAACTAAACCTAAAATAAAAATGAAATAACCCTAAAATAAAATAAAATAAAAACTAAATAAAAACCTAAACATAAAAAATAAACCTAAAAATAAATAAAAAACAAAATTGAAACCTAAACAAAAAAAAACTAAACCTAAAATAAACAAAATAAAGTAAACCTAAACCTACACTAAAATAAACTTAACTAAAATAAATAAAACCTAAACCTAAACCTATACCCTAAACTAAATAAAATAAAAAAATAAAACTAAACCTAAACTTAAAACCTAAAACCAAAACCTAAATAAATAAATAAAAACCTACACCAAGACCTAAAAATAAAATATAAAATGTAAACCAAGCAAATAAAAATAAAAATAAAAATAAAACTAAACTAAAAAAATTAACATAAAGCTAAACCTAAACCTAAAAAATAAACTAAAATAAAAAACCTAAACTAAATAAATAAACCTAAAAAAAAATAAACCAAAAAAAGGAAAAAATATACATAAATAAAAATAAAAAACATAATAAACTAAAATAAATAAAAAATAAACTAAATAAACTTAATAAATTTAAACCTGTCGGGTTACTTTATTTTTTTTTTAAACAAACCCTAAACCCTAAACTCTAAACCTACAACCCTCAACCCTAAACCCTAAACCCTAAACCCTAAACCCTAAACCCTAAAGCCCTAAACCTAAACCCTAAACTAACCAAAAATTCAAAACCCTAAACCCTAAACCCTAAACCCTAAAACCCTAAACCCTAAATGAACACTAAACCTTAAGCCCTAAACCCTAAAAACCCTAAACTCTGAAGCCTAAACTCTAAACCCTAAACCCTAAACCCTAAACACTAAACTAACCCTAAACCCTAAGCTAACCCTAAACACTAAGCCCTAAATCCTAAACTCAAAACAAACCCTAAAACCTAAGCTAACCCTAAACCCTAATCTCTAAAAACCCTAAACCTAAAAATAAAGCTATAGTAAAAACAAAAAAGCTAAACCAAAAAAAAAATAAAATATAAACTTAAACCTAAACCTAAAAATTAAAAATAAAATCTATACCTAAAAAATAAAATAAAAATAAAACCAAAGTAAAAAATGAACATAAACCAAAACTAAAACCTAAAAAATAAACTAAAATAAAAAACCTAAACTACAATAAATAAACTAGATAAACGTAAACCTACTCATTTACTTAATTTTTTTTAAAAAAAACCCTAAATCGTAAACACTAAACCCTAAACACTAAATCATAAACCCTAAGCCCTAAACCTAAAATAAAATAAAATATATAATAAATAACCTAAACCTATAAAATAAACTTTAAAATAAAAATTAAAAGTAAATAAAAAATAAAGTATAATCCCTAAACTAAAAAAACTAAACCTAAAATAAAAATAAAATAAAGAAAATTAAATAAACCTAAACCTTAAAAAAATAGACTAAAATAAATAAAACCTAAAGCTAAACCTAAAATAAACTAGACCTTAACCTAAACCTAAGCTAAATAAAATAAAATAAACTAAAGATAAACCTAAACTTAAACTAAAAAGTAAAACCTTAAAATAAACCTAAAATAAAAACCTAAAACCTAAACCTAAAAGAAATTAAATCAAAACCCAAACCTAATCCTAAAAATTAAAAATAAAAGCTAAACATAAACCAAAGAAATAAACTAAAATAAATAAACCTAAAATAAATAAGCTAAAAAAAATAAAATTAAAAAAATCTAAATAAAAATAAAAAATGAAGTGAACTAAAATAAATAAATAACAGACTAAATATACTATATAAATGTTAAACCCTAAACCACTAACCCACAACCCTAAAAAACCATATACCCTAAACCTTAAACACTAAAAGAATAAATGCTAAAACCCTAAACCATAAACCCTAAACCCTAAACCCTAAATCCCAAACCCTAAACCCTACCCCGAAACACTAAACCTAAACTTAAAGTAACTAAATAAATTAAAAAATAAACCTAAACCTTAAAACCTAATAAACCTAAACTCTAAGAATGGAAGAACCTTAACGGTAGGAACATTACCATCAACTAGGCTCAGTTTAGGTCTGGCGGTGGAGGCAAAGGCAAAGGCGGCGGTTATCGTAGTGGTGGTGGTGGATCTGAAGTTGTTGGTGGATATGGAGGTGGTGGTGAGAGCAGTGGTGGTTATGGAGGCGGGAGGAGCGACAGTGGTTACAACTATGGTGGTGGCGAGAGGGAGATATCACGGATATGATGGTGGATCTCATGACTCTAGAGGCCAAGGTGGTTCTGATGGGAACTAGAGAAACTGAAGAATGACTAATCCGATCTTCTGCTTATGGAATTGTGTCTTTACAATAGTGATGGTTCTAATTATCAATGGTTTTATTTTGCTCTATGCATGCTCATTTTGAACTATGTAACAACTTGTGTCTTATAAAACTTGGTGTGTTACTTGGTTGAAGAAATCTAAAAGAAGAAATGCTGAATTTGAATTTGTTCTCTGTTAAAAAAACTAAAAAATAAAAAACCCTAAACCCTTAAGTAAAACCTAGCCATCAAACCTAAAATCTAAACCCTAAATCATAAACCCTAAAAAGCCTAAATAGTAAACCCTAAACCTTAAACCCTAAACCCTAAAACCCTAAACCATAAACCCTAAACCTTAAACCCTAAACCCTAAACCATAAACCATAAACCATAAACCCTAAACTCTAAACCCTAAACCCTAAACCCTAAACCCTAAACCCTAGACCCTAAACCCTAGACCTAAACCCTAAACCCTAAACCCTAAACCATAAAAAGCTATAAACGTAAACCTAAACTAAATAAAACCTAAATATAAAATAAATAAAAAACCTAAAGTAAAATAAAATAAAAAATAAAATAAAATGAAAAGATAAACTAAAACCTAAACTTAAACCTATAAAGTAAATAAATAAATAAAAACCTAAATAAAACTAAAAAGTAAAAAAAAACCTAAATAAAATAAAAACTAAACTTAAAATAAAAATAAAAAAACCCTAAAATAAAATAAAATAAAATAAAAACTAAATAAAAACCTAAACATAAAAAAATAAACCCAAAAATAAATAATAAATAAAATTGAAACCCTAATTAAAAAAAAACCTAAACCTAAAATAAACAAAATAAAATAAATAAAACTAAAATAAAGAAAACCTAAACCTAAACTTAAAATAAATTAAACCTAAATACTTAACTAAATAAAATAAAATAAACTAAAAATAAAACTAAACTTAAACTAAAAAATAAAATCAAAAAAATAAACCTAAAACCTAAACCTAACTAAATAAAATAAAAGCCAAAACCTAGACCTAAAAATAATAAATAAAACTTAAACCTAAAAAATAAAAATAAAAATAAAACTAAACTTAAAAATTAACCTAAACCTAAAAATAAACCTAAAAAATAAACTAAAATAAAAAACCTAAACTAAAAAAAATAAACCTAAAATAAATAATACAAAAAATAAAAAATATAAATAAAAATAAAAAATAAAATAAACTAAAATAAATAAAATTAAACTAAATAAATTTAAACCTATCGATTTAATTAATTATTTTTATTAAAAAAACCCTAAACCCTAAACCTACAACCCCAAACCATAAATCCTAAACCCTAAAAAACTGTAAATCGTAAACCCTAAACCCTAAAGCTTAAACACTAAACTCTAAACCTAAACACTAAACTAACCCAAAATCTAAAACCCTAAACCCTAAACTGTAAACCCTAAAACCCTAAACCCTAAACCTTAAACTAATACTAAAACATAAACCCTAAACCCTAAAAAGCACCCTAAACCCTAAAACCTAAACTCTAAAACCTAAACCCTAAACCCTAAACCCTAAATCCTAAGCTAACCCTAAACACTAAGGCCTAAACCCTAAACCCAAAACTAACCCTAAACCCTAAGCTAACCCTAAACCCTCAAGCCTAAACACTAAACCCTAAACCATAAATCCTAAGCCCTAAACCCTAAACGCTAAAAACCTAAAAACCTAAAATCTAAACTAAATAAAACCTAACAACAAAATAAATAAAAAAACTTAAACTTAAATAAAAAAATAAAATAAAATGAAATAAAAACATAAATTAAAACCTAAACCTAAACCTAAACCAAAAAATAAAATAAAATAAAATATAAAAAGTAAACCAAAATAAAATAAATAAAATCTAAACTTGACTAAAAATAAAATAAACCTAAAAATAAAAACCCTAAATAAAATAAAAACTAAATGTAAAAGAAAAATAAATTAAACCTAAAATTAAACAAAATAAAAACTAAGTAAAATCCTAAACCTAAAAAATAAACTTAAAAATATATAAAAAATAAAACCTAAACCCAAAATAAAAAAAAATTTACACCTAAAATAAACAAAATAAACCTTAACTAACATAAAGTAAACAAAAATAAATAAAACCTAAACCTAAACCTAAAATAAACTAAATCTAAACTCTAAACTAAATAAAATAAAATAAACTAAAAATAAACTTAAACTTAAACTAAAATTAAAAACCTAAAAATAAACCTAGAATAAAAACCTAAAACCTAACCTAAGGAAATAAAATAAAAACCTAAACCTAAACCTAAAAATAAAAATAAAACCAAAACATAAAAAGTAAAATAAAAATAGAACAAAGTAAAAAATAAACATATACCTAAACCTAAACCTAAAAAATAAAATAAAATAAAAAACCTAAACATAAACCCTAAACCTTAAATGCTAAACTAAAACCTGAACCCCAAACCTAAAACCTAAAGCCAAAACCCTAAACCCTAAACCCTAAAACTTTAAAGCCTAAACCTTAAACCCTAAACCTTAAAACTTAAACCCTAAACACTACACCTTAAATTAACCTTAAACCCTAAACCCTAAACCCTAAGCCCTAAAAAGCTAAAAACCTAAACCTAAACTAAATAAAACTTGAAAATAAAATAAAGAAAAAACCTAAACCAAAATAAAATAAAAACTTAAACTAAAACCTAACCTAAACCTAAACCTAAAAAGGAAATAAAATAAAAAATAAACATTGAACTAAAAGAAAATAAATAAAAACCTAAACTAAACCAAACAAAATAAAAAAACCTAATTTAAATAAAAACTAAACGTAAAAGAAAAATATTATAAACCTAAAATAAAATAAAATAAAGTTTAAACAAAACTTTTAAAAAAAAATAAACCTAAAAAATAAACCTAAAAATAAATAAATAAAACCTAAACCCTAAAATAAGAGAAAAAACCTAAGCCCAAAATAAACAAAATAAACTAAACCTTAACATACACTAAAATAAATAAAACCTAAACCTAAACATAAAATAAACTAAAACCAAACCCTAAACAAAATAAAATAAAATAAAATAAAAATAAAACTAAGCCTAAACTATAAAATAAAACCTAAATATAAACCTAAAATAAATACCTAAAACCTAAACCTAAAAAAATAAAATAAAAACCTAAACTTAAACCTAAAATAAGAAATAAAACCTAAACCTAAAATTAAAATAAAATTAAAACTAAACTAAAAAATAAACATAAACCTAAACATAAACATAAAAACTAAATGAAAATAAAAAACTTAAACTAAAATAAATAAATTTAAAAGAAAATATACCAAACTAAAGAAAAATAAAAAAAATAAACTAAAATAAATAAAAATAAAATAAATAAACTAAATAAACTTAAATCTACCAGTTTACTAAATTTTTTATAAAAACCTAAAACCTAAACCCTAAACTATAAACATATAACCCTAAACCTTCAAACCTAAACCCTAAACCCTAAACCCTAACCCTAACCCTAAATCGTAAACCATAAACCCTAAACCCTAAACCCTAAATCGTAAACCCTAAACCCTAAAAAACCCTAAACATTAAACCCTAAACCCTAAACCCTAAACTAATCTAAACCCTAAAACTTAAACCCTAACTCTAACCCCAAACATTAAACTCTAAACCCTAAACCTTAAATCCTTAAATCATAAACTCGAACCTTAAACCTTAAAACCCTAAACCCTAACAAAACCTTAAACCTAAACTCCTAAAGTTTAAACTCCTAAAGTCTAAACCTAACAAAAAACCTTAAACCTAAAAGTTTAAACCCTAAAGTCTAAACCCTAAACGTTAAACCCTAAACCCTAAACCCTAGACCTAAACCCTAAACCCTAACCCTATCCTATAAACCTTAATCCCTAAACTCTAAGCCCTAAACTAACCCTAAATCCTAAACCCTAAACCTTAAAAACCTTAAACCTTAAAGACTAAACCCTACACTTTAAACCCTAAACTCTAAACTGACCCTAAATACCAAGGTAATCAAACTTTAAACCCTAAACCCTAAAAACCCTAAAAAATAAAACCTAAAAATAAACCTAAAATTAAAACCTAAAACCTAAACCTAAAGAAATAAAATAAAAACATAAACCTAAATCAAAAAAATAAAAATAAAACCTAAACCAAAAAAATAAAATAAAAATAAAACTCAAGTAAAAAATAAACTAAAATAACAAAACCTAAACTAAAATAAATAAACCCAAAATAAATAAGCTAATCTAAATAAAAATAAAAAAAATCTTAAATAAACTAAAATAATAAAATAAACTATAAAATATTAAAAATTAACTAAATAAACCTAAACCTATTGATTTACTTAATTTAATTAACCCTAAACCATAAAACTAACCCTAAACCCTAAACCTATAGCCCTAAACCCTAAACTCTAAAAAACCCTAAAACCTAAACCCTAATTCTAAAAGCTAAACCCTAAAAGCATTAACCATAAAATCCTAAACCCTAACCCTAAACCGTGCACCCTAAACCTTAAACCCTAAACCCTAAACCCTAACCCTAAACCCTAAACTGTAAACCCCAAACCCTAAACCTAAACCTAAAGTAACTAAATAAATTAAAAAATAAACCTAAACCCTAAAACCTAATAAACCTAAATTAAACCTAAACCCTAAGAATGTGAAGAACCTCGATGATCAAAACATCACCATCAACCAGCTCGGCCTAGATCTGTGGAGGCAAAGGAGGTGGCGCTTATCATAGGTGGGGATCTAGAGGTGTCAAGGGATATGGAGGTGGTGGTCATAGTAGTGGTGGTTATGGAGGTAGGAGGAGTGATGGAGGTTACAACCATGGTGGGGGCGGAGGGTGAGCTCAGGGATATGATGGTGGATCCCGCTACTTGAGAGTCTAGGGTGTTTATGATGGGAACTAGAGAAATAAAATAATGGCCAATCTAATCTGCTGCTTATGGAACTGTGTCATTATAGTAGAGATAGTTCTAGTTATCTAGGGTTTTTAATTTTCTCTATGTGTGCTCATTTTGGGTCTATGTTGTCACTTGTGTCTTACAAAACTTGGTGTGTTACTTTGTTTATGAAATTGAAAAAAATAAATATTGAATTTGAATTTGTTCTCTGTTAAAAAAACAAAAACTCTAAACCCTAAAGTAAAACCTGAACCCTAGACCTAAAACCTAAGCCCTCAAAACCCTAAATCTAAAACCCTACACCCTAAACCCTAAACCCTAAAACCCTAAAACCTAAACCCTAAACCCTAAAACCTAAACCATAAATCCTAAACCTTAAACCCTAAACCCACCATAAATTCTAAGCCTTAAACCCTAAACCCTAAACCCTAAACCCCAAACTCTAAACTCTAAACCCTAAACTTTAAACCCTAAAAACCTAAAAACCTATACCTAAATTAAATAAAACCTTAAAATAAAATAAATAAATAAACTTAAATCAAAATAAAATAAAAATTAAAACCTAAACTAAAATTATAACCTAAACCTAAAAAGAAAATAAAATAAAAAATTAAAACTAAACTAAAATAAAAGAAATAAAAACCTAAACTAAACTAAATAAAATAAAAAACTTAAATAAAATTAAAACTAAACCTAAAATAAAATAAAATAAACATAAAATAGAATAAAATAAAAACTAAATAAAAACCTAAACCAAAATAATAAACCTAAAAATAAGACCTAAAAATAAATAAACATTAAAACCTAAACCCTAAACTAAAAAAAACCTTAACTTAAAATAAAAATAAAATAAACCTAACCTAAACGAAAATAAACTAAACTAAAATAAATAAAACCTAAACTAAAAAATAAAATCTAAAAATAACCCTAAAATTAAAACTTAAATCCTAAACCTAAAAAATATAATAAAAACCAAAACCTAAACCTAAAAATAAAAAGTAAAACTTAAACCTAAAAAATAAAATAAAAATAAAACTAAACTAAAAAATAAACCTAAAAAATAAACTAAAATAAAATGCCTAAACTAAAATAAATAAATGTAAAATAAATTAATAAAACTACTACAACAACAATAACAACAACAACAAGAAGCCATTATCCCACTAAGTGGGGTCGGGTACATGAATCCTTTGTCGCCATTGTGTCCTATTATGTGTCAAATTCTCATTTAATTCAAGTACATTAAGTTTATTTTTTATACATCTTGACCATGTCTTTTTAGGTCTACCTCTACCTTTCTTAACATAAGGCAATTTTAATGCATTTACTCTCCTAACCAGGTCATTGGACAACCGACACTTTATGTGGCCACTCTTCAAATTTTATTAGCCACTAGAGCTACTCCAACTTTTTGCCGAACATACAAATTTCTCTTTTATTTGTTAGAGTAAAGCCATTCATCCCCCTAAGCATCCTCATCTCTGCAACACTTAACTTAGTTTCATGCTTCTCATTTATTGGCCAACATTCTACACCATAAATCATTGCAGGTCTTGCCACCATCTTATAAAATTTTCCCTTAATCTTAAGCGATACTTTTCTATCTTACAATAAGCTAGACGCATTCCTACAACATACACATTTTGTATTTTAATGACTTGTTCACCTAATGTCACAACACTTCACTATAACTTCTACAACTAAAATTACAATCCAAAAATAAACTATACTAAATAAAAATAAAAGTAAACCTAAAAAAATAAACTAAATAAACCAAAATGTACCAGTTTACTTAATTAAAAAAAATAAAAAGTAAAAAATTAAAAAAATTAAAAAAAATCCCTATCCCTAAACCTTAAAGCCTAAAGCTAACCCTAAACCCTAAACCCTAAACCCTAAACCTACAACCTTAAGCCCTAACCCCTAAAGCTTAAAACCTTAAACCCTAAATCCTAAAATCCTAAACCCTAAACCCTAAACCCAAGATCCTAAAACCAACAACCCTAAACCCTAAATCCCAAACTCAAAACACTAAACCCTAAACCTTAAAAACCTAAAAAATTGATACCTAAATAAAATAAAATTAAAATGAAAACCTAAACTAAAACCTAAACCTAAACCTAAAAAGAAAGTAAAATAAAAATTAAAAATTAAATAAAAATAAAATAAATATAGGCCTAAACTAAACTAATAAAAATAAAAAACCTAAATAAAATATAAACTAAACCTAAAATAAAAATAAAATAAACATAAAATAAAATAAAATAAAAACTAACTAAAAACATAAACCTAAAAATTAAACCTACAAATAAATAAAAAATCTAACCTAAACCCTAAACTAAAAAAACTAAACCTAAAAAGAAAATAAAATAAACCTAAACCTAAACTAATATAAATAAAACCTAAACCAAAAATAAACTAAACCTACACCTAAACTAAATAAAATAAAATAAACAAAAAATGAACCTAAACCTAAACTAAAAAATAATACCTAAAAATAAACATAAAATAAAAACCTAAAACCTAAACCTAAAAAAATAAAATAAAAACCTAGGCTTAAACATTAAAAATAAAAAATAAAATCTAAACCTAAAAGATAAAATAAAAAAAACTAAACTAAAAACTAAACATAATCGTAAACCTAAACCTAAAAATTAAACTAAAATAAATAAAACTAAAATAAATAAACTAAACTAAATAAAAACAAAAATAAACCTAAATAATAAGAAAATAAAATAAAATAAACTAAAATAAATAAAAAATAATCTAAATAAACTTAAACCTATGAGTTTACTTAATTTTAAAAAAAATAAATAAAAATAAATAAAAAACCCCTAAACCCTAAACCTACAACCCTAAACCCTAAACCACAAATCCCAAACCCCAAACCCTAATCCTTAAATCCTAAACCCAAAACCCTAAACCCTAGAAAAAAAAACCAAAATCTAAACTAAATAAGAACTAAAAATAAAACAAATAAATAAAACCTAAACCAAAATAAAATAAAATAAATAAAATCAAATAAAAACATAAACTAAAACCTGAACCTAAACCTTAACTAGAATAAAAAAATAAAAAACCTAAATAAAATAAATGTTGAACCTAAAATAAAAATAAAATAAACATAAAATAAAATAAAATAAAACAAAATAAAAACCTAAACCTAGAAAATAAACCTAAAAATAAATTCAAAATAAATTCAAAATAAAACATAAACCCTAAACTTAAAAAAAACATAAACCTAAAATAAAAATAAAATAAACCTAAACCTAAACTAAAATAAACTAAACTAAAAAAAATAAAACCTGAACCTAAACCTAAAATAAATTAAACCTAAACCTAAACCCAAACTACATAAAATAAAATAAACTAAAAATAAACCTAAACCTAAACAAAAATAAACCTAAAAATTAACCTAAAATAAAAACCTCAAACCTAAACTTAATAAAATATAATAAAAGCCTAAACCTAAACCTAAAAATAAAAAATAAAAACTGCACCAAAAAAATAAATTAAAAATAAAACTAAACTAAAAAGTAAACATTAACCTAAACTTAAACCTAAAAAATGATTTTAAATAAAAAACCTAAACCAAAATAAATAAACCTAAAATAAATGAACAAAACTAAATAAAAAATAATAAATATAAGGAAAAACAAAAGATAAAATAAATTATAGTAAATAGAAAATAAATTAAATAAACCTAAACCTATCAGTTTACTTAATTTTTTTTAAAAAAAATCTAAACCCTAAACCTTAAACCCTAAAAAACCCTGAACCCTAAGCTAACCCTAAACCCCAAACCCTAAAAATCCTAAACCCTAAAACCTAAACCCTAACACTTGAAAATCTAAACTCTAAACCATAAAACCTGAACTGCAAACCCTAAACCCTAAACCCTAAACCAAAAATGCTAAAAACCTAAAAACTAAACCTAAATTAAATAAAACTTAAAAATAAATAAATAATATAAATAAATAAACATAAACAAAAAAATAAAGTAAAAAAATAAACTAAAACCTAAATCTAAACCTAATCCTAAACCTAAACCAAAAAAGAAAATAAATAAAAAATAAAATTTAAACTAAAATAAAATAAAAAAACCTATACTAAAGTAAAAAATTGAAAAACCTAAATAAAATAAAAACTAAACCTAAAAAATAAACTTAAAATATAATAAAATAAAATCTAAATAAAAACCTAAACCTAAGAAATAAACTTAAAAGGAATAAAAATAATAAAACCTAAACCCAAAACTAAAAAAAAACCTAAACCTATAATAAAAATAAAATAAACCTAAACATAAACTAAAATAAATTAAACTAAAATAAATAAAACCTAGAACTAAACCTTAAAAAAAAACTAAACCTAAACCTAAACCTAAACTAAATAAAATAAAGTAAACTAAAAATAAACCTAAACCTAAGCTAAAAAATAAAACCTAAAATTAAACCTAAATAAAAACCTAAAACCTAAAACCTAATCCTAAAAAAATAAAATAAAAACCTAAACCTAAACATAAAAATAAAAAATAAAACCTAAACCTAAAAAATAAAATAAGAATAAAAATAAACTAAAAAATAAACCTAAACCTAAGAAAAAAACTAAAATAAAAAACCTAAACTAAATTAAATAAACCTAAAAGATATAAACTAAACTAAATAAAAATAAAAATTAACCTAAATAAAAAAATAAATTAAATTAAAATAAATAGAAAATAAACTAACTAAACTAACTCAACATAAAATTACCGGTTTACTTAATTAAAAAAAATATAAAAATAAAAAATAATTTAATTAATTAAAAAACCCTAACCCTAAACACTAAAGCCTAAAACCTAAAACTTACTCTAAACCCTAAACCCTACAACCCTAAAACCAAAACCCTAAACCCTAAAACCTGCAACCTTAAACCCTAAACCCTAAACCCTAAACCCTAAACCTTATACCCTAGTCCCTAAACCCTAAAAACTTAAGAACCTAAACCTAAACTATATAAAATCTAAAAATAAAAGAAATAAATAAAAACCTAATCCTAAAATAAATAAAATAAAAAACTAAACAAAAAACATAAACTTAAACCTAAACCTAAACCTAAACCTGAAAATAAAATAAAATAAAAAATAAAAACTAAATTAAAATAAAGTAAATCAAAACCTAAACAAAACTAAAAAATTAAATAAACCTAATAATAAAAAGCCTAAGTAAAATAAAACCCAAACGTAAGGTAAAAATAACATAAACCTAGAATAAAATAAAATAAAAACTAAATAAAAACATGAACCAAAAAATAAACTAAATAGAAAACCTAAAAATAAATAAAAAATAAAACTTAAACCCTAAACTAAAAAAATTTAAACCTAAAAGAAAAAAAATAAAAAACAAAATAAATCTAAACATAAACTAAATTTAACTAAAGTAAAATATGAAAACCTCAACATAAACCTAAAATAAACTAAACCTAAATTAAATTAAAATAAAAAATAAACATAAATAAAAATAAAAATAAAAAAAAACTATAATAAATTAAAAATAAACTAAATAAACTATGTAAACCTAAACCTACTAGTTTACTTAATTAAAAAAAGAAACCTAAACCATAAACCCTAAACCCTAAAACTAACTGAACCAACAACCCTAAACCTACAACTCTAAACACTCAACCCTAGAAACCCTAAACCCTAAACCGTAAACCCTAAACTAACCTTAAACCCTAAACCCTAAACCCTAAACCCTAAACCCTAAATCCTAACTTTAACCTCAAACCCTAAACCCTAAATCCTAAACCCTAAACCCTAAAACCCTAAACCTTAAACTCTAAACTAAACCTAAACCCTAAAAACTCTAAGTTTTAAAGCCTAAACACTAAACCCTAAACCCTAAACTAAACCTAAAACCTAAGCTAATCCTAAACCCTAAATCTTAAACCCTAAATCCTAAACCCTATACACTAAAGCCAAAACCCTAAAGCCTAAAATAAACCTAAACCTAAACTAAAATAAACTAAACTAAAATAAACAAACCTAAACTAAACCTAAACCTAAAATAAACTAAACCTATACCTAAACTAAAAAAAAATAAAATAAACTAAAAATAAACCTAAACCTAAATTAAAATATAAAACTTAAAAATAAACCTAAATTAAAAACCTAAAACCTAATCCTAAAAAAATAAAATTAAAACCTAAACCTAACCGAAAAAAAAAACTAAAATTAAAAACTTAAATTAAAATAAATAAACCTATAATAAATAAACTAAACTAAAGAAAAATAAAAAATAAATCTAAATAAAATTAAAAAAATAAAGTAAAGTAAATTAAATAAAAAATAAACTAAATATACTAAATAAACCTTAACCTACCTGTTTAACTAATTTCAAAAAATAAAATAAACCTAAAATAAAATTAAATAAAAACTAAATATAAACCTAAACATAAAAATTAAACTTAAAAATAAAAAAATAAAATCTAAACCCTAACCTAAAAAACATAAACATAAACCCTAAACTAAAATAAATAAAACCTAAACCAAAACCTAAAATAAACAAAACATAAACCCTAAACTAAATAAAAAAATAAACCTAAACCTAAAAATAAAAAAATAAAACCTAAACCTAAACCTAAACCTAAAAATTAAACTAAAATAAATAAACTTAATTTAAATAAATTGAACTAAATAAAAATAAAAAATAAACCTAAATAAAAAATAAAATAAAATAAGCTAAAGTAAATAATAAATAAAGCAAATAAACTAAATAATCATAAACCTACCAATTTTCTTAATTTAAAAAAACCCTAAACCCTAAATCATAAACACTAACACTAATCCTAAACCCTAAACCCTAAACCTTAAACCCTAAAAATTCCTAAACCCTAAACTCTAAACCCTAAACCCTAACCCTAAAACCCTTAACCTTAAACCCTAAACCATAAAAATCTAAAAACCTAAACCTAAACTAAATAAAACTTAAAAATAAATAAAAATAAACCTAAACTTAAATAAAATAAAATAAAATAAAAACCTAAACTAAAACCTAAACCTAAACCTAAAAATAAAATAAAATAAACTAAAATAAAATAAATAAAAACTTAAACTAAACTAAAATATAAAATAAACATAAGAATAAAAAACCTAAATAAAATAGAAACTAAATGTAAAATAAAAATAAAATAAACCTGAAATAAACCTAAAAAAACTAAAAGAAAATAAAATATAAACTAAATAAACACCTAAACTTAAAAAATAAACCTAAAAATCAATAAGAAATAAAACTAATCCTTAAACTAAACAAAAACTAAACCTAAAATAAAAAAATAAACATTAACCTAAACTAAAATAAACTAAACTAAAATAAATAAAACCTAAACCTAAACCTAAACTAAGTAAAAAAAAATACTAAAATTAAACTTAAACCTAAATGAAAAAAAAAACCTAAAAATAAACCTAAAATAAAAACCTAAAACCTATGCCTAAAAAAATAAAATCAAAACCTAAACCTAAACATAAAAATAAAAATTAAAACCAAAATATAAAAAATAAAATAAAAATAAAACTCAACTAAAAAATAAACTTAAACCTAAACATAAACCTGAAAAATAAACTTAAATAACAAACCTAAACTAAAATAAATAAACTTAAAAGAAATAAACTAAATTAAATAAAAATATAAATATAAATCTAAACTAAAATAAATAAACAAATAAACTTAATAAACTAAATAAACCTAAAAATATTAGTTTTGTTAATTTAAAAAAACCCTAAACGCTAAGCTTACCATAAACGCCAACCTTAATCCATAAACCCTAAACACAAATCCCTAAACCCCTAAACCCTAACCCTAAAGCCTAAACACTAAACTGTAAACATTAAACCCTAAACCCTAACCATAAACCCTAAACCCTAAAACCCTAAATCCTAAAACCCTAAACTCTAAACCTAAACCCTAAACCCTAAACCCTAAAAACCTAAAAACCTAAACCTAAACTAAATAAAACTAAAAAATAATAAATAAATAAACCTTTACCAAAATAAAATAAAAACATTAACTATAACCTAAACCTAAACTTAAAAGAAAATAAAATAAAAGTAAAAACTAAACTAAAATAAAATATATAAAAAACTAAACTAAAATAAAAAATAAAAACCTAAATAACATAAAATCTAAACATAAAATAAAGATAAAATTAACCTAAAATAAAATAAAATAAAAACAAAATAAAAACTTAAAGCTAAGCAATAAACCTAAAATAAAACCAAAAAATTAATTAAAATAAAACTTAAACCCTAAACTAAAAAAAATCTAAACCTAAAATAAAATAAAATAAACCATAACATAAACTAAGATAAACTAAACTAAAATAAATAAAACTGAAATATAAACCTAAAATAAACTAAACTTAAAACTAAACCTAAACTGAATAAATAAAATAAACAAAAAATAAAACTAAACTTAAACTAAAAAGTGAAACATAAAAATAAACCTAAAATAAAAACTTGAAACATAAACCTAAAAAAAGAAAATAAAACCTAAACCTTAACCTAAAAATTGAAAATAAAATTGAAACCTAAAAAATAAAATAAAAATAAAACTAAACCAAAAAATAAACCTAAACCTAAAGGTTAAACTAAGATAAATAAACCTAAAATAGATAAACTAAACTAAATCAAAATAAAAACTAAATAAACCTAAACTTTCTAATTTAATTAATTTAAAAATAATAATAATATTAAAAAAATTTAAAAAATAAAAGCCCTAACCCTAAACCATAAACCATAAAACTAACCATAAACTTTAAACTCTAAACCCTAAACCTACAACCCTAAACCTACAACCAAACCCTAAAACCCTAAACACTAAACCCTAAACCCTACAACCTAAACCCTAAACCCTAAACCTTAAACCCAAAAAACCTAAAAACCTAAAACTAAGCTAAATAAAACCTAGAAATAAAATAAATAAAAAAACATAAACCAAAATAAATTTAAAAAATAAAATAAACAATAAAAACTAAACTAAAATAAAATAAATAGAAACCTAAAGTAAACTAAAAAAAATAAAAAATAATAAAATAAAAAAAACTAAACCAAAATAAAAATAAAATAAACCTACAAGAAAAGAAAATAACAACTAAATAAAAACATAAACCTAAACAATAAACCTAAAAATAAATGAAAAATATAAATTAATCCCTAAACTTAAAAAAAACATAAACCTAAAATAAAAATAAAATAAAGCTAAACCTAAATTAAAATAAACTAAACTAAAATTAATAAAACTTAAATCTAAACTTAAAATAAACTAAACCTAAACATTAACATAAACATAAACTAAATAAAAGAAAATAAACTAAGAAAAAACCTAAACCTAAACTAAAACAAAAACTGAAAAATAAACCTAAATTAAAAACCTAAAACCTAAACCTAAAAAAGAAAAAAAAAACCTAAACCTAAACCTAAAAATCAAAAATAAATCCTAAACCTAAAAAATAAATAAAATAAAACTAAACTAAAAAAATAAGTCTAAACCTAGATCTAAACCTAAAAAACAAACTATAATAAAAAACCTAAACTAAAATAAATAAACCTATAATAATTAAACTAAACTAAATAAAAATAAATTTAAATAAAACTAAAAAAAGAAAATAAACTAAAATAAATAAAAAATAAACTAAAAAAACCTAAACCTACCAGTTTATTTAATTTTTTTTAAAAAATAAATTAATTAATTAAAAAATTTCCTAACCTTAAACCCTAAAACTAACCCTAAAGCATAAACTTACAACCCTAAATCCTAAACTCTAAACCCTAAAATCCTAAACCCTAAACCCTTAACCATAAAGCTAAACCATTAACCCTAAAACCCTAAACCCTAAACCTAAAAAATAAAAATAGTAAATTTAAAGTAAAAAATAAACCTAAACCTTCAAACTAAATTAAAATAAAAAACCTAAACTAAAATAAATAAACCAAAATTAAATAAACTAAACTAAATAAGAATAAAAATAAACTTAAATCAAAATAAAAAATAAAATAAACTAAAATAAATTAAAAACAAACTATATAAACATAAACCTAAGAGTTTACTCAATTTTTTTAAAAATTAAAATAAAAAAATAAAAAAAATCTAACACTAAAACTTAAATGCTAAAACTAACCCTAAAGTTTAAGGTTTATGATTTAGGGTTTAGTGTTAGTTTAGTATCTAGTGTTTAGGGTTTATGTTTTATAGTTTTTTAGGGTTTAGGGTTTTGTGTTTAGGGTTTAGGCTTTAGGCATTAGGATTTAGGGTTTAGGATTTAGGGTTTAAGGCTTTGGATTTAGGGTTTAGGGTTTAAGATTTATTATTATTTTTAAATTAAGTAAATCGATAGGTTTAGGTTTTTTTAGTTTATTTTTTTATTTATCTTAGTTTATTTTATTTTTTCTTTTTATTTCAGTTTATTTTTTTATTTAGTTTAGTTTATTTATTTTAGGTATATTTACATTTGATCAGGTTTCCTTATTTTGGTTTATTTTTTAGGTTTAGGTTTAAGTTTATTTTTTAATTTAATTTTATTTTTATTTTATTTTTTATGTTTAGGTTTTATTTTTTTATTTTAGGTTTAGGATTTTAGTTTATTTTTTAGGTTTTAGTTTAGTTTATTTTTTTCTTTTTTATGTTTAAGTTTAAGTTTATTTTTTTATTTATGTTTAATTATATTAGTTTCATTTTTTCTTTATTTTTTTAGGTTTAGGTTTTAAGTTTTTATTTTAGATTTAACTTTAGATTTTTTTTTAGTTTAGGTTTAGGTTTATTTTTAGTTAATTTTATTTTATTTAGGGTTTAGGTTTAGTTTATTTTAGGTTTAGGTTTAGGTTTTATTTATTTTAGTTTTGTTTATTTTACTTTAGGTTTTGGTTTATTTTATTTTTATTTTAGGTTTAGTTTTTTTTTGTTTAGGGTTTAGGTTATTTATTTATATTTTTGGTTTTATTTTTATGTTTATTTTAGGTTTAAATTTTTTTTATTTTAATTTAGGTGTATTTTATTTTATTTTAGGTATAATTTTATTTTATTTAGGTTTTTTAAATTCATTTAGTGTAGTTATTTTTTATTTTATTTTCTTTTTTAGTTTAGGTTTAGGTTTATTTTTAGGTTTTATTTATTTTAATTTTTATTTTATTTTGGTTTTAGGTTTTTTTTATTTTTTTTAGTTTTTATTTAGTTTAGGTTTAGCTTTTTAGCTTTTTAGGGTTTAGGGTTCATGGTTTTGGGTTAGTTGAGGGCTTAGGGTTTAGGGTTTAGGGTTTGGGATTTAGGGTTTAGGGTTTAGGTTTTAGGGTTTAGGATTTAGGGTTTTAAGGTTTAGTGTTTAATGTTTAGAATTTAGGGTTTAGGGATTAGGGTTTTAAGGGTTTGGGGTTTGGGGTTTGGGGTTTAAGGTTTAGGTTTTAGGTCTAGTGTTCATGTTTAGTTTAGAGTTTAGGGTTTTTGGTTTTTTTTTATTTTAATAGAGAATAAATTTAGATTCAATATTTCTTCTTTTGATTTCATCAACCAAGTAACACTCCAAGTTTATTAGGACACAAGTGATGATAGATAAAAAATGAGGATGCATAGAGCAAAACTAATGATACAGTTCCATAAGTAGCAAATTGAATTGGCCATTCTTCAATTTCTCCAGTTCCCATTAGAACCACCCCAACCCCTCGAGTAGTGGGATCCACTATCATATCCTCGATATCTCCCTTCACCACCCCCATGGCTGTAACCTCCATTGCTCCTCTAGCCTCCATAATCACCACTACTCGACCAACACCTCCATATCAACCAGGCTCAATCTAGATCTGGTAGTGGAGGTGAAGGCAGAAGCAGTTAATTTATTTTAATTTAACTTTTTATTTTCATTTACTTTTTAGGTTTAGATTTATTTTTTAGTTGAGTTTTATTTTTACTTAGTTTTTTAGTTTTAGGTTTTTTTTTAAGGTTTACATTTACATTTTTATTTTATTTTATTAGGATTAAGTTTTAGGTTTTTATTATAGCTTTATTTTCAAGTTTTATTTTTTTAGTTTAGGTTTAGGTTTATTTTTAATTTATAATTTTATTTTATTTTATTATTTTTATTTATGTTTATGTTTATTTATTTATTTTTTTCAGGTTTTATTTAGTTTAGGTTTTTAGGTTTTTAGGTTTTTAGGATTTAAGGTTTAGGGTATAGGGTTTTAGGGTTTAGGGTTTTCAGGTTTAGGGTTTAAGATTAAGGTTTAAAGTTTAGGGTTTAGTCTTTAGGCTTTAGAGTTTTTAGGGTTTAGGGTTTAGGGTTATTTTAAAGTTTAGGGTTTAGGGTTTAGGGTTTTAAGCTTTAGCTTTTAGGGTTGTAGGTTTAGGATTCAGGGTTTTGGGTTTAGGGTTAGGGTTTCTTATTTTTAATTTTTATTATTATATTTTTAAAAAATATAGTAAACTATTAGATTTAGGTTTATTTAGTTTATTTTTTATTTATTTTAGTATATTTTATTATTTACTTTTATTTTAGTTTATTTTTATTTTTATTCAATTTGTTTATCTATTTTAATTTCTTTTATTTTAGTTTAGGTTTTTTTATTTTATTTTATTTTTTAGGTTTAGATTTTGGTTTAGGTTTATCTTTCAGTTTAACTTTATTTTAATTTTATTTTTAGGTTAAGGTTTTAATTTTTAATTTTTATGTTTAGCTTTCAGTTTTTATTTTATTTTTTTAGGTATAGGTTTTAGGTTTTTTTAGGTTTTACTTTTAAATTTATGTTTATGTTTAATTCTAGTTTATTTTATTTTATGTAGGGTTAAGGCTTAGGTTTAGGTTTTATTTATTTTAGTTTAGTTTATCTTAGTTTAGGTTTAGCTTTATTTTTATTTTTTTAATTTTAGGTTTATTTATTTCTGGGTTTAGGTTGTATTTTTTAGTTTATTTTTAAGGTTTAAATTTTTATTTAGTTTTTATTTAGTTTTATTTTAGGTTTATTTTATTTTTCTTTTAGGTTTAGTTTTTATTTTATTTAGGTTTTTTCTTTTTTAATCTAGTTTATGGTTTTTATTTATTTTATTTTAGTTTAGATTTATTTTATTTTTTATTTTTTTTGGTTTTGTTTAGATTTAGCATTACGTTTAGGTTTTGGTTTTAGTTTAGGTTTTTATTTTATTTTATTTTTTTAATTTATTTAGGTTTAGGTTTTTTTATTTATTTTATTTTTAGATTTTATTTAGTTTAAGTTTAAGTTTTTTGGTTTCTAGGGTTTAGGGTTTCCAATATTTTAGGGTTTAAGTTTATTTTGAAATTTATTTAGTTACTTTAGGTTTTTGTTTAGCATTTATGGTTTAGGGTTTAGGGTTTAGGGTTAGGTTTTAGGGTTTACGGTTTAAGGATTAGGGTTTAGGGATTTATGCTTTAAATGTTAATGCTCTTAGCATTTAGGGTTTAACATTTGGTTTTAAGGTTTAGGGTTTAGGGTTTATGGTTTTTTAGGGTTATAGGTTTAGGGTTTAGGGATTAGGAGAATTTTTAACAATAAAAAAATTAATTTAATCAGTAGGTCCAGTTTATTTAGTTTATTTATTTTAGTTTATTTTCTTATTTATTTTTATTTAGTTTTTTATTTAGTTTAGTCTATTTATTTTAGGTTTGTTTATTTTAGTTTAGGTCTTTTATTTTCGTTTACTCTTTAGGTTTATGTTCATTTTTTAGTTGAGTTTTCTTTTTAATTTGTTTTTTAGTTTTAGGTTTTAATTTTTTATTTTTAGGACTAGGTATAGGTTTTTATTTTATTTTGTTAGGCTTAAGTTTTAGGTTTTTATTTTAGGTTTATTTTCAGGTTTTATTTTTTAGTTTAGGTTTAGGTTTAGTTATAGTTTATTTTTTATTTTATTTTATTTTATTTTTGTATTATTTAGGTTTAGGTTTATTTATTTATTTTATTTTTAGGTTTTATTTAGTTTAGGTTTAGGTTTTTAGGTTTTTAGGTTTTTAAGGTTTAAGGTTTAGGGTTTAGGGTTTTAATGTTTAGGGTTTTAGGGTTTTGGGTTTAGGATTAAGGTTTAGAGTTTAAGGTGGGCTTTGGGTTTAGGGTTTAGGGGGTAGGGTCATTTGGGTTAGGGTATTTTGGGTTTAGGGGTAGGTTGAGGGTTTGGTAATGAGGGTTAGTTTTAGGATTTAGGATTTAGGGTTATATTTTTTATTTTTATTTTTTTAAAACTAAGTAAACTGGTAGATGTAGGTTTATTTAGTTTATTTTTTATTTTTATTTAAGTTTATTTTTATTTTTATTTAGTTTAGTATATCTATTTTAGGTTTATTTATTTTAGTTTAGGTTTTTTATTTTAATTTATTTTTTGGGGTTTAGGTTTAGATTTAGGTTTATTTTTTTAATTTAGTTTTATTTTTATTTTATTTTTTAGGTTTAGGTTTAATTTTTTTATTTTTAAGTTTAGGTTTCAATTTTTATTTTATTTTTTTAGGTTTGGGTTTTAAGTTTATTTTTAGATTTTATTTTTTAGTTTATGTTTTGGTTTACTTTTAGTTTATTTTATTTTATTTAGGGTTTAGTTTATGTTTAGGTTTTATATGTTTTAGTTTAGTTTATTTTAGTTTAGGTTTAGGTTAATTTTATTTTTATTTTAAGGTTAGGTTTTTTTTTAGTTTAGGGTTTAGATTTTATTAGTTTATTGATTTTTAGGTTTTATTTTTAGTTTATTTTAGGTTTAAATTTTTTTTAGTTTTTATTTTATTTTATTTTAGGTTTTTTTTTATCCTAGGATTAGTTTTTATTTTATTTATGTTTCTTATATTTAGTCTAGTTTAGGGTTTTTATTTATTTTATTTTCAAGTTTTATTTAGTTCAGGTTTAGTATTTAAGGTTTTTGGGGTTCAGGCTTTAGGCTTTAGGGTTTAGAGTTCTAGGTTTTAGTGTTTAGGGTTTAGGTTTTATGGTTTAGGGTTTAGGGTTGTATGTTTTAGGGTTTAAGATTTAGGGTTTAGGGTTTAGTGTTTTAGGGTTTAGGGTTTAGGATTTATGGTTTAGGGTTTAGGGTTGTAAGTTTAGGGTTTAGGGTTTTTTAATTTATTTTTCTTTATTTTTATTTTTATTATTTTTATTTAAATTTAGTTAACTAGTAAGTTTAGGTTTATTTAGTTTAATTAGTTTATTTTTTATTTTTATTTAGGATTATTTTTATTTTTATTTAGTTTAGTTTATTTATTTTACTTTATTTTTAGGTTTTGTTTTAGTTTATTTTTTAGTTTAGTTTAATTTTATTTTATTTTAGTTTTAGGTTTTTTTTTATTTTATTTTTTAGTTTTAGGTTTGGATTTTTTATTTTATTTTTTTAGGTTTAGGTATTAGTTTTTATTTTAGGTTTATTTTTATGTATTATTTTTTAGTTTAGGTTTAGGTTTATTTGTAGTTTATTTTATTTTTTTTACTTTAGGTTTAAGTTTAGTTTTAGTTTATTTTAGGTTTAGGTTTAGGTTTTATTTATTTTAGTTTAGGTTTAGGTTTATTTTATTTTTATTTTAAGTTTAGGTTTTTTTAGTTTAGGGTTTAGGTTTTATTTTTTATTTTTTTAGGTTTTATTTTTAGGTTTGTTTTCTAGGTTTAGGTTTTTACTTATTTATTTAATTTTTTGCTTTATTTTAGGTTTATTTTATTTTTATTTTAGGTTTAGTTTTTAATTTATTTAGGTTTTTTATATTTAGTTTAGTTTAGGTTTTTATTTATTTATTTTAATTTATTATTTTATTTTATTTTGGTTTAGGTTTATTTATTTATTTTATTTTTAGGTTTTATTTAATTTAGTTTTAGGTATTTAGCTTTTTAAGGTTTAGGTTTATTTGAGGGTTTAGGGTTTAGGGTTTAGGGTTTAGGGTTTAGGGTTTAGGGTTTAGGGTTTTGGTTTTTTGGTGTTTTTAATAGAGAACAACTTGAAATTCAACATTTCTTCTTATTGATATCATCAATAAAGTAACACACTAAGTTTTCTATGACATAAGCAATGATATAGATAAAAAATGAGCACGCATAGAGCAAGTCAAAATCCCTAGATAACTAGAATCATCTCGTCTGTAAAGACACGGTTCCATATGCAGTAGATCGGATCAGCCATTTTTCTAGTTCCCATCAGAACCACCCCGATCTCTCGAGTAGCTGATTGACCATCATATCCTTGATCTCTCCCTCCGCCACCAGCAAAGCTGAAACTTTCATCGCTCCTCCCGCCTCCATAACCACCACTTCTTCGACCACCACCTCGATGTGCACCAGCACCTCTAGATCCCTCACCACCATTGCAATAATCGTCATTTCCGCCTTCACCTTCACCGTCAGATCTAGATTGAGCCTAATTAATACTGATGTTTCTGCCATCAAGGTTCTGTCTATTATTAGGGTTTAGGTTTAGGTTTAGATTTATTAGGTTTATGTGATAAGTTTAAGTTTTAATTTATTTAGTTACTTTAGATTTAGGTTTAAATTTAGGTTTATTAGGTTTTAGGCTTTAAGTTTAAATTTTAATTTATTTAATTACTCTAGGTTTAGGTTTAGGGTTTGGGGTTTAGGATTTAGGGTTTAGGGCTTTAGGGTTTATGCTTTTAGGGTATTGGGTTTAGGGTTAGGGGTTTAGGCAGGGTTTAAGGCTTTGTGGTTGAGGGGTTTAGGGTTTTAGGGTTTAGGGTTGTAGGTTTAGTGTTGTAGGTTTAAGGTTTAGGATTTAGGGTTAGTTTTAGGGTTTGGGGGTTTGGATTATTTTATAAAAAAAAATTAAGTAAACTCGTAGGTTTATGCTTATTTAGTTTATTTTTAATTTAATTTATTTTATTTTTTTTTAATTTTTTTAAGTTTATTTTTAATTTTTATTTAGTTTGGTTAATTTATTTTAGGTTTTTTACTTTAGTTTATTTTGCAGGTTTAGGTTAAGGTTTATGCCTATTTTTAATTTAGTTTAATTTTTATTTTATTTTTTTAGGTTTAGGTTTTATTTTTATTTTAGGTTTAGGTTTAGGTTTTAATTTTTTTAGGTTTTGTTTAAGGTTTTATTTTGGGTTTATTTTCAGTTTTATTTTTAGTTTAGGTTTAGGTTAATTTTAGTTTATTTTATTTAGTATAAGGTTTAGGTTTAGTTTATTTTAGGTTTAGGTTTAGGTTTTATTTAATTTTGTTTAGTTTATTTTAGTTTAGGTTTATTTTATTTTGTTTATTTTAGGTTTAGGTTTTTTTAGTGTTTAAGTTTTATTTTATTTATTTTTAAGGTCCAAGTTTTTATTTAGCTTTTATTTTATTTATTTTAGGATTATTTTATTTTATTTTACGTTTATTTTTATGTATTTTTAGTTTTTTATTTTTTGGCTTATTTTTTTAGTTTGGTTTAGGTTTTTATTTATTTAATTTAATTTTAGTTTTAATTTTTTATTTTATTTTATTTTTAGGTTTAAGTTTAGGTTTAGGTTTTGGTTTAGTTTAGGTTTTTAATTTATTTTATTTTATTATTTTATTTAGGTTTAGGTATTTTTATTTATTTTATTTTTGATTTTATTTAGTTTAGGTTTAAGTTTTTAGGTTTTTAGGGTTTAGGGTTTAGGGTATAGGGTATATGGTTTAGGGTTTTAAGTTTAGGGTTTGGGGTTCAGGGTTTAGGGTTGTAGGTTTTAGGGTTTAGGGCTTAGGATTTTATGGTTTAGCATTTAGGGTTTTGGGTTGTAGGTCTAGGGTTTAGGGTTTTTTATTTATTTTTATTTTTATTTAAATTAAGTTAACTGGTAGGTTTAAGTTTATTTTTTTTATTTTTATTTAGGTTTTTCTATTTTTATTTAGTTTAGTTTATTTATTTTATGTTTACTTATTTTAATTTAATTTTGATTTTGTTTAGGATAAGTCTGTTTAGTTTTATTTTGTTTTATTTTTTATGTTTAGGTTTTATTTTTATTTTAGGTCTTTATTTTTATTTTATTTTTAGGTTTAGGTTTTAGGTTTAGTTTTAGGTTTTATTTTTTAGTTTAGGTTTAGGTTCATTTTTAGTTTATTTTATTTTATTTAGTCTAGGTTTATGTTTAGGATTAGTTTATTTTAGGTTTTGGTTTAGGTTTTATTTAGTTTAGTTTAGTTTATTTTAATTTAGGTTTAAGTTTATTTTATTTTTATTTTAGGTTTAGGTTTTTTTTTCGTTTAGGGTTTAGGTTTTATTTATTAATTTATTTTTATGTTTATTTGTTAAGTTTAGGTTTTTATTTAATTTTATTTTATTTTATTTTTATTTATTTTATTTATATTTTAGGTTTAGTTTTATTTTATTTAGGTTTAGGTTTTAGTTTAGGTTTTTATTTTATTTTATTTTATTTATTTTATTTATTTTATTTATGTTTATGTTTTTTTTTATTTTTAAGTTTTATGTAGTTTAGGTTTAGGTTTTTAGGTTTATGGTTTTGTGCTTAGGGTTGTTTGAGGGTTTGTATTTTAGAGTTTATGGTCTGGGGGGGTTTAGTGGTCAGGGTTTAGGGTTTAATTTTATGGTTTAGGGTTTTGTGGTTCAGTTTAGTTTGGGTTTGGGTTTTGGTTTCTTTTTATTTTAATAGAGAATAAATTCAAATTCAACCTTTTTTTCTCGATTTCATAAACCAAGTGACACACCAATATTTTTAAGACACAAGGGATGACATAAATAAAAAATGAGCCTGCATAGAGCAAAATTGAAAACACAGTTCCATAAGCTACAGATTGGATCGATAGTTCTTTAGTTTCTCTTGTTCCAATCAAAACCACCCTAGCCTCTCGAGTAGCGGGATCCAGCATCAGATCCCTGATCTCTCCCTCCACCAACACCACAGCTATAACCTCCATCGCTCCTCCCGCCTCCATAACAACCATGGCTCTGACCACCACATCCATATCCACCAGCACCTCTAGATTCTCCACCACCACTGTGATAATAGCTGCCTCAAACGTCGCTTGCACCGCTAGATCTAGACTAAGCCTGGAGGATGGTGGTGTTCCTGCCATCAAGGTTCTGCCCATTCTTAGGGTTTAGGTTTATATGTTTTTAGCATTTATGTTTATTTTATTAATTTATTTAGTTATTTTAGGTTTAGGTTTAGGGTTTGGGATTTAGTGTTTAGGGTTTAGGGTTTAGGGTTTAGGGTTTAGGGTTTTATGCTTTTAGGGTTTATGCTTTTAGGGTTTAGGGTTTAGGGTTTGGGTTTCAGGTTTCGGGTTTAGAGTTTTTTAGGGTTGTAGGTTTAGTGTCGTAGGTTTAGGGTTTAAGGTATAGGAAAATTTTAACAAAAAAAATTCAGTAAATTGATAGGTTTATTTTATTAAATTTATTTAGTTTATTTTTTATTTATTTTAGTTTATTTTATTTTTTAATTTTATTTAGGTTTATTTTTTATTTTTATTTAGTTTAGTTTATTTATTTTAAGTTTATCTATTTTAGTTTAGGTTTTTTATTTTAGTTTACTTTTTAAGTTTAGGTTTTGGTTTATGTTTATTTTTCAGTTGAGTTTTATTTTTATTTTGTTTTTTATGTTTAGGTTTTATTTTTTATTTTTAGGTTTAGGTTTAGGTTTTTATTTTATTTTGATTGGTTTAGGTTTTAAGTTTTTCTTTTAGATTTATTTTTAGGTTTTATTTTTTAGGTTGGGTTTAGGTTTATTTCTTGTATATATTTTACTTTATTTATGTTTTTCTTTTTTATTTATTTTATTTTTAGGTTTTATTTAATTTAGGTTTAGTTTGGGGTTTAGAGTTTAGAGAGATCCAGTGGTTTTAGGGTTTAGGGTTGGGGTTTAGGGTTTTGGGTTAGGGTTTAGGGTCAGTGGTTTAGTGTCACGCTTTATTGTTTAGTTTAGGGTTTAGTGTTTAGGTTATTTTAAGGTTTAGGGTTTAGCATTTAGGGGTTTAGGCCTTAAGGTTGGTCAGGTGTGGTTTAGGAGATAGTGCAAACATTTTGGGTTAGAGTTTTTTTTATTTTTTTAAATTACAAACCAACTAGGTTTAGTTTACAATTTATTTTCATATTTTATTTTTATTTTGATTTATTTTATTTTATTTAGTTTAGTTTATTTATTTTAGGTTTATTTATTTTAGTTTAGGTTTTTTATTTTAGTCTATTTATTATGTTTAAATTTAGGTTTAAGTTTATTTTTCAGTTTAGTTTTATTTTTATTTTAATTTTTAGGTTTAGGTTTTATTTTTTATTTTTAGGTTCAGGTTTCAATTTTTATTTTATTTTTTAAGTTTACGTTTTAGGTTTATTTTAAGTATTATTTTTTAGTTTAGGTTTAGGTTACTTTAGTTTATTATATTTATTTAGGGTTTAGCTTTTGGATTTATTTATTTTTAGCTTATTTTAGTTTACGTTTAAGTTTATTTTATTTTTATTTTAGGTTTATATTTTTTTTATTTAAGGTTTAGGTTTTACTATTTATTTATTTTTAGGTTTATTTTTTAGGTTTAGGTTTTTATTTAGTTTTTATTTTATTTTATTTAGGTTTATTTTATTTTTATTTCAGGTTTAGTTTTAATTTTATTTAGGTTTTTTATCTTTTAGTTTAGTTTAGGTTTTTAATTTTTTAATTTTAGTTTAGTTTTTATTTTTTTATATTTTCTTTTTAGGTTTAGGTTTAGCTTTAGGTTTAGGTTTAGGTTTTAATTTAGGTTTTAATTTTATTTTATTTTTTATTTTATTTAGGTTTAGGTTTTTTTGTTTATTTTATTTTTAGGTTTTATTTAGTGTAGGTTTAGGTTTTTAGGTTTTTAAGGATTAGAGTTTAGGGTTTTGGGTTTAGGGTTCTAGGTTTTAGGGTCTAGGGTTAGTTTAGGGTTTATGGTTTAGGGATAGTTTTAGGGTTTAGGGTTTAGGCTTTAGGGTTTGCATTTTTTTTTTCATTTTTTTATTTAGGATTTTAAATTTAGAATTTTTTAGGGTTTAGGGTTTAGGGTTTAGGGTTGTAAGTTTAGGGTTTAGGGTTTAGAGTTGTAAGTTTAGCGTTTAAGGTTTAAGGTTAGATTTAGGGTTGACTTTAGCTTTTTTTAAAAAAATTTAAGCAAACCAGTAGGTTTATGTTTATTTAGTTTATTTTTTATTTTATTTTATTTTATTTTATTATTTTTATTTAGGTTTACTTTTTAATTTTATTTAGTTTAGTTTATTTATTTTAACTTTATTTATTTTAGTTTAGGTTTTTTATTTTATTTTCTTTTTTGGTTTAGGTTTAAGTTTATGCCTATTTTTTAGTTTTGTTTTATTTTTATTTTATTTAGGGTTTAGAGTTTATAGTTTAGGGTTTAGGGTTTAGGGTTAGGGTTTAGGGTTCAGGCTTTAGGTTTTAAGGTTTAGGGTTTTGAGGATTTAGGATTTAGGGTTTAAGGTTTAGGGTTTAGAGTTTAGGGTTTAGGGTTTAAGGTTTAAAGTTTAGGGTTTTTTAGGGTTTATGGTTTTGGGTTGTAGGTTTAGTGTTGTACATTCAATATTTAGGGTTTAGGGTTAATTTTATGGCAGGATTTAGTGTTTAGGGCTTAGGGTTTAGGATTTAGGGTTTAGTTTAGTGGTTTAGGGTTTAGGGTTTAGTAATTTATTTTATTTTACAGAATTAGGGTTTATGCTTTAGCCTTTAGGATCTACATTTGTAGGTTCATGATTTAGGGTTTAGGGTTAGTTTCTGGGTTTAAGGTTTAGGGTTTAGGGTTTAGGGTTTAGCTTTTAAGGTTTAGGGTTTATGGTTTAGTATTTAAGATTTAGGGTTTATGTTTTTTATCTCTCTTATTTTTAGGTATTATTTAGTTTTGGTTTACGGTTTTAGATTTTTAGGGTTTATTGTTTAAGGTTTATGGTTTAGGGTTAGTTTAGCTATTAGGGTTTAGGGTTTAGGGTGTGGAGCAGGTCTAGGGTTTATGATTTAGGATTTTTTTTGGGTTTAAGCTTTAGGGTTTAGTATTTAAGGTTTAGGGTTTAGGGTTTAAGGTTTTTTGGTTTAGGGTTTAGGGTTTAGGGTTTAAGGTTTAGGGTTTAGTGTTTAGGGTTTTTAGGGTTTAGGGTTTAGGGTTTTAGGGTTTATGGCTTAGGGTTTTAAGGTTTAGGGTTTAGGGTGTAGGATGTAGGGTTTAAGGTTTTTAGGGATGAGGATTTAGTGTTTAGGGTTTAGGTTTTAGGTTTAGGCCTAGGTTCGTTTAGTTTTAGCATTTTGGTTTTTTTAAGAGAACAAATTGATTCAACATTTCTTCTTTATTTATTTAGTTAATTTTTTATTTCAGCTTATTTTATGTTTTATTTATATTTATATTTATATTTTATTTTTATTTAATTTAGTTTATTTATTTTAAGTTTATTTACATTAGTTTAATTTTTTTATTTTAGTTTATTTTTTAGGTTTCGGTTCATATTTAGGTTTATTTTTAAGTTCAGTTTTATTTTTATTTTATTTTTAGGTTTAGGTTTAGGTTTTAGGGTAGTAAGTTTAAGGTTTAGGGTTTGAGGTTCATGGTTTAGGATTTAGGGTTTAAGGTTTAGGGGGTTTTTTTGAAATTAAGTAAATCGATAGGTTTAGGTTTATTTAGTTTATTTTTTATTTATTTTATTTTAATTTATTTTATTTTATTTTTATTTTTATTTAGTTTAGTTTATTTATTTTATGTTTATTTATTTTAGTTAATTTTTTCAATTTAGGTTTAGTTTTATGTTTTGTTTTTATTTTTTTTATTTTTAGGTTTAGGTTTTTTTAGTATTTTTAAGTTTATGTTTAGGTTTTTATTTTATTTTTTCAAGTTTATGTTTTAGGAATTTTTTTTAGGTTTATTTTTAGGTTTTACTTTTTAGTTTAGGTTTAGGTTTATTTTTAGTTTTTTTTTTAAAATTTAGTTTAGTGTTTAGGCTTAGTTTATTTTAGGTTTAGGTTTATGTTTTATTTATTTTAGTTTAGTTTATTTTAGTTTTGGTTTAGGTTAATTTTATTTTGTTTAATTTATTTTTATTTTAAGTTTAGATATTTTTTTTGTTTAGGGTTTAAGTTTTATTTATTATTTATTTTTAGGTTTATTTTTTAGATTTAGGTTTTTATTTAGTTATTATTTAATTTTATTTTAGGTTTACTTTATTTTTAATTTACATTTAGTTTTTAATTTATTTAGATTTTTATATTCTTAGGTTTATTTTATTTTTTAGTTTTGTCTATGTTTTTATTTATTTTATTTTAATGTATTTTTATTAGTTTATTTTATTTTGTTCTTTGGTTTAGGGTTAACTTTAGGTTTAGGTTTTTATTTTATTTTCATTAGTGTTTTATTTAGGTTTAGGTTTTTTTATTTATTTTACTTTTAGGTTTTATTTAGTTTAGGTTTTTATGTATTTGGGGTTTTAAGGTTTAGGGTAGGATTTGTCAGTTTTTGTTGGTTTATGGTTTAGTTTAAGCTTTAAAGTTGTTTAGGGTTTAACCCAGTTATGGTTAAGGTTTAGAGTGGAGGGAGATTTAGGGCCTGAGTTTAGGAGGGTTTAAGAGTCAAGATTTATAGTGGTTTAGGAGTTATGGTCAGGTCAGGTAGTTCAGGTTTAGAGGTAGTCAGGTCAGCTTGGTGTCATTTAAGCCCAGGGCCCAATGTAGGAGTTTAGTTTAGTTTAGGTCAGTAGGTCAGGTTGGGTTTCAGATTTAGCCTCAGGCCTAGTGTTCAGGAGGAGTTTAGGCTCAGGTAAGGTTTAGGAGGGTTTAGGAGGATCATGGTGGTAGCGCCAGTGGTAGAGATTTATAGAGGTGTCAGTCAGTGATTAGGTTGGTAGGTTTAGGGTTAGTTTAGGGTTTAGGGTTTAGGGTTTTAGGGTTTAGGGTTTAGAGTTTGTAGTTTAGGGTTTAGGGCAGTAGGTTTAGGGTTAGTTTTAGGTCTTAGGGTTTGGGATTAGGGTTTTTTTATATTTTATATTTTTTAAAATTAAGTAACCTCGTACGTTTAGGTTTATTTATTTATTTTAGTTTATTTTATTTTCTATTTTGATTTAAGATTATTTTTTTATTTTGATTAGTTTATTTATTTTAGGATTATTTATTTTAGATTAGGTTTTTATTTTAGTTTATTTTTAAGTTTAGGTTTAGGTTTATGTTTATTTATATGTTTAGTTTTATACTTTTATATTTTAGGTTTAGTTTTTATTTTTTATTTTTAGGTTTATGTTTAGGTTTTTATTTTATTTTTTTAGGTTTAGGTTTTAGGTTTTTATTTTAGGTTTATTTTTAGGTTTTATTTTTTTAGTTTAGGTTTAGCTTTATTTTTGTTTATTTTATTTAGTTTAAGGTTTAGGTTTTATTTTTGTTTATTTTTTTTAGGCATTAGGTTTTATTTTTGATTTATTTTTAAGCTCATTTTTTAGGTTTAGGTTTTTATTTAGTTTTTCTTTTATTTTTTAGGTTTATTTTATTTTAAATTTAGTTTTATTTTATTCAAGTTTTTATATTCTTAGGTTTATTTTATTTTTTTAGTTTAGTTTAGGTTTTTATTTATTTTATTTAGTTTATTTAATTTTTTATTTTATTTAGGTTTTGGTTTTTTTTATATTTCTAGGTTTTGTTTAGTTTAGGTTTATGTTTTTACATTTTTAGGGCTTACGATTTATGGTTTAGGGTTTTAGGGTTTAGGGTTTTTGAGTTTAGGGTTTAGGGACGAGGGTTTAGGGTAGTTTTAGCCATGCTAGTTTTAGGTTTGGGTTTATGGGTTTGGGTAGTTTTAGGGTAGTTTAAGTTTGGGTTTAAGGTTTGTTTAGGCTTTAGTTTAGGGCTTATGGTTTTAGGGTTTAAGATCTAGTTTAGGGTCACTAGAAAGTTTAGGGCTTTAGTGTTTAATGTTTAGGGTTAAGGCCAGGTTAGATTTAGGATCAGGAGTTTAGGGTTTAAAGGGTTTAGGTTTGGGTTTAGTATAGGTCAGTTAGTATGCAGGTAGTTAGTTTAGTTTAGACTTTAGGGTTTAGTGTTTTTGGTCAAGTCAGTTATTTAGTGGTCCAAAGTTTAGGGTTAGTTTAGGGTTTTATGGTTTAGTTTAGTGGTATATGGTTTAGGTAGGGATGGTCAGTTAGAGTTTAGAGTTTGGAGTTTAGGGTAGGTTTTGGGGCAAGAGGTTTAGGGTTAGTTTTAGAGTTTAGGGTTAATTTTTGGGTTTAGGGTTAAAGTTTTTTTTTTTGAATTTTTTTTTAAATTAAGTAAACTAATAGGTTCAGGGTTATTTTATTTATTTATTATTTATTTTAGTTTATTTTATTTTATATTTTGATTTAGGTTTAGGGTTAGTTTTTTTTTTAAAATTAAGTGAACTTGTAGGTTTAGGTTTATTTAGTTTAATTTATCAATTTTAGTTTATTGTATTTATTTATTTTTATTTAGTTTATTTATTTAATTTAAGTTTTTTTATGTTGGTTTAGGTTTTTTATTTTAATTTATTTTTCAGGTTTAGGTTTAGGTTGAGGTCTATTTTTTAATTTAGTTTTATTTTAATTTTATTTTTTTTAGGTTTTATTCTTTATTTATAAGTTTAGGTTTAGGTTTTTATTTTATTGTTTTAGGTTTAGGTTTTAGGTTTTTATTTTAGGTTTATTTTTAGGTTTTCTTTTTTAGTTTAGGTTTCGATTTATTTTTAGTTTATTTTATTTTATTTAGTTTAGGTTAGGTTTAAGTTTTGGTTTATTTATTTTAGTTTAGGTTTATGTTTTGTTTATTTTTATTTTAGGTTTAGGTTTTTTCTTAGGGTTCATGTTTTATTTTTAATTTATTTTTAGGATTTATTTATAGGTTTTTTATGTAAGTTTAGGTTTTTATTTATTTTTTATATTATTTTATTTTAGGATTATTTTATTTTTATTTTAAGGTCAGATTTTATTTTATTTAGGTTTTTTATTTTTTTAGTTTTGTTTAGGTTTTTATTTATTATATTTTAGTTTTATTTTATTTTTTTATTTTACTTTATTTTTTGGTTTAGGTTTAGCTTTAGGTTTAGGTTTAGTTTAAGTTTTTATTTTATTTTATTTTATTTTCTTTGCTTTGGTTTAGGTTTTTTTTTTTTTATTATTACATTTTATTTAGCTTAGTTATATGTTATTAGCTTTTTGGGTTTGAGGTTTAGGGTTTAGAGTTTAGGGTTTTGGGTTTTGGGTTTTGGGTTTAGGATTTGCGATTTAGGGTATAGGATTTTAGGTTTTTTTTTGGGTTTAGGGTTTAGGGTTTTAGGTTTTGGTTTAGGTTTTAGGGTTTAGGGTTTAAGTTTTAGGGTTTAGGGTTTAGGGTTTAGGGTTTTTAGGGTTTGGGGTTTAGGGTTTAAGGTTTAGGGTTTAGGCTTTAGGTTTAGGGTTCAAGTTTTAGTATAGGGTTTAAGATTTTTGGTTTTTTTAACAAAGAACAAATTCAAATTCAACATTTCTTCTTTCCAATTTCGTCAACCACGTAACACACCAAGTTTTTTAAGACACAAGCTATGAATAGATATAAAAATAGCACGCATAGAGAAAATTAGAAAACTTAGATAACTAGAACTGTCTCTACTACAAAGATAGTTCCATAAGGAGTAGATCAGATGAGGCATTCTTTAGTTTCTCCAATTCCTATTAGAACCACCCCAGCCTCTCGAGTAGCGGGATCCACCATCAAATCCCTGATATGTCCCTCTGCCACCAGCACGGCTGTAACCTCTATTGCTCTTCCTTCCTCCACAGCCACCACTGGTCCGACCACAACCTTCATATCAACTAGCACCTCCAGATCCCCCACCACCACTCGATAACCGCCGCCTCCACCTTCGCCTCCACCGCCAGATCTAGACTGGGCCTAGTTGATGGTGATGTTCCTGCCGTCAAGGTTCTGCCCATTCATAAGGTTTAGGTTTATGTCTATTAGGTTTATTTTTAATTTATTTAGTTTCTTTAAGTTTAGGTTTAGGGTTTGGGGTTTAGGGTTTAGGGTTTAGGGTTTAGCCTTTAGGGTTTAAGGATAGGGTTTAGGATTTAGGGATTAGGGTTTAGAGTTTAGTTTTTGTATTTAGGGTTTAGAGTATTAGGGTTTATGGTTTTAGGTTTAGGGTTTAGGGTTTAGGGGTAGGGTTTAGGGTTCATGGTTTAGGGTTTAAGATTTATGGTTTATGTTTTTTTTAAAAAAATTAAGTAAACCAATAGGTTTATGTCTATTTAGTATTTTTTTATTTATATTAGTTTATTTTATTTTTATTTCTTATTTAGGTTTATTTTTTATTTTTATTTTATTTAGTTTATTTATTTTAAGTTTATTTATTTTAGTTTAGGTTTTTCATTATAGTTTATTTTTTAGATTTAGGTTAGGTTTAGGTTTATTTTTTAGAGAGTTTATTTTTTATTTTATTTTTTTTTAGGTTTTATTTTTTTTATTTTAGGTTTTTTTAGGTTTTATTTTATTTTCTTAGGTTTAGGTTTTAATTTTTTATTTTTGGTTTATTTTTAGGTTTTATTTTTTTAGTTTAGGTTTAGGTTTATTTTTAGTTTATTTTAATTTATAGAGTCTAGGTTTAGGTTTAAGTTTAGGTTTAGGTTTTATTTATTTTAGTTTAGCTTATTTGAATTTAGGTTTAAGTTTATTTTGTTATTTTGTTTATTTTATTTTTATTTTAGGTTTAGGTTTTTTTAGTTTAGGATTTAGGTTTTATTTTTTATTTATTTTTAGGTTTTAATTTAAGGTTTATTTTTTAGGCTTAGGTTTTTATATAGTTTATTTTATTTTATTTTTGGTTTATTTTATTCTTATTTTAGGTTTAGTTTTTATTTTATTTAGGTATTTTATTCTTATGTTTATTTTATTATTTAGTTTAGGTTTTCGTTAATTTTATTTTAGTTTATTTTTATTAGTTTATTTTATTTTATTTTTAGGTTTAGGTTTAAATTTTAGTGTAGGTTTTTAACTTATTATATTTATATTTTGGTTTATTTATTTATTTTATTTTATTAGTTTTGTTTAGTTTAGGTTTAGGTTTTTAGGTTTTTAGGGTTTAGGGTTTAGGGTTTAGGTTTTTAAGGTTTAGGGTTTTAGGATTTATGGTTTAGGGTTAGGGTTTAGGGTTTAGGGTTTAGGGTTTTGAGTTTAGGCTTTAGGGTTTAGGGTTTTTAGGGTTTAGTCTTTAAGGTTTAGGGTTTAGGATTTAGGGTTAGCTTAGGGTTTAAGATTAGTTAAGGGTTTAGGGTTTAGGGCTTACAATTTTTTAGGGTTTAGGGTTTGGGTTAGTATTAGGGTTTAGGGTTTAGGGTTTAGTATTTAGTGTTTAGGGTTTAGTGTTAAGGGTTTAGATAAAAAATGAGCACCCATATAGCAAATCGAAAACCTAAGATAAGTAGAACTATCTCTACTGTGAAGACACAGTTCCTTAAGTAGTAGATCAGATCAGTCGTTCTTCAGTTTCTCCAATTTTTATCAGAACCACCCCTACCACCATCAAATGCCCGATCTCTCCCTCCGCCACCACCGTGGCTGTAACCTCCATCCCTCCCCCCGCCTCCATAACCACCACTGCTCCAACCACCACATCCATATCCACTAGCACATCCAGATCCCCCACCACTACTAAGATAACCGTCGCCTCTACCTTCGCCTCCACCGCTAGTTCTTGACTAAGCCTAGTTGACGATGATGTTCCTGCCATCAAATTTTGGCCATCCATAGCGTTTAAGGTTTAGGGTTAGTTTAGGTTTAGGGTTTAGGGTTAGTTTAGGTTTAGGGTTAGTTTAGGGTTTAGGGTTTGCAATGTAGGGTTTAGGTTTGTAAGTTTTAGGGTTTAAGGTTTTCAGTTTAGGTTTTAGGGTTTTAGGGTTTAAGGTTTAGAGTTTGGGGTTTAGGGTTTAGGATTTTAGGGTTTAGGGTTTAGGGTTAGTTTAGGGGGTTTAGGGTTTAGGGTTTAGGGTTTAGGGTTTAGGGTTTTAGGGTTTAGGATTTAGGGTTGTAGATTTAAGGTTGTAGGTTTAATGTTTAGGTTTTAGGGATAGTTCAAGGCTTTAGGGTATAGGGTTTAGGGTTTAGGATTTAGGGTTTATAGTTTTTTTAAAAAATTAAGTAAACCAGTACGTTTAGGTTTATTTAGTTTATTTAGATTATTTTCTATTTATTTGCATTTATTTTATTTTTTATTTTTTTAGGTCTATTTTTTATTTTTATTAAGTTTAGTTTATTTATTTTAGGTTTTTTATTTTAGTTTAAGTTTTTTATTTTTGTTTAATTTTTAGGTTTAAGTTTATTTTTTACTTGAATTTTTTAGGTTTAGGTTTAGGTTTAGGTTTATTTTTAAGTTTAGTTTTATTTTTATTTTATATTTTAGGTTTAGGTTTTATTTTATAATTTTAGGTTTAGGTTTAGGTTTTTATTTTATTTTCTAAAGTTTATGTTTTAAGTTTTATTTTAGGTTTATTTTTAAGTTTTATTTTTTAGTTTAGGTTTAGGTTTATTTTTGGTTTATTTTATTTTATTTAGTTTAGGTTTAAGTTTAGGTTTAGTTTATTTTTGCTTAGTACTAAGTTTATTTTATTTTGTTTATTTTATTTTTATTTTAGGCTAAGTTTTTTTTTTAGTTTAGGGTTTAGGTTTTATTTAATATTTATTTTTAGGTTAATTTTTTCTTATTTAGGTTTTTATTTAGTTTTTATTTTATATTATTTTTGGCATATTTTATTTTTTTAGTTTTTATTTTATTTAGGTTTTATGTTTTTTAGTTTAATTTAGGATTTTATTTATTTTATTTTAGTTTATTTTTATTTTATTTTATCTTTATGTTTAAATTTAGTTTTAGTTTAGGTTTTTATTTTTTATTTTTCTTATTTTATTTTATTTAGGTTTAGCATTTTTGAATTATTTTATTATTAAGTTTTATTTAGTTTAGGTTTTAGGATGCAGTGGAGTGGTTTAGGATTTAGGGTTTAGGTTTGAGGGTGAGGAGTTTAGGATTAGAGTTAATTTAGGGATTAGGATTTAGGCTTTAGGGTTTAGGGTTTTGTGGTTTAGGTTTAGTGGAAAGATCAAGGTTTAGAGGTATTAGGGTTGAGGATTTAGGGTTCTGTTTAGGGTTTTGATTTTAGGGTTTAGGGTTTGGATAGTAGTTTAGGTTTAGGTTTAAGATTTAGGGATTAGGGTTAGTTTGGAGTTTAGGGAGGTTTAGGAGGATTATGATTTTAAAAAAAAAATCAGGTTTAAGTTTATTTAGTTTACATTTTATTTATTTTAGTTATTTTATTTGTTTATGTAGGTTTACTTTTTATTTTTATTTAGTTTAGTTTACTTATTTTAAGTTTTTTATTTTAGTTTAGGTTTTTCTTTAAGTTTATTTTTTATATTTAGGTTTAGGTTTATGTTTATTTACTTTAGTTTATAAATTTACATCTGTAGTTTTAGGGTTATTTTAGTTTATTTTTTTTTATTTTTTTAGGTTTTATTTTCAAGTTTATTTTTGCAGTTTTTATTTAGTTTTTATTTAATTTTATTTTAGGTTTATTTTATTTTTAGTTTTTATTTTATTTAGGTTTATTATTTTAAGTTTAATTTAGGCTTTTGTTTTAAGTTTTTATTTTTATTTTTATTTATGTTTAGGTTTTTTTATTTATTTTATTTTTATTTTTTATTTAGTTTAGGTTTAAGTTATTAGGTTTTTAGGATGTAGGGTTTAGGACTTAGGGTTATGGTTTAGGGTTTTAGGGTTTTAGGATTTAGGGTTAGGGTTTAGGGTTTAAGGTTTAGTGTTTAGTGTTTAGGGTTTAGGGCTTTGAGGATTTAGGATTTAAGGTTTATGGTTTAGGGATTAGGGTGGTTTAGGGTTAGATTAGGGTTTGGGGTTTAGGGTTTTAATGTTGTGTAGGGCTTAGGGTTTAGGCTTATAGGTAGGGTTTAGGGTTTAAGATATAGGGTTAAGGGTTTAGTGGTTATGGTTTTGGTTTTTTTAAAAAATTAAATAAACTGGCAGGTTTAGGTTTATTTACTCTATTTAGTTTATCTTATATTTATTTTAAGTTATTTTATATTTTATTTTTATGTAGTTTAGTTTATTTATTTTAGTTTAAGTTTTTTATTTAAATTTATTTTATTATTTAGGTTTAGGTTTTATTTTTTATTTTTAGGTTTAGGTTAAGGTTTTTATTTTATTTTTTTAGGTTTAGGTTTTAGGTTTTATTTTTTAGGTTTATTTTTAGGTTTTATTTTTTAGTTTAGGTTTAAGTTTATTTTTAGTTTATTTTATTTTATTTAGTTTCAATTTAGGTTAAGGTTTTATTTATTTTAGTTTAGTTTATTTTAGTTTAGGTTTAGGTTTAGGTTTATTTTATTTTTATTTTTCGTTTAGGTTTTTTTTAGTTTAGGGTTTATGTTTTATTTTTTATTTAATTTTAGGTTTAGGTTTTTCTTTAGTTTTAAATTTATTTTATTTTAGGTTTATTTTATTTAAGGTTTAAGGTTTAGGGTTAGGGTTTAGGGTTTTTTAGGGTTTGGGGTTGTAGGTTTAGAGTTTAGGGTTTAGGGTTAGTTTTAGGATTTTGTTAATTAAGTAAATCGATAAGTTTATGTTTATTTAATTTATTTTCTATTTCTTTTAGTTTATTTTATTTTTTATTTTGGTAAATTTTTTATTTAGTTTAGTTTATTTATTTTAGTTTAGGTTTTTTATTTTAGTTTATTTTTTAGGTTTAGCTTTATGTTTATGTTTATTTTCATAAGTACTAGATCAGATCAGCCGTTCTTCAGTTTCTTCAGTTCCCATCAGAACCACCCTATCCTCTCGAGTAGCAGGATCGACCATCATATCCCCAATCTCTCCTCCACCACCACCACGATTGTAACCTCTGTCATCGTCCCACCTCCATAACCACCACTTCTCTGACCACCACCTCCATATCGCCACCACTTCCAGATCTCCCACCATTACTATGATAACTGCCACCTTTGCCTTCGCCTCCACCGCCAGATCTACAATGAGCCAAGTTGACGGTGATGTTCTTGCCGTCAAGGTTTTGCCCATTCTTAGTGTTTAGGTTTTGGTTTAGGTTTATTAGATTTTAGAGTTTAGGTTTATTTTCTAATTTAATTAGTTACTTTAGGTTTAGGTTTAGGGTTTGGGGTTAAAGGTTTAGGCTTTAGGGTTTAAGGTTTAGGATTTAGGGTTTTAGGGTTTCTGCTTTTAGGGTTTAGGGTTTAGGGTTAGGGTTTAGGGTTTTGGGTTTAGGGTTTTATTTAGGTTTATGGTTTAAATTTTAGGGTTTAGGGTTTAGTATTTTAGGGTTTATGCTTTTATTATTTAGGGTTTAGGGTTAGGGTTTAAGGTTTAGGGTTTAGGTTTAGAGTTTAGAATATAGGGTTTAAGGTTTTTTATTTTTAAAATTAAGTAAACTCATAGGTTTAGGTTTATTTAGTATATTTCTTTTATTTTTTATTTATTTTAATTTTCTTTATGTTTCATTTTTATTTAGGTTTCTTTATTATTTATATTTAGTTTAGCTTATTTAATTTAGGTTTTTATTTTAGTTTATGTTAGGTTTTATTTTTTATTTAATTTTTTTTATTGTTTAGGTTTAAATTTTTATTTAGTTTTTAATTTATTTTATTTTAGGTTTATTTTATTTAGGGTTAACGTTTAGTTCTTATTTTATATATATTTTTTATTGTTAGGTTTATTTTATTTTATTTAGTTTAGTTTAAGTTTTTATTTATTTTATTTTAGTTTATTTTTATTTTTTATATTTTATTTTAATTTTTTTATTTAGGTTTTATTTCTAGTTTAGGTTTTTTATATTTTATTTAGTTTAATTTTTTTTATTTATTTTATTATTTAGGTTTTATTTAGTTTAGGTTTTTTAGGTTTTAGGATTTAAGGTATAGGAGTTTAAGTAGGTAGGGTCAGTTTTGGTTTTAGGGTCAGGTAGGTGGTTTAGCTTTAAAGTTTGTAAATTGTGTTTAGCATCAGGTTTAGAGTCTTGTATTTATTGCCTTTAGTGGTTTAGGGTCACTTATGTTTGGTGTCAGATTAGGGTTTTGGTTTTAGGGTTAGGGTTTAAGGTTATTTAATGTTTTAGGAGGAGGTCTTAGGGTTAGGATTTAGTGTAGGGTGGGTTCATCCATGACATATATCTTTATATTTTATTTTTTCTTTATTTAGTTTAGTTTATTTATTTTATGTTTATTATCTTTAATTTAGGTTTTATTTTAGTTTATATTTAGGTTTAGTTTTAGGTTTATGTTTATCTTCAATTTAATTTTTTATTTTATTTTAAGTTTAGGTTTTATTTTTTCTTTAGGTTTTAGGTTTTTATTATTTTTTTTTAGGTTTAGGTTTTAGGTTTTATTTTAGTATTTTTTTAGGTTTTGTTTTAGTTTAGGTTTAGGTTTAATTATTTATTTATTTTATTTAGTTTATGGTTTGTTTAGTTTATCTTATGTCCATTTTAGGTTTTATTTATTTTAGTTTAGGAATAAGTTTTTTTTATTTTGTTTATTTTAGGTTTACATTTTTTTTTAGTTTAGGGTTTAGGTTTTATTTTTAGGTTTATTTTTGAGGCTTAGGTTTCTATTTAGTTTTTATTTTAATTTATTTTAGGTTTAGTTTTTTTTATTTTTCATTTAAGTTATATTTTATTTAGGTTTTTTATTTTTAGGTTTATTTTATTTTTTGTTTAGTTTAGGTTTTTATTTATTTTATTTTAGTTTAGTTTTTATTTTTTATTTTATTTCAATTTTAGGTTTAGGTTTAGGTTTTCATTATATTATATTATATTTTATTTATTTAGGTTTAGGTTTTTATTTTTTTTATTTTTTAGGTTTTTTTCGTTTAGGTTTAGGTTTTTCAGTTTTTTGGGTTTAGAGTTTAGGGTTTTGGGTTTGACATTTGGTGTTTAGGGTTTATGGTTCAAGGTTTTAGTATTAGGGTGGTGTGGTTTATGTTAGTTTGCTTTTTTAGGATTTAGGGTTAAGAATTTTTAAAATTTTTAATTTTTATATTTTTTATATGTTTTAAATTAACTAAACTAGTATGCTTATGTTTATTTAGTTTATTTTTTATTTATTATAGTTTATTTTATTTTTATTTATATTTAGGTTTAATTTTATTTTTATTTAGTTTAGTTTATTTATTTTAGTTTAGGTTTGTTATTTTAGTTTTTTTTTAGGTTTAGGTTTTATTTTTATTTTTTATTTTTTGGTTTAAGTTTTTATTTTATTTTTTTAGGTTTAGGTTTAGGTTTTCATTTTAAGTTTATTTTTAGGTTTTTTTATTTTTTGTTTATTTTATTTTATTTTGTTTAAGTTTGGTTTAGGTTTAGGTTTATGTTTATTTTATTTTAGTTTAGTTTATTTTAGTTTAGGTTTAGGTTTATTTTATTTTTATTTTAAGTTTAGGTTTTTTTTAGTTCAGGGTTTAGGTTTTATTTATTATTTACTTTTTAGTTTTATTTTTAGGTTCATTTTTTAGGTTTAGGTTATTATTTAGTTTTTATTTAAGTTTATTTTAGGCTTATTCATTTTTATTTTAGATTTAGTTTTTATTTTATTTAGGTTTTTTTAGTTTAGTTTAGGTTTTTATTTATTTTATTTTATTTAGTTTTTATTTTTTAATTTATTTCTTTTTAGGTTTAAGTTTAGCTTTTAGTTTATGTTTTTATTTTATTTTATTTCTTTATTTTATTTTATTTATTTATTTTATTTTTGTTTAGGTTTTTTTATTTCTTTTACTTTTAGGTTTTATTTAGTTTAGGTTTAGTTTTTTAACTTTTTAGGGTTTAGGGTTAGTTTAGGGTTTAGGGTTTAGGGTTTGGGATTTAGGGTTTAGGGTTTAAGGGTTTTTTAGTAAAGGGTATAAGGTTTAGGGTTTAGGGTTTCAATTTTAGGGTTTAGGGTTTAGGTTTAGGTTTTAGGTTTAGGGTTCAAGTTTTAGTTTAGGGTTTAGGGTTTTTGGTTTTTTTTAAACAAAGAACAAACTCAGATTCAACATCTCTTCTTTTTGATTTCATGAACCAAGTAACATAATAAGTTTTCTATGACACAAGCGATGATAAAGATAAAAGATGAGCATGCATAGAGCAAATCAAAAACCTTAGATAACTAGAATCATATCTAATGTAAAGACGTAGTTCCATAAGTACCAGATCGGATCGGTTGTTCTTTAATTTCTCCACTTCCCATCGGACCCCTCGACCTCTTGAGTAGCGGGATCAACCATCATATCCTCGATCTCTCCCTTTACTACCACCACGGCTGTAACCTTCGTCGCTCCTCCTGCCTCCATTACCACCATTGCTACGACCACCACCTCCATATCCGCCAGCACCTCCAGATCCCCCACCACCACTACGATAACTGCCACCTCCGTCTGCGTCTCCACCGCCAGATCTAGACTGAGCCTGGTTGATGTTGATGTTCTTGCCGTCAAGATTTTGCTCATTATTAGGGTTTAGGTTTAGTTTTGAGTCTGTTAGCTTTTAGGTTTCAGGTTTATTTTCTAATTTATTTAGTTACTTAATGTTTAGGTTTAGGCTTTGGGTTTAGGGTTTAGAGTTTAGGGTTAGTGTTTAGGGTTTAGGGTTTAGGGCTTAGGGTTTTAGGATTTATGCTTCTAGGGTTTTGGGTTTAGGGTTTAGCATTTTTTTTAAATTAAGTAAACCGATAGGTTTAGGTTTATTTAGTTTATTTATTTAATTTTTTATTTATTTTAGTTTATTTTATTTTTTATTTTTATTTCAGTTTATTTTTTATTTTTACTAAGTTTATTTTATTTATTTTAGGTTTATTTATTTTAGTTTAAGTTTTTTATGTTAGTTTATTTTTTAGGTTTCGGTTTAGCTTTAGATTTATTTTTTTAGTGGAGTTTTATTTTTATTTTATTTTTGAAGTTTAGGTTTTATTTTTTTCTTTTAAGTTTAGGTTAGGGTTTTTATTTTATTTTTTTAGGTTTAGGTTTTAACTTTTTATTTTAGATTTTTTTTTTGTTTTATTTTTTAATTTAGGTTTAGGTTTATTTTTAGTTTATTATTAGTTTATTTAATTTTATTTAGTTAATGTTTTGGTTTAGGTTTAGTTTATTTTAATTTTAGGTTTTATTTATTTTAGTTTAGGTTTAGGTTTTGGCTTATTTTATTTATTATATTTTTATTTTAGGTTTAGGTTTTTCTTTTAGTTTGGGGTTTAGCTTATAATTTTTATTTATTTTAGTTTTATTTTTAGGTTTAGTTTTTTATTTAGTTTTTTATTTTATTTAGGTTTATTTTATTTTACTTTATTTATGTTTTTATTCTTAGGTTTATTTTATTTTTAGTTTAGTTTAGTTTCATTTATTTTATCTTAGTTTATTTTATTAGCCTGTTTTATTTTATTTTTAGTTTTAGGTTTAGGATTTAGTTTAGGTTTTAATTTAATTTTATTTTTTATTTTATTTTTTATTTTATTTAGGCCTAGGTTTTTTATATATTTTATTTTTAGGTTTTATTTAATTTATGTTTGGGTTTTTTGGTTTTTAAGGTGTAGTGTTTAGGGTTTAGGCTTTAGGGTTTAGGGTTTCAGGTTTTAGGGTTTATGGTTTAGGGTTTAGGTTTTAGGGTTATTGTTGTTTCTTTAGTAGATTTTAAAGTTTAGGGTTTAGGGTTTATGGTTTAGGGTTTAGGGTTTAGGGTTACCTTAGGGTTTTGAGTTTTTTTAAAAAAAATTAAGTAAACCGGTACATTTAGGGTTATTTAGTTTATTTAGTTTTATTTTTATTTAATTTAGTTTATTTTATTTTTTATTTTTATTTCATTTTTTTTTTTTTTGTTTATATATTTTACTTTAGGTATTTTATTTTAGTTTATTTTTTAGGTTTAGGTTTATTTTTTATTTGAGTTTTATTTTTATTCTCTTTTTATGTTTAGTTTTATTTTTTATTTTTAGGTTTAGGTTTAGGTTTTATTTTTTTAAGTTTAGGTTTTAGTTTTTTTTTTTTATTTTAGGTTTATTTTTAAGTTTTATTTTTTTAGTTTAGGTTTAGGTTTAGGTACAAAGTCCTTAGAGGGGGAAAATCTCTAAGCTAATGCTCAAAGTCCTACAAAAGGATCCTAAGGAGATAAGCCTCCTAACTAATACAATAGATAAGGAAATTAATCTAATCAAAAAGGAAATAGAGATCCACAAAAAATAATCCTTGAATTCAGCAACAATCTACCTCTGCACCTTATGAAACCAGCCCCATCCAGCAGCAAAACTCTCCCATCCTGAGATCTACAACAAGCTTGAAAAGGGATTAGTACAGATAATGAAATAGTTAAATAAGCATGGAAAAGAAGTGCAGATAGAAGTAAAAAAGATGAAGAAAAGGTTCAGGCTCAGTTATAAACGTCTTAAGGAGCAACACTATATGTAAGCATCCAGACTTCAAGTGAAGGGTTACAATTACATATAACACTACTACCCAAAAGGGGGAGTGAAAAACATCATGGCCATCATTGCTAGCATACCTCTTGTAGCACCTTATCCAATGATGATCATCATAGAAACCTGTATAAGACTTCAAACAGCAAATATTGCCACAATAAACCAAGCAGTTAAATATATTAAGCTTAGTAAAATAGATAAGGAGGTACCCTATCAGAGTATTATGCCATAGGGAGCACCACCAAAGCCACCAAATATTATCTAGGTTAACAGTAAGATTAACATCAAGAATGATAAGAAGTAAGGCATCCAACAAACTAGGAAAGGGTAAAGAATCAGCCACAATCCAAAAGTAAAAATTCCAGCAGGTAAAAATAAGAAAAGAAGAACAAGAAAGGAGATAGCAAGTGCCATAGATAGACTTGAAAAGTTCAGAAAAAGTGTAACAAAGTAAATACTCTTTAGACCAAACCAGCCAGCTAGAGCAGCTAATCCAAGCAACTAGCAAGGCAGTCCACCTTGCAAGCCACCAAAATAGCCAAGGATTCAAATCAGTGGAGCTAGACCCAGCCGAATGAAAGATATAGAGAATCTTTCCATTAGGAATATTGAAAATAACCGGAAAGCTAGTAATACCAATCCTCAAAGAAAGGAGAATCAAGTTAAAATATCTAGATATAGTAGCCAAAAACAAATAGGGTAAAAACCCTATAGAATTAATGATAATCTGATAGCCAGACAACCGACAAAACTAAGGACAACATCATCCCAATCCAAAACACCTCCAAGAAGTAGTTAGGCGCCTTCCAGTTCAGAATACCAGTTAAGAAGAGAACCTTGTTATTAAAGGGGACACGCCCAATAATCAGATGATCTAACAAGATAGCAATAGCCAAAACAACACTCATCTAAAATAGCATAAAAGAAAAGGTAGAAAGATGCAAGAAAATAATTCTCCAAACCATAACCAGAGGCATAGAAAAAGGAGCCCTAATGGTCACATAACTCCTCATAGCTATAGGAGCAAAAACCACAAAACCACTGCTGTCAATAGCCACTTTCCAATGAGCAAACCCCAACCATGATGACCAATCACCAAACAACAGACATAAGAATAGGAATAAGTGGGAAGGATGAGACTCAAGAGAGAAAGAACAACCAAAATCAATAGGAAAAACCAACCCAATTAGAAAACAACAAGGAGAAAAACCAACCAACCATAACAAGAAGGTCACAAGGGTAGCAAGAGCAACAATCAGAAATGGAAAGACCCACAACTAGGTAAAAATAGGCAAAAGCCAACTCAAGAATGCAGAGCAAAAAAAGAAAGTCGCTAAGAGATCCAACCAAAAAGGATAGCCACACCAAACAGACAACAAGTAGGATCCAACCACCACCTACAGCCAATACCACTACAAGTTTGGAAGAGAAATCAAACCAAAAAAAAAGGAAATACAGAAAAAAAACCAATGACTAGGAAGATAACCTCAACCCATCCAAAGAATGGCAAGAAACCAAACAGGAAAAAAGAATTAGGTTTAGGAGAAGAAATAAATAAAGATCAAACCAACATAAGGTAAAGCCATAAATAATTAGAACCAATAGCAAGTTGAAAGCCAAAGCCCCACAAGAAAAGAAAAGAGTAAAAGCTTCTAACATAAGTCAAGCACATTTTGTAGATTCACCAGACCCTTTAGAAGGAAAGGGATGTCATTATGAGAAAACATTTGCATAGAAGAAGACTTGGCTCCCAAATTACCAAGAAAGTTAGCATAGGAATTGGCTTCCCTATAGATATGAGAAATTTGAAAATCTAGGTTAGCAAGAAGCCTCCTAGTAAATAAAACACTTCAGCATTACCATGAGCATCAGAATTGAGTACGTGTAAAAGGAGGAGGGCATCAACTTAAAACTAGATCTTATGAAAACCTAGTTGTAAACAAATAGAAATACCATGATAAAAACCTTTTAGCTTAGAAAATAACACAGAACAATGCTCTAAAGGGGCAGCAAAAGCAAAGATAACCTTCCCACTATAATCTCTCAAAATCCCACGACATCCATGATAACCATTAAAACCAATCCATCATTGTTAACCTTAATGAATTGAGCATTAAGTTTAATCCAGTGTATAATTTTCATGGTAGGAGAGACATTACAGGAAGGAAGGTTAATCTCAAAAATCCCAAAAATGCCAAGTTAAAATCGAGAATGAAGTACGAACATAATAATTCCATGTTTGAGTAAAAACCAAAGACAGTTGATATTTAAATCTGATAAAATGCCAAACATTCTTAAAAATAAAGTCTCCAGAGGAAGTATTTTTAAAGAGAATTTGGTCGGGTTCATTAGGGAAAGGGAAACTTTTAAGGATTTTTTTAATTATCACCTTAGGAACCAGGGTATTTAATTGATCCACATCCCATTTATTATGAGTAATTAACTAATTAATCTTAAGCATTACACTGGAATGCATATTGAGTAAGGAATCAATAGAACCCAACCCAAGCTAATTATCTTTCCAAAAGATAGAGGAACTAGAATTGACACCATAAGAAATAAGGATCTCAGCATGCCATTTGATACTACAAAGTCTTCTCCAAACAGGATAATCCCCAGATTTGAAAGCATAGATGAGGGGATGTTTGCCCTGATAATATTTTACATGCATAAACTTAGACCAGTAACTTTGATTATTTCTAAAATTCCACCATATTTTGTAAGAAAAATAGTTAATAGAATCCTCTAATGTTTTTTAGCCACCTTCTTCATTACCACAATAATTGTGCCAACTAGCCCAATGTAACCTTTTAGAAGAGGAGTTAGAACCCCAAAAAATTTATTAAAAAGTCTATTGATTCTTTTAATAATAGAACGAGTAGGAACAATAGTAGACAAGAGATATAAAGGAAAAGAGCAAATGGTACTTTTGATCAAGATAAGTCTAGCACCAAAGGAAAGTAAATGAAACTCCAAAGAGGAGGTTTTTTATTTATTTTTTGAATGACCTCATCAAATAAGGAAGATCTTTTCATTCCTCTATATAAAGGAGTCCCCAAATACTTAATAGGGAGAATTTGATGCGAAAACCCCATAATATTCTTAATAACATTGATCCTAGCAACGAAATAGAAGAGCTAGTAATAAAATAACTTTTTTTAGGATTAATATTCAAGCCACTTTCCCTACCAAAGATAATTAAGAACTTACACAATTTTTTTTAATATAAAGAGTTGAACCAGTACAGAATATAATGAAATTATCAGCAAAACTGAGGCGAGAAGTGGGTAACCCACCACAGGTTCTGAAATACATGTTAGGCATATTACTAAATATCTGCTCAAGACATCTAGAAAGATATTCCATAGTAATAATGAAAAGGCCAAGAGAGAGAGGGTCCCCTTTCCTCAGACCATGAGAGGAAGAGAAGAACCCATGAACTTCACCATTAAGAAGCAAAGAAAAATAAGAATTCTTAATCCCATTCTTAATTAAAGTAATAAATTGATTAGAGATTCTAAATAAAGTGAAGATTCTATAAAGGAAAATCCAACCAATATTATCATAAGCTTTGGAAATGTCAAGCTTAAAAAGCAATTTCCACTATGAACTTTGGCATTTAAATCATGGATTATCTCTTGGGATAAAAGAATATTATCAGAGATGGATCTCCCCTTAACAAACCTAATTTGATTGGGGGAGATAATTTTAGGAAGCAGGATACCCAACATTTTATCCAAAATTTTAGAAATAAGTTTATTATAAAAATGAGCAAAGGCTAATCGGCCTAAAATCACTCCAAATTTTAGGATTTTCTTTTTTTTTTTTTGGAATTAGAATAATGAAGGTGCTATCAAAGTATTTGGGAAGAGCACTACCCTTAAAGAAATCAAGAACAGCTTTAACCAAGTCTTCTTTAATGATAAACCAACATTTTTGGAAAAAGAGGGTTGTGTAACTAATTTTGGGTTTAGGGTTTAAGGTTTAGGGTTTAGTGTTTAGGACTTAGGGTTTAGGATTTAGGGTTTAGGCTTTAGGCTTTAGGCTTTAGGTTTGTAGGTTTTAGGTTTGTAGGTTTAGGATTGTAGGTTTAGGGTTTAGGGTTTTAGGGTTTAGGGTTTAGGGTTTAGAGTTTTGGGTTTAGGGTTAGATTTATGGTTTAGCATTTAGGGTTTAGGGTTTAGGGTTACTTTAGAGTTTAAGGTTTAGGTGAGCCTAGAAAATTAAGATTTATAAAATTGAAAATACTGCTAAGCAAAAATCTACTAGATAGAAATAGAGAGGGAATATTGGGATTAGAACAAGTTATTACATGGTTGAAATGAATTTTTTGTTAAAAATAAACATATTTGCCTTTATCCAACTAAGATCAATTGTTTAGAGTTTAACTCGCTAAAGCAAAAAAAGTAAATTTATAAATGAGTACATGAACCAATTTGAGGTATTATTTTTATCTTCTAAAATTAGGGAAAGATTAAACTAATGTTGTTTAGGTTTAGATCGGCTTGAGCCCTAAATTTAAAAGAGACACTACATAAAATTAATTTGCATGCTGCTTTTCAACAAACTTTATAATTCAATTAACATCAAAAATTCTAGAAACTAAAAAATGTCATCAATTATTGGAATTATTCTTTTCACCATTAAATCAAATTCAAATGAATACATCTAAATGAATTAACACTACTACCAATAAAAACAAAATAGAAAAGATGATAGATACTATGTTAGGATCCAAAATAACTCTCAAATCATATTTTAGATGTAAGAAAAAAGTTTGTGAGTGCCATAAATCTCTCACACCACTATGCCACCTATTTCAAAGCATTGACTTAGGAGTTTTACTTGAGCTTTCTTGTTTTTAGTTTGAAGCAAATTTTTGTTACATTATGTTTCCGCATTGAGTCTGAAAGTAGGAGAGCTATAGTTTTGGAAATCCATATGCAGAGATATTGAGTTTGGATTATTCTTGCACTTATATTGAGATTTTGTCAAATACAATCACTACTATAAAATCTCATTTAGCAATACTTCACATCAAGTCTCCCAAATTCACCAAGATCTTGAACACGTCTCAAAGCATTGAAATCTAACTAGAGAGAGATTTTAAAAGCAGATTTAGCTCTGATATCTCGATAGATCTCTAATTGAGATGATAATATTGATTAGAGAGGAGTTCTATGATCGATAGGCTATCATAGTTATAAAATAGGATTGCTCCTGATGGACACTTAGGTGTCTAAATTAAGTGATTTCTTCTTCATTTGACCATGAGAAGCTACCCTTGAACTATGAAACTTGAGAGAAGTGGTTTACTATGGCATATAAAGCTGATATAATTTTAGGCTTTTAGGGTTTTTGGTTTAGAGTTTAGAATTAGTTTAGGGTTTAGGGTTTAGGATTTTTTAGGGTTTAGGGTTTAGGGTTTAAGGATTAGGGTTTAGGGTTTGAGGGTTTAGGGTTTAGGGTTTAAGATTTAGAGTTTTAGGGTTTAGGGTTAAGGGTTGAGGGTTGTAGGTTCAGGGTTTATAGTTTCGACTTTAGGGTTAGTTTTAGGGCTTAGGGTTTAGGGTTAGGGTTTTTATTTTAGTTTTATTTTATTTTTTATTTTTTTAAAATTAAGTAAACGGGTAGGTTTAGGTTTATTTAGTTTATATTTTATTTTTTATAGTTTATTTTATTTATTTTGATTTAGGTTTATTTTTATTTTTATTTAGTTTAAATTATTTATTTAAGGTTTATTTATTTTAGTTTAGGTTTTTTATTTTAGTTTTTCTTAGGTTTAGGTTTAGGTTTAGGTTTAGGTTTTTAATTTACTTTTTTAGGTTTAGCTTTAGGTTTATTTTTAGGTTTTCTTTTTTAGTTTAGGTTTAGGTTTATTTTTAGTTTATTTTATTTCATTTAGTTTAGGTTATGGTTTAGGTTTAGGTTTAGTTTATTTTAGGTTTAAGTTTAGTTTTATTTATTTTAGTTTAGGTTTAGGTTTATTTTATTTTTATTTTAGGTTTACACTTTTTTAGTTAAAGTTTATCTTTTATTTCTTATTTATTTTTAGGCTTATTGCTTAGGTTTAGGTTTTTATTTAGTTTTTATATTATTTTATTCTAGGCTTATTTTATTGTTATTTTAGGTTTATTATTTTATTTTTATTTTAGGTTTAGGTTTATTATTTTTTAGTTTACTTTTTATTTCTTATTTTATTTTATTTTTAGTTTTCTGTTTAGTTTTAGGTTTTAGTTTATGTTCTTACTTTAATTTTATTTCTTTAGGTTTATATAATTTATTAGGTTTATTTAGTTTAGGTTTAGTAGCAAGTTTAGGGTTTAGGGTTTTTAGGGTTTAGGTTTTAATTTTAGGGTTCAAGATTTAGTTTAGGGTTTATGGTTTAGGGGTAGTTTATGATTAAGGATTTAATGTTTAGGATTTAGGGTTTAGGGTTTAGGGTTATGTTAGGGTTTAGGGTTAGTTTAGGGTTTAAGGTTTGGGGTTTAGGGTTTAGGGTTTTTGGGGTTTAGGGTTTAAGGTAAGTATATGGTTTAGGGTTTATCATTTTAGGGTTTAGGGTTTAGGGTTAAGATTATGGTTTAGGGTTCAGGATTTTTTTTGTTAGAAAAAGTTAAAATTTTATTTCCATAAAAGAAAAAGATACAATGTCTTTAAAGGTGTAAAGCTCAAAATTATGCCGCTCCTGGAGCTACAGGAAACCTAAAGAGCTAAACCCTCATTTAAGTACATTAGAAGAGCAAAAGAAAACAAAAGAGCAAAAATCACAACTAAAAAGCATTAGAGCAAAATGACATGGAGTAAAATAAAACAAAGCATGAAAATAGAAAAATGGTTGAGTCAACAACAGTTCATGATTCCTTTGAGAAAGCAAGATAAGCAAGCTCCATAGTAACAACAATAGGGATGACTGAGAAATGACCAAGCCTTCAATAAAGTTCCAACCTATGAAAGAATTCTGCAAAGAACACTACCAAGGAAAAAGTCATAGCTAACAGGATAAGGATAAAGAGAGCAAAAAGAGAGAGCTGAGAAAGAAAAGGCTCGGGCCCAGTTAAGATCATCTCAAGGGGCAACAATACATATTAGCATCCAAACTGCATAAAAAGAGTTACAATCATATGTAAAGCTACCAAGCAAAGAGAGGAGGGGAGTAACATCAAAGCCATCATAGACAGATAGATAGCGACCATCCAAGAAGTAGTCCATAGTGATCCAATCACCAAAAACAGACAAAATAACCAGAGATTAAGTAGCCAACCCACTAAAACACACAATAGACAATCACATAAAGCAACTTAGAAGGTAAAGCAAGATCATTGGCCAAGCTAATGGAACTAAGTAGTTACACACCAAAACCACCACCAGCATACCTTAATAAGCCAACAACCAAGACCAGCACAAAAAGGAAGCCAAAGGCAGCCACCGACCATGATAAACCAAAAATCCCAATACAAAAGGATGAACAAAGGTTCGGCTAGCACATCGAAAGGTTGCAAAAAATTGGCCAAGAAGAAGAAAAAAAACCAACAAAGAGAAAGGCATCCAACCAAAATTACAACGACAACTAAAAGTACTCACCCCAAAGAAGCTAAGTAAAACATCCATAAAAATATCATAGAATAGCCCATCATTAGTAACCAACAAAGGAAAGATCCCCATCAGCCAAGAAAAAGTAGAAAAACTAGCAAAACACCACATAATAAAGAAATAACCAACCAATCCAGCTAACCAACATAGCCTCCTAGCCAACCTCCATAGTAGCAGAAAACCCAAGTCAATGTAAAGACCAACAGCAGCATCAAGCCAAAATCACCCAAGATAGCCAGGAAAATAACATCAACCAAAAAACCCAAAACTAGCCAACCCAAAATAATCACCAAACCCAAAGCCACTACAGCCAAGAGAAGAAGGCTAAAATAGGAGGAGGACAAAACCAAAACCAAAACCAAAAGAAACAAAATAGAATCAAGAAATTGACCAGCCCTCAATAAGAGATAAAAAGTAATAGCCAAATAAAACCTCCACCATTCCAAAATGAAGCCGAGCTAAGCCACCAATAGTCCCCTGATATGTCATAGAGAAAAGGAGAAAAAAAAAATAACTAAGCCAACCTAACCAGCCAACACAACTAGTCAACCCAGTCAGGCAACAAAACTACCCATTCAACCACCACAACAGCAGATCCAAAATCGGTAAGTGAGCAACCAGACCAAAATGAGGCAAAACCCATACAGATGAAAAAGCCAATATCAAGAAAATCCATAATCCAATAGGAGGTTATCAAAAATAATCAAGGAGAAAATGTGGTAAAAATCTAGCTAGGTAGAGAACACCAGGCCAAAAAATCAAATCAACCTAGGCTGCAATGATACTAACCACTAGGGAGTAAACACCAGGCCAACCTAAAAGTAAAAGGTCAAAAATGACAACTAACTCTAGTCAAAGAGTGACAATAAGAAAATGACCACAACCCAAAGAGGGTTTAACAAAGGGCAAACAAAAGCAAAGGCTCATCAAAAAGCAACACAAAAGAATCCAAGCCAAGAAATTATAATCTAAGATAAGGCAATCCAATATTATCCAGATTAACCAAGCCTCTTAATAGTTTAGGCAATGTTTGGATGTCAAATAAAGTGAACTTAGTTAAGTTGGCACCTAAATTAGCTAAGTAATCAACACAAGCATTAACTTCATGAAGGATGTGGGAAATTTTAAAACAAACTTGAGAAAGAAGATTTTTTGTATGATTAAGGAGATATAATAATTCAACTTTCCCATTTCTATTTGAATTAAGCATGTCAAGAAGCAAGAGAGCATCAACTTCAATCCTGATGTTAAGAAATCTCTATTCAAACAAATTTCAATAGCTTTATGAATAGCCATAAGCTCAGCAAAAATAACATAATAGGCTTTGAGAGGATAGGTAAAAGAAGAAATGATAGTAACTTTAGAATCCCTAAGGATACCACCATAGCCATATTTATTGGAAGCTACAGAACCATCAATATTCACTTTAATCAAGTTGTCTTTAGGTTTGATCCAATGGATAATCCTAGAACCTTTATAAGGGTCTAAGTCAGGCTAAATGATACCCAATTATTTAGCCACAAATTTATAGCCTCTAGAACGAACGTTACTAATAAGATTGCCATTAAACACAGCATGAATTTTTTCTTTAGTTCTAGCTAGAATCCTTTTATGGTTCATAGGAGTGCCATGATATTTAGCATCATTTCTATCCATCCAGATGAACCAGAGAAGAGTAATAGCAATTAAAACTTTGATATGACCTTTCACAATTTTTTTGAAATAAACTTCAAGAAGTTGATATAAAGAAAGAGAACCATGAAAATAGTTGGAATTAAATAAAACATCATACCATAGCCATAATTTAGAAGCAATAGGTCCATTGACAAAAACATGATTTACATTTTCAATATGAAAGCAACAATAGCATTTTGATGTTAAATAAAACCTTTTAGTCCAAAGCAAAGAGTTCACAAGAATAAAGTTATTCAAAACCCTCCAAGCTAAAACCAAATAGGAAATGGGAATGATATTGTTCCAAAGTTTAATAAAGACATTTGAGGGGTTCTACTTATCTCTAATAAAATTCCAAACTAAAACCCTCAAAGCTAAAAAAATAGGAATGATATTGTTGTTCCAAGAATTTCTCAACCAAATTAAAACAAAACCACCATTAAGAAAGCTTATGGTTTTAAATGAGGATATTTCTTAAAATTGTCATATAAACAAGTTTACACCATTATATTAATTCAAAAAAGTTTAACTTTCATAAAATTGGGTAGATAAAGTGTCATTGATAGTGGTCAGGAAATTTGCCAAATATGAATGGGTTACGCGATACCAAGATTAGATATAATTTTGCAAAAGCCTTTTCTGCGAGTCACCAACTTTATAAGCGCAGGATAAGAGGTGTTTACCTAATGTGCAAAATGTAAAATTATCCCAAAGGTTATCATTCTTTATAAAATGCCACCAGAGCTTATGAGAGAAAGAAGTGATAGCTTCATGAATAGGTTTGCAACCTAAAGCACCTTCACCCAAAGTACCACAAGATTTATGTCAAGATGTCCAATGCATTCTTTTGGTAGAGTTATTGGAGCCCCAAAAAAATTTATTAAGTAAGCGATCAATTCAAATGAGAGTAGCATTAGTGGGGATATTAGTTTGAATCAAATAAAGAGGCATTGAATTGAGAGTGCTTTTAAGAATTGTGAGCTTTCCACCAAAGGAAAGTAAATGGAATTCCCAAACAAAATTTTATTTAAAATTTTTTGATTTAACTCATCAAATAGATGGGATAATTTTGGGCCTTTAAGAGAGGAGCACCCAGTACTTAAGAGGTAAGTGTTGATGCTTAAAATTAGTGATATGTAGGATTTGATTGATTTTATTATTGGAGATAAGAGAGGAAGTGATAAAATAGCTTTTCTTATCATTGATAGAAAGACCACTTTCTACCAAATTTATTTAAAAAATACTTGAGATGCTTGATATGATGAATAGAAGTATTGCAAAAGTAATGAAATCATACAAAGCTTAAATGGGAAACAAGACCACCAGAGTTCTATAGTACATACTAAGATTGTTAAAGAATAAATCATTGATGCTCTAGATAAGTACTCAACATCGATAATAAATAAAGCGAGATAAAGGATCCCCTTGTCTTAAGCCATGGGAAGAGGAAAGAAACCCAAGGCTTCCCCATTAAGAAAAATCAAAACCATGCATTATTGATATAATTTTTAATAAAATAAATAAATTTAGAATATAGAAATGAAAATCCCAAGAAATGTTATCAAAGGCTTTGGTAATATCTAATTTGAAAAGAATGTTCCCACCTCTAATCTTAGCATCAAGATCATGAATTAATTCTTGGGCCAACAAAATATTATCAGAAATAGATCTACCTCTAACAAAACTAGTTTAGTTGAGAGAGATAATTTTATTAAGTAAAGGACTAAGACTTTCGGTTAGAATTTTGGAAATCAACTTATTGAGGAAGGTGCAAAGACTAATATGTCTAAAATCACTGTAATAGTTCGGATTATCTTTCTTAGGTATGAAAATGATACAAGTACTAGAAAAATATCTAAGAAAAGGATTACATTTAAAAAAAAACAACAGCATCAATCAAATTATTTTTAATGATAAACTAACTTTTTTGAAATAATTAAGTAGTGAAATCCTCTGAACTAGTAATAGAATCTATACTCATGCTATTAAGGACTTTAAAAATTTCATCTTCATTAGACATGATGGTAAGCAAATAATTATCATCATTAGTAATAATAGAGAGAATCAAATGTGATTTAGAAATAGCTTTATAAGAGCAACTCTTATTAAGCATATTTCTAAAGTAATTAATAATCGATTCCTTAATATTATTATTCCTTGTAATCTAAACACCATTGTCATCTTTAATTTTTTGAATATTATTTAAAGCCCTTTTTTGTTAACTAAAGCATGGAAATACCTAGTATTCCTATCATCATCTGCAATATGCTTACTAGCAACTTTTTGGTGCAAGTAAGTCTCTTCCATATTTTGGAGGTTAACAAGTTTGTCTTTCGCCTCAGTCAAATCTTTAGAAGAATCGACATAGAGACTTCAAGATCACAAAAAAATCTTTCCATTTCTTTAATATTAGCTAAAAGATTTTTAAAATAATGCTTATTCTACTAACCCAAATTTTTTTAAAGTCTTTTAAGCTTAAACCAAAGTCTATTCATCCATATAATTTAATTATCAGGATGTAAAGGGGCTTTTCAATTATTAGCCACAACATCCAAAAAAATCATTATGCTAAATCCACATGTCTTGAAATCTAAAAGGAGAGGAGTTGTGTAATCTATTAGAATTATCTTTAATAGAAATAAGAAGTGGAGCATGATCAGACAAGGTTCTACTTAAATGATCACCATATATAATATGCCATTGAGTAATCCAATGAGTATTAAAAAGAATCTAGTCCAACCTTTGCCAATGTCTAGAGTTTTGCCAAGTATAATTAGAACCTTTAAAGCCAGTATCAATCAAATTACAATCAAGGATCATATTGGAAAAATCTTCCATGAAATGAATATTGGGAGAGTAGTTACCACTTCGTTCATAAGAGAATAAAAAAGTGTTGAAATCAACACCCGCAAACCATGGTTTGTTGACCGAGGTAGCAAAATTCCTCAAATTATCCCAAAAAAGATTTCTACCAGATCTATAACAAGATACATAGATAAAAGAGCCAAAAATACAGTAGTCACCATATGAGATTTGAGCATTGATAACTTGTTGAAAATCATCAATAATAGAAACCTCAACAAAATTATTCCAAAAACACCAAATCTTATTACTAACATTAAAGAAAAATTTATTGAGGCTTATCATTCTAGCAACATGGTTAATTTTGTTAGCATGAATAAGGGGCTCCAAATAATAAGTAAATAAATATTATGAATGCGATAAAGATTTCAAATAAGATTTGTGAATAGAGAGATGATCCTCTAACACTCAAAATAAGAAAATTAAACATAAGTAAAATAAAAGGGTTAAGCAAGGTTAATTAAGAGAGAGTGAGAGGCTGTAGATCTAGTGTTTTGGACAATTTGGGAGAGTAATTTTTAACACTTTTTTCTTTTTAGCATGATAAGTTTGAAAACCATTTTATTTTCCCCTGGAGTCATCATATGAGTAAGATTTAGTAACATTGGTCACAAATTTAGGAGAATTCTCCAAGTGTTTGCAGGGGAGTTCACCCTTTTCCAAATCCATATTAAGTTGAAAAGTAGGATTAACATGAATATCAAGATTAGAAATGAGAGACGGTGATGATTTAGAACCATTTAAACCACAATCAAGATCAAAAATGTTTTCAGCATGCTCAACATCATTTAAATCCTCATTAAAAGCTTCATTTCCATCGATCAAAGCTGGCATAGATGCAGGAATAAACTCAAAGGAAATAGAATCGTCTTCCAATAACTTTGAAAATTTATTATTCTCAACATTAGAAATATTCAAATTCAAAGAAGGAAAAAGAGGTAAATCATCCTTCCCAATTTGAAAATCAGCTATATCAATAGTGGGAGTCAAAACTTGTTTAACATGATTAACTCTAATATCCAAGGAATCAACCTCAATAACAGCCTTCATTCCATTCTTATGATCCAAGGCCAATTTCTGAACATAAGTAGGGATTGGCTTATGGGTAGGAACAACATTCTCTTCAGGAAGATTTCATTTTTTTTAACTAGAGGTGGAAAATAAAATATTCCAAATTGTCATGACTATAAAATTTACAGTGGGAACAAAAAATTAGAAGGTTCTCCAATTCAAATTTTTGCGAATACCCATATTTTTCAGAGCCAATCTAAACTTCCTTAGGATATTTTTTAGTTATGTATAATTCCATGAGGATTCGAGCCACATAAGGGCAAGATCGCTCAGTGGTCGCTTGGTCGAGTTGCAAAGGCCAACCAAATATAGCCCCGATAGCAAAAAGCATGTAATGGGCAACAAAATGAATGTACATATAGGAAGAGATAACCACATAGAGATAATAGGAGATTCCTCCTTAATGTCAAAAAGGGGTGAACACTTCAAAAAATGCATTTGACAATCAAAGATGAAACAAGAATGACATGAAAAGATACATGAATAATCTAAATTATTAGAAAGTTGAATCAGGATATGCTGAGGGTCAATAAGACTAATCAAGAAAGCACCCGTAAGCTTGAGATTATGGAAAAAAAGAGAGAATCTTATCCAAATTCGGATGACGCAAAGAAAATTTATCGACAAGAAAAAATTCTAATGGTTTTGCCAACTTTTCAACATCCACATCAAAGCACATTACGGTCGACAAACCTATAAAAGACATCAAAATGAGATTAATCAAATCAACATTGAGAGAAGTCTTACTAGAGAGTGCTTCCTTAAAATATTTAGTATAAGAAGTAGCATTAGGGATGCCATGCCCAAAAGTGTCGGATGCCCTAGCAGAAGCATCCATAATTTGAGGAGGATCCCAAATAATAGAACTCACTACAGCCATGGTCAATGTTGAAGCATCACACAAATGGCCGATGTCGCCAAGAATTTGAAAATGAAGGCGAAACCAATCCAGTCGAGGATGCACCACCAAAGATTCAAAATTCAAGAATGAGAGAAACGAGGAGGGAGTTTAGGGGTTTAGGGTTTAGGGGTTTAAGGTTTAGGGTTTAGGGTTACTTTAGGGTTTAGGGTTTAGGGTTTAGGGTTTAAGGTTTAGGGTTTAGGTTTTAGGGATTTTTATGGTTTAGGGTTTAGGGTTTAGGGTATAGGGTTTAGGGTTTTGGGGTTTAGGGTTTAGGGTTTAGGGTTGTAGGTTTAGGGTTTACAATTTCGATTTTAGGGTTAGTTTAAGGGTTTAGGATTTAGGTTAGGGTTTTTATTTTATTTAAATTTATTTTAATTTATTTTAATAGGGTTTATTTATTTCTTTTTCATTAAGTAAATTGGTAGGTTTAGGTTTATTTAGTTTATTTTTTATTTATTTTAGTTGATTTTATTATTTCTTTGGATTTAGGTTTATTTTAATTTTATTTAGTTTAGTTTATTTATTTTAGGTTTATTTATTTTAGTTTAGGTTTTTTTTAGCTTATTTTTTAGGTTTAGGTTTAAATTTGGGGTTTCTTTTTTAGTTTAGTTTTATTTTTATTTTATTTTTTAGGTTTAGGTTTTATTTTTTTATTTTTAGGTTTAAGTTTAGGTTTTTATTTTATTTTTTACATTTATTATAATTTTATTTTAAGTTTAGTTTTTATTTTATTTAGGTTTTTTAGTTTTAGGTTTTTTTTAATTTTTTAGTTTAGTTTAGGTTTTTATTTATTTTAATTTGGTTTAGTTTTTATTTTTTATTTAGTTTATTTTAGTTTAGGTTTAGGTTTATTCTATTTTTATTTTCAGTTCAGGTTTTTTTAGTTTAGGGTCTAGGTTTGATTTTTTATTTATTTTTAAGTTTATTGTTTAGGTTTAGGTTTATTTTTAGTTATTATTTAGTTTGATTTAGTTTTATTTTATTTTATTTAGGTTTTTTTTAATTTAGTTTAGGTTTTTATTTATTTTATTTTTGCTTGGTTTTTATTTTTTATTATATTTTCTTTTTAGTTTTAGGTTCAGGTTTAGGTTTTAGTTTATATTTTTATTTTATTTTATTTTGGTTTAAATTTTATTTATTTATTATATTTTTAGGTTTTATTTAGTTTAGGTTTAGCTTTTAACATTTAGGGTTTAGGGGTTTAGGGTTTATGGTTAGTTTAGAGTTTAGGGTTTAGGGTTTTTTTTATAGGTTTAGGGTTTAAGGTTTAGGGTTTAGAGTTTAGGGTTTAGGTATTTGGGTTTAGGGTTTATGGTTTAGGGTTTAGAGTTTTACGGTTTAAGGTTTAGGGTTTAGTGTTTATAGTTTAGGGTTTTTAGGGTTTAGGGTTTAGAGTTTGGGTTTAGGTTTTATGATTAGGGTTCAAGTTTTAGTTTAGTGTTTAGGTTTTTGATTTTTTTTAATAAAGAACAAATTTAGATTCAACATTTCTTCTTTTTAATTTCATCAACCAGGTAACAGACCAAGTTTTCTAATACACAAGAGATGATAAATAAAAATGAGCACACATAGGGCAAATCAAAAACCTTAGATAATTAGAATTGTCTCTACTATAAAGACATAATTCCCTAAGCAGAAGATCAGATCAACCATTCTTCAATTTGTCCAATTCCCATCAGAACCACATCAGCCTCTTGAGTAGTGGGATCCACCATGATATCCCTAAACTCTCCCTCTGCCACATCCATAGTTGTAACCTCTGTCACTCCTCACGCCTCCATAACCTCCATGGCTCTGACCACTACCTCCATACCCACCAACATCTGTAGATCCACCACTAAGCTGTGCATCCACCTTCACCTCCACCATAGAGCCTAGTTGACGGTGATGTTCCTGCCATCAAGGTTCAACCCATTCTTAGGGTTTAGGGTTATTAGGTTTTAGGGTTTATGTTTATTTTTTAATTTATTTAGTTACTTTAGTTTTAAGTTTAAGGGTTGGGGTTTAGGGTTAATGATTAAGGTTTAGGCTTTAGTGTTTAGTGTTTAATGTTTAGGGTTTCATGGTTTATGCTTTTAGAGTTTAGGTTAGGTTTAGTTTATTTAGGGTTTAGGGTTTAGGTTGGGTTTTAGATTTAGAGTTAGTTTAGTATTTAGGTTTTAGGTTTAGGTTGGTTTAGGTTTAGGTTTAATTATGATTGGGTTATCTTTAGTTTAGGTGCTTTAGTTTTAGGTTAGTTTAGGTTTAGGTTTTTAGGTTTAAGTTTAGTTAGTTTAGATTTTAGTTAGTTTAGTTTAGGTTTTAGATTTTATTTAGGGTAGGTTTAGTTTTAGTTTAGGGTTTAGGTTTGGTTTTTATTTAGTTTGGGTTATTAGGATTTAGTTAGGTTTAGGTTTAGTTTAGGTTGAGTTTTAAATTAAGTAAATTGGTAGGTTTAGGTTTATTAAATTTATTTAGTTTTTATTTATTTTAGTTTATTTCATTTTTTTTATTTTTATTTAGGTTTATTTTTTAGCTAAGTTTTTTATCTTTTTTTGGTTTAGGTTTTATTTTTAGGTTTAGGTTTAGTTTTTTATTTTATTTATTTAGGTTTATGTTTTTTGTTTTTATTTTAGGTTTATTTTTAGGTTTTATTTTTTAGTTTAGGTTGAGGATTAGTTTTGGTTTATTTTATTTTACTTAGTTTAGGCTTAGGTTTATATTCAGTTTATTTTAGGATTAGGTTTAGGTTTTATTTATTTTAGTTTAGGTTTAGGTTTATTTTATTTTTTAGTCTTTTTATTAGTTTAGGGTTTATGTTTTTTTTTAAGGTTTTATTTTAAGGTTTATTTTTTTAGGTTTTGGTTTTTATTTAGTTTTTATTATATTTTATTTCAGGTTTATTTTATTTGTATTTTACATTTAGTTTTTCTTTTATTTATGCTTTTTATTCTTAGGTTTATTTTATTTTTTAGTTTAATTTAGGTTTTTATTTATTTAATTTTAGTTTATTTTTATGTTTAGGTATAGGTTTATTTATTTATTTTATTTTTAGGTTTTATTTAGTTTAAGTTTAGGTTTAGGTTTTTTGGTTTTTTGGGTTTAAGGTTAGTTTAGTTTAGGGTTTTGGGTTTAGGTTTGGGTTTAGGGTTTAGGTTGTTTGTAGATTTAGATTTAGGGTTTATGGTTTAGGGTTCAAGGTTTTAGGATTTAGGGTTTAGGGTTCAGGATTTAGGGTTTTAGGATTTCTATTTAAGATTAGTTTAGGGGATTAGTTTTGGTTTTAGGGTTTAGGGTTTAGGTTTGTAGGTTTAAGGTTAGGTTTTAGGGTTAGTTTTATGATTTAGTGTTTAGGGTTTAGGGTTTATAGCTTAAGGTTTAGGGTTTAGGGTTTTTTTTAAAAAAAAATCAAGTAAACTAGTAGGTATAGGTTTATTTAGTATATTTTTTATTTATTTAAGTTTATTTTATTTTTTATTTTGAGTTAGTTTAGTTTATTTATTTTAGGTTTATTTTTTATTTTTATTTATTTTTTAGGTTTAGGTTTATTTTTTACTTGAGTTTAATTTTTATTTTATTTTTTTAAGTTTAGGTTTTAGGTTTTTATTTTAGGCTTATTTTTAGGTTTCATTTTTTAGTTTTGGTTTAGGTTTATTTTTAGTTTATTATATTTTACATAGTTTAGGTTTAGGTTTTATTTATTTTAGTTTAGGTTTAAGTTTATTTTATTTTGTTTATTTAATTTTCATTTTAGGTTTATGTTTTTTTTAGTTTAGGTTTAGGTTATATTTTTTTCTTTATTTATACGTTTTATTTTTTGGTTTATTTTTATGTTTAGGTTTGTATTTAGTTTTTATTTTAGGTTTATTTTATTCTTATTTTATGTTTAGTTATTATTTTATTTAGGTTTTTTATTCTTAGGTTTATTTTATTTTTTAGTTTAGTTGAGGTTTTTATATATTATCTTATAGTTTATTTTTATTATTTATTTTATTTTATTTTTAAGTTTAGGTTAGGTTTTAGTTTAAGTTTTTATTTATTTTTATTTTTATTTTACTTTATTTAGTTTAGGTTTATTTATTTATTTTATTGTTAGGTTTTATTTAGTTTAGGTTTAGGTTTTTAGGTTTTTAGGGTTTAGGGTTTAGGGTTTAGGGTTTAGGGTTTAGGGTTTAGGATTTAGGGTTTAGTGTTTAGGGTTTGGGGTTTAGGGTTTTGAGGGTTTAGGGTTTAGGGTTGAGGATTTAGGCTTTATGGTTTTTTTAAAATTAAGTACCTATAGGTTTAGGTTTATTTAGTTTATTTTATTTATTTTAATTTATTTTTCAACTATCTTTAGATTTATTTTTTATTATTATTTCGTTTAGTTTATTTATTTTAATTTTATGTATTTTAGCTAAGATTTTTTATTTTAGTTTCTTTATTAGGTTTAGGTTTAGGTTTAGGTTTATTTTTATGTTGAGTTTATTTTATTTTATTTAGGTTTATTTTTTTTTATTTTAGTTTGGTTTAGGTTTTCTTTTATTTTTTAGGTTTAGGTTTTAGATTTTATTTTAGGTTTATTTTTATGTTTTATTTTTTTAATTTAGGTGTAGATATAGGTTTAGTTTTTTTTAGGATTAAGTTTATGTTTCTTTTATTTTAGTTTAGTTTATTTTAGTTTAGGTTTAGATTTTTTTGTTTATTTTATTTTTGTTTTCAGTTTAGGTTTTTTTTTAGTTTAGGATTTAGGTTTTAATTTTTATTTTTAGGTAAAGGTTTTATTTATTTTTGTTTAGGTTTAGGTTTATTTTATTTTCATTTTAGGTTTAGGTTTTTTTATAGTTTAGGGTTTAGGTTTTATTTTTTATTTATCTTTAGGTTTATTTTTTAGGTTTAGATTTTTATTTAGTTCTTATTTTCTTTTTATTTTACATTTAGTTTTCATTTTATTTAGGTTTTCTACTCTTAGGTTTATTTTATTTTTTAGTTTAGTTTAGATTTTTATTTATTTTATTTTAGTTTTATTTGATTTATTTAATTTATTTAATTTTTAGGTTTAGGTTTAGGTTTTAGTTTTGGTTTTTTTTATTTTATTTTTTAATTTTATTTAGGTTTAGGTTTTTTTATTTATTTTCTTTTTAGGTTTAATTTAGTATAGGTTTAACTTTTTATGTTTTTAGAGTTTATGATTTTGTGTTTACGGTTTGGGGTTTAGGGTTTAGGATTATAGGTTTTAGGGTTTAGGGTTTTACAATTTAAGTTTTAGGGTTTAGGGTTTTAAGATTTAGGGTTTAGGATTTAGGGTTTATGATTGTTTGTTTAGGGTTCAAGGTTTACGGTTAGGGTTTTTTTTTAATTTTGTACTTTTTTATATTTTTTAATCTTTTTAAATTAAGTAAACTAATAGATTTAGGTTTATTAAGTTTATTTTTTATTTTTTTAAGTATATTTTATTTTTTTATTTAGGTTTATTTTTATTTTTATTTAGTTTATTTTATTTATTTTAGTTTAGGTTTTATTTTAGTTTATTTTTTAGGTTTAAGTTTAGTTTTAGGTTTATTTTTTAGTTTAGTTTTATTTTTATTGTATTTTTTAGATTTAGGTTTTATTTTTTAATTTTTAGGTTTAGGTTTAGGTTTTTATTTTATTTTTTTAGGTTTAGGTTTTTTGTTTTTATTTTAGGTTAATATTTAAGTTTTATTTTTTATTTTAGGTTTATTTTTTGTTATTTTATTTTATTTAAGGTTTAGGTTTAGGTTTATGTTTACTTTCTTTTAGGTTTAGGTTTTATTTGTTTTAGTTTTGTTTATTTTAGTTTAGGTTTAGGTTTATTTTATTTTTATTTTAGGTTTAGGATTTTTTTTAGCTTAGTGTTTAGGTTTTTATTTATTATTTTTATGTTTTATTTTTAGGTTTAGATTTTTATTTAGCTATTATTTTATTTTATTTTATTTTAGGTTTAGTTTTATTTTATTTATGTTTTTATTTTTTTTATTTTTTTTAGTTCGTATTTTTATTTTATTTTCTTTTTAAGTTTAGGCTTAGGTTTAGGTTTTAGTTTAAGTTTTTATTTTTTATTTATTTTTTTTTTATTTAGGGATTTATATAGGGAAACATCAAGGCCATCATTGCCAGCATACCTCTTGTAGCCCATCATCCCAAGTCCATCATCCTGCAAGGCTGCAAACTCCTCCAATTAGCAGACGTAATAGCCAACCACAAAACCACCAAAATAAATAAGCCCAATAAGGAAGAAAAATAACCATCCATTAGGGTTAGCAGCAGTACAGTAAAAACACCACCAAAGCCACCACCAAAGAGGAATAGCAACATCAAAGGGAGCAAGCATCATGACCTTAACAACAAACTAGAAAAACCATGACCAGAAAAACCACAAGAGCTCATGTCTTCCAAAGGAAGGCGAGGCTATCACCCAAACCAGAAAAGGGAAGTAGTACCAGCCAAGAGAAGAGAACCATAGCAAGAGCAGGCCAACCAACATGTCACCAACAGTGCAGGGAAGAAAGGTGAAAATAGCCACCCATCCAACCAACCTAGCTAGCCAAAATAGCCAACTAACCCAGCCAACCAACATAGCCTCCCAGCCAACCACCATGGTAGCAGAAAATCCAAATCAGTGAGAAGACCAACAGCATCCATCATGCTAAAACCACCCAAGACACCTAGGAAAAGGGTAGAAGCAAATAGTAGCATCCACCAAACCCAAACAAAACATCAAATATTCTAATCCAGGTGAGGTGAATAGCCAACCAAAAACAAAATGGAGCAATGACCAGTAAGACAGACTAAATTTGTTTTGATTGTCCTTAGAAATTAATTTAACAAGTTTATGCTTATTCATTCTATTCCAATCATGTTAAATGTTATATATCATTTAGAATCATACATTCATCTTTTCAAAATTAATTAAATCAAATGGTTTTCCTTTATGTTAAGCTTGCATGTGTTGATTTATTTTATAATATGTGTGGCTATTAACACTATTAAATCCAAATGTATTTTCTAAATTTATAAATGAATGGTTATATATGCTATGAATTCTAGTTATAAATACATAGGAGATGTATGTGATTATAGCTTAAATGCATGAAGTGAAGATCCTTTCCTTTTATTCATGTATTCATTTATTTAAGTGAGAATGTTAATGGGTATATAGTCTGGACATCCCAAGAATATAAGGTTTTAGTTAGCCGCATGGAGGTCATTTGATCACCTCACATCCCTGGTTTAACTCCGGCACGTACTCCATTTGATTTCATTCTTATGTATTTCAATACTAGAATTTGGATGAGGCTTTAATTCATATACATAATTGATTCAATCAAATTAAATATCATTTTTTGCATGATTTTCATTCTTTGAATTATGAATACATGTGTATGAATCTAAGAAAAGTGGTATATAGTGGACATCCCTAGAATACGAAGCTTTAGCTAGCCTAAGGAAGTCATTTGATTACCTCACTTCCCGATTTAACAAAGGCATGTACTTGCTTATGTCTTTTATCATACATGTGTGTATTTAATTTGAGAATGACAATCCTTACTTTTTATTAAAATACATGCATTTCTAGTTGTTCAGGTGATTGAATTAATTGATCATGTGATTTGGAGATCTCTTTCTTATGTTCATGCATGTAAATTTACATATGGTTCGAATGTAATGGTATATAGTCTAGACAGCCCAGGAATACCAAACTTTAGGTAGCCCCAAGGAGGTCTATTGACCTCATTTTTAGAATGAGCTCTCAACCCCTCCATCTTAGACATAGGACTCCTCTTAGACTTTAAGAATTCCTTAGTCTTAAGAGACATCTAGTGATTAGGTGGACACTCAACCTAGAGACATCTTAAGAGTTCCTTGATATTTTCTCATAATTCATTTATATTCTCATTTATATTCACATATATAAATGAAATATAAATTCAAACTAATCAAACTAAACTCAAAGTTCAAAATCAATTCATGAAATTTTCTTAAGTCCCTTAATTTCCTTCTTAAGGACTTAGCCAAAATCATGATCAAACCAAATCAAACTCATGAGATTTTCTCATAATTCATATTTATATCCTCATTTATATTCACATATATAAATGAAATATAAATATAAATCAATCAAACCAAATTCAAAATTCAAATTCTACCCCAAAATTTCAACTCCTTTAAAATTCCCTTTAATGGACTTTTAAATCATGATCAAATCACTTCAAATACTTGAAATTTTCTCATGGCCCATTAATATTCTCATTTATATTCACATATATAAATAAAAAATAAATTTAAACAATCAAAACCAATTCCAAAAATCAAACTTAAAGCCACACAAAATCCAACCTAAGCTTTTCAAGTCAAAATATTGAACTTAGCCAAATCAATTACAAATCAAGCCAAACTCTTGATTTTCCTTCATGATTCATTCAACCCTACAATCATGAATCCATATATAAATGCAAACTTAAATCACTTAAACAAAACCCAAGTCAAATTTCAAACACCAAATCCCTTCATATTCTTCCTTTGAATATGAACTTGTCAAGTGGATCAAAACACATTTGACTTCAAATCACTTGCAAATGGATTTATATTTCAATTATAAGTCCATATACAAGTTCAATCAAACTCAAATCAAGCTTTGACCAAGCCATTTGATCCACTTAGGCTCACTTGACTGAAAGTGACCTAAAGTACCCTTATTTGCCAAATTTTAATCATAACCAAATTGGATTGAATCAAACTCACCTATGCCTCTCATCATGATCAACAATCATCATGAGATGATCAATCACTCACATTGGGTCAAACCAAGTCAAACCTAAGGGTTGACCAAGTGAACACTTAGCCCAAAATGAAACCTAACATAGCCAAATTCCACTATAGGCCAAGTTGATTGAAACGAATGATCTAGGTTCATTCATGAACTATGTTTGAACTTGACCAAGTCAACATTTGGGCCTAACCTATCCCAATTGCCCACTTGACCCAAGTTGACCCAACTTGACCTAAAAAGTTAAAATGTGTCAAAACTTATTCTAAGCCAAATTGATTGAAACTAATGAGTCAAGTTCATTCCAAATCACTTGTTGAACTTGACCAATGTCTCAATTAGCCAATTAGACCCAACCTATTGTTGACTAGACCCAACTTGACCTAATGGGGTCATGTTGAGCCAAATTCAAACTTAACCAAAATTGATTAGAAACAAATATAACAATCCACTCCATATGACTAACAAAACCTAAACCTACCCTTGACCTACCTTAAATAGGTCAAATGGGTCAAATAGGTAAACTTGACCCATTTAACCTATGTGAAGTCATATGAACCAAATACAAAACAAATCCAAATTGAACCAAACCAAAGCCACCAAAACATTTCAAATGGTCATATGAACTTGACCCAACCTTTGGTTTGACCCAATTTGACCAATTGGTTAACTTGACCCCAAGTTGACCCATTTTGACCTAAATGGGTCAACATGAGCCAAACCTTATCAAATGAATTCTAAATCTCATGAAACTTAGATGAACCTAGTTTTTCTACATACCCAACATATCCAAATTGAAAAATCAGCCCAAATGGCCCCAAGGCCATTCTAAGCTTTCTAAGAGGGATTTGAAATAGCTACTTCTCAGTCTTCTCCATAAAAAAAATAGTGGAGCTCACTTGAACCTTCAACTTCCTCTACACTCAAATCCATTCCAATTTCTCCTGCACACTCCCTAAGAGGATCAATTCGAGTGCACTCAAGCTCTCATTCAAGTTTCTAAAGCAAGGAGAGCCTCAATTGGATCAAAGTCACAAAGGAGGTGAAGTGGTGTTGGTCCATAGGAAGATCCACTCAACCGAGGCTTGAAACTTTCAACAGGGCTTTGTCTCCACTAGATGAAGCTACTTCATCAAGCTCGTGTGCCAGTGATCACTTTTGATGAGGTATGGAATTTTTTGACCACTTAGTATAGGAGGTGTTGGTCTTTTGTGAAAGGAATTTTTAAGTCATGAAAAATCCATCATTGGATAGGTTCCTTATTAGCTTTAGATGGTGTGGGAACAATTTTGTTCCAATCCAAGCTCAATAGCTCGGATCTTCCCTAAGATCATGGATGACCTCTATTAATCCTAAGGGAACTGGTGATCCTAGCCATCCATCCTCACATTTTGGATGGACGGCCATGATTATTCCCATATTTTAGAATTAATTATCCCTTTTATAAACTGCAAGTTGATCCTTGTCCATTTGATCCTTGATCGAACGGTAGGGATCAAAGCACGTCCCACTGGTGCGCTGCCATTTGGATGTGGCTTTTAAGTAAGTGGCTCATGGTGTGATGCATGTAAAGCGTGCTGACTGCCGCCACCGCGAGTCAAGCTGTGAGCTGAGGGATTAGTTAAGGAATTTAATTAATGATTATTAATCTCCTGATCTTTAAAACTTCATATCTTCTTCAATAAAATTCAAAAAAATATGAGGTAAAATCCTATGTAAAGATAATTCAACCTAGAATATTTTAAAAAAAATTTCAATGGATTTTAAATTATCCTTTTCTCTAATTGTTTATTTCAATGGAAATCATATTTTACTAATTACTTCTTAATTAATTCTCTGATTAATCCCATACTTCTTGGGTATATTTTAGGGGATGACCTCTACCTCCCCTAATTTTCTTGGGATTTATTTATGGCTTAATTGGGGGAATTACAAATGTGTTTCGTAATTACCCTCCTTATGTAATTAAGAATAATTAGGATTTGGATTAGTGTTTTAATCCATTATTAATGTTAATTAAGGTTAGAACAAATGAAAAGGAGGCTTAAGAAATAATTTTGGGGTATTTTCCCTAAGCTATTCCCTAAACCCCCTTTTCTTTCCTTAATCATCTCTTAATTAAAGGTTAATTCATTAATTATCCCCTTAATTAATTTCTAAAAATTATAAAATCTTTGAGAACTTAAATAGTCCACTTTAGGTAAATGCTTAGGTGTTTAAGAGCATATGTCTAATTAAGAAAATAAAAACCCAATTGATATGTATGAAGGGGTGTTTTGAAATTACTTAAGTTAAAACCCTTAGCTTAATTAACCATTTATAATGAGCCAAATTGCATTAGGCCCTTTTCTTCCTAGGTGCATTGCAAACTAAAATTCCTTGTGAGTTTTTATGTCATCTCATTGGCTCATAATTACTTGGTTAATAATGTTAAGTTTGTGTAGGTAAGGGTTAATTAACTTGCTTAATTCATTCCTTAACCTAATAAACATATAAAAAATGAATCTAATCATCTAATAATTAAAAAAAATATCAAACACATGTGGGACTTGGTTAGGAATAGCAAACTCAATCCACTTTTTCAAAATTAAATCAAACTTGAAACTAAACAAAAATCACATTGAATACACTTTGATTTATTTTAAACTTTCTTATTTCATAAGAATGTCTCTAGGATTTAATGAAAGTGAATGTGTTTACATGCTTTCATTGCTTTGATTCTTTCCCCAACATGTTAAATGTGTATGTCATATGGTTTCATGCATTCATATTTTTCAAAATCAAATTCAAAATGAAATTGTTTACTTTATGTCATATGGTTTCATGCTATCACTTAAGAATGGTTACATATGCTTGTACACATAAATGGCATAAAAAAAATGAATCAATTAATACAACTTTTGTATTCTTTCTTTTCCAATTTATTTCTTTTGTACACATGTTTGTATTTAAGGAAAGTGGTATATTAGTCTAGACAACCCCAAAGTTGCGAGGCTTTAAGTATCACTAACTAGGTCTTGTACCTTACACCTCTTGTTAACAATGGCACTGTACTCACTTATGCCTTTCTTACTTTCATTTGTGCATGTGAAAAATTGGATAAAGAAAACCTCTTCTACTTAAAGAAAATATTGCATCTTAAATTTCCAAATTTCCTTAAATGGATTACTTAGCATGCATCATAAAGTGTGTTAAATATTCTCATTTGTATGTATAGATATGCTTAGGACTCATTCATATGCATGTTATACATGTTGGTAAAGAAATGAAGTAATGTGTGTTTTGTGAATTTGGTTCATTTTATTTAATCTTAAAATGCCTTTCTTTTAGAATTGGTTTAGAGTTCATATAAACTTACGATTAATTAAAAGACTTAATCAAAACATTCACTAAACAAAACTAAAATGTCAATCTACTTTAGAAATTACTTAGGTTAGTGAAGGAATGAGAAGTTCTCTTCTCTTTCCCTCTCTTTATAACTTAATAATTAATTGTAGGAATCATTTGAACCAAATCGAAACATGAAATAAAATCAACCCAAAATAATTAAACAACTTTAATGAAATCCTCCTCTAAGTTGAACATATTTCCATACTTAGAAAATTTGAACCTAACGCCATAACTAAGCATACAATACAAACCTTCAAACCACACACATTAGGCTGAGTCCCCACTTCTAGTTTTAGGTTTGGGCGATGCATGGTTTGAAATTTTGTTTTGTTTTTTGATATATGTTTTAGACTATATGTTAGGGTGTATGCTCATAGAATAAATGGTAGAGCAATCCTAGTCTAACCATTATTTTTTACAGGGGATTGTGCTTAAGGGGCGCTATCATAATTTAAAATATAAATGCTTTTTCTTGCAGCTGCTTTACACTCTTAAGCATAATCCAATAGTCTAGGTGGACTTAGTCACCCATGTGTGGAGTAATAAGTCCAATATACAAGTTTGGGATTTGTGTGGTTTATTTTAGCTAATCTTTATTTTGAAGGTGTTAGTTATATTTCCATTATTTTCCTTTTCATGTAACTTTATGCAATTAGGATTTTGGAATGATTATTATGGGGATTAAGATAAATATTGGTCATAAGATCTTATCTTATGCACCATGTGAGGTCTTGGAGTATCTACCTTCTAATCATCCAAAGGAAGGAACCAAAGAAGAAAAAAGGAAAGAAGAAGAAAGAAGTAAAAAAGAAAGAAGAAATGAAGCTTGAAGACCACCATAACAATGAATTCTTACTTAATTGTAATTTAATTCATTGGTAATATGGGTTGTATAAGGGTAGAGCTCAGCTATCCAATTTGCTATTTTTGGGTTTGTGCGGTGGTGCCCGACCACAACGGCCTCTTATTCTTTTTATGATTAGCTTTATAAATTGATTGATGATTTGTTTAGATTTTGCATTAAGTGACATCTTTTCCCAGTTTCTTCCTTACTTTATGTATGGCTTGGATGTGGATTAGGCTATTTGGGGAAAAATAAATTTTTCACCAAACTTAACAACTCAAACTTAAAATGAAGAACTCATAACCTCACCTAAATCTTGGGTTTAAAATCGAGATAATAGAATTAGCAACCCCTTAGCTGTATGAGTATTTCTTTTACAATATCATGTACAAATGCATCTTATTTCACTCTTGATTGGAGGGCTTCCACCTTCGCCAAAGAAACTTGGCTTGATCTTTGAGAGCCATGGTGTAAACACACCTCCTCCCTTCTCACAGATTTTGGCCAATAACTTTATTTCTCATGCATTAGGCATATAAATCTTATTATCCTGAGTCAAAATAATTGTGTAAAAAAATGAAAATAAAATGAAATCTGAATTGCATTATATTTAGGTCATTTAAAGCATGCCTTTTACATGATCTAGTCTCTTTCAGGAGTGAGTTTAAGGACTTAGTCTCTTTCTAAATAAACAATAGCCTAGCTATCTTGCATAAGCATAAAGACTTGCCTACATGTATTTAAAATCATAAGAGGAGTTAGTTGGTAGCTACCCCCAGGTGGTTGTAAGTCCAAGTAGCTGGGTGGTTTTTCCTCTCTTGTGGAGTCAAACCAAATACCCATTTTCTCCTTAGATTTAGGTTGTGCTTTTGGCCCTCACCGAAGCTCCCTAGATTTAAGTTATGAGGTTGCTTCTCCCCTTTACGGGCCATAAGCTTAAATCCTCACCTCTTAGGTATTTCCTTAATCTTGTGTTAAGGAATCATAAGTCCTAAATTTCTAATGAAAAATGAAACTCAAATAAATTAAATCAATTTCAAAAATGTAAAGCCCAACCGAAAGATAGTTTGAGATGCTTGCTAGGTTTCCTAGCATTATGGACATCTCCTACTTATCTTCCATTTTGGCTTTGATAATAACTCCCTCTTTGGTCAATCCCACTTAATCTTTCAAAAATGAACCAATCAATTGATAGTCTTTTCCTATTAAAATCTTTGAAGACTCTGATCATTTACCATAATAGAGTTTTCCTAAGGAATCCCCATTCCTTAGGATGTAATTAACTATGGGGGCTTGCCCTTGTAGGGAACTTAACAACCCAGTTTAAAATAAATCCTGTTTTATTTTTCCATGTAAAGTAGGGGAAGAATCTCTAGTATATATGCAGACCCGTCATCCTTAGGAATCCTTATTAAGGTGATTAGGTCCATTAAAGGGTAGTGACTTCTATCTTTCGAGATCGTTCACTATTCATTCATGATCTACCCGATCACCTGAATAAGTACATCTACGGATCTGCATGGCATCCCAAAAAGATGAATTTATATATTCTTGCCCTCTCTTTCTCCTCACCAATAGATTTGAAAGGCTACTCTATTTTCACCACAAGGTCATTTGATTACCTACTGGTTAACAATAACATATTTAATTTCATCCCTATATATTTTTGCATTAGAATTTAGATAGAGCCTTAAATTAATATGATAAAATAATTCAATTAGAGGGAAATATAAAGCTTCAAATGTACATACTCACATCCATCATTCAAGTGTCCTAAAATATATTATATGTATAGGTATACTTCAGACTTAATCATATGCATGTTACATGTGTGGAAAGGAATGATTTAGCATGTGTCATATGATAATAGTTCAATTAGATTAATCTTAAGAAGCCTTTCACATTGAATAGAATTATTTAAAGAGAACTTAAACTCAGGATTAATCTAAAATGTGTAATAAGCCATTCACAAAATAGAATTAAATCAAATTAACATGCTTTTAGAAAGTAGTTTATGGTAGGGATGAAAGAGGGCAACCTCTTTTCTTCTATTTAGAACACTTAGTTACTAAGTGTAGGTCATATGAAACAAAAGAAAACACAAATTAAAACTTGAAATCAATTGAATTACATGAAGTGAAACCACCCTTTAATCTTTCTACACTTAGAAAATCTTAACTCTAAAGCCTAGTTAGGACATACCACACAAGCCTTAATACACACATATTAGATTAAGCCACCACTTCTAGCCTTATGTTAGATAGTGCATGGTGTGATGTATGTTTTGTTTTATGATGTATTATTTTAGATAAGGTGTTAAGGTGTATGTTTCATAGACTGGATGGTAGACCGTGATTAGCCTAATCATATTTTCTATAAGAGATTATATTTAAGGGACCCCTTAAAAATAAATATAAATACTCTCTTTGCAGGTTGCTTAAGCCCCTAAGCATAATCCAAGTTAGGAAAGGTGGGCTTAGTTACCCATGTGCAGGGTGCTAAGTCTAAATAATAAATATAACTACTTGGGTTGTATGTGTGTTTAGCTTACACTTGTCTTGCAGGTGTAGTTAGATTTACTTTTCCTATTTTTGATGTAATTTTGTATTAGGAATTAGGATTAGTGCTATGGGGGGATAAGGATGAGCTTCGGCTAGAAGGCTTTATCCTGGGAGGCCATGTGATGCCTTTGAAGTGGACCAAACCAATTCAAAGGAGGAAGATACATGAAGGCATGAAGACTTGAATGCCCCCCAGAGCATTTATCATTTGTAAATTACAAATTATTCTTTTATGTACTGGGTTGTATAAGGGTAGAGCTTGGCTACCCATTTTTCTTTTTGGGTTGTATGGATGACCGAACTGGCCTGTTATTCTTTTGCATTAGCTATAAAAATTATTTGATGTTGTGTTTAAAGTGTGCAATTAGGATGGCATGCTTCTCTTAGTTTTTTTAAGTGCTTGATGTTCGAATGTGTGGCCTGGAATGCGATTAGGCTCTTAGAAAAAAAATAACTTTTTTACCCAACTATAACTCATAACTAAAGTTCTAAACAATTCATAACCTCACATAAAACTAGGATATAAATCAAAATTATTAAAAGATTTAGTAATCCCTTACGAATGTTGAATGGCCAAACATGCACATCATATTATTTCACCCTTAAAAATAGTGGATTTCCATTTTTGCACGATAGGGGAATGCTTGACCTGTGAGGGCATCCCTTACGTTGGAAAACACCCCTTTCTCATTGATTTAGCCAACAACCTTATTTCATCAAGCATGTAGGCATCAAAATCCCAAAGCATTTGTCAAAATGAAGTGTCAAAATAAATGAAATATAAAAAATTTTTACTAGACTAAGTCATATGCTCATACCACTCATGCTCTAGTCTCTTAGGTAGTGGGTTTAAGGACTTTAGTTTATCTCTAATTAAATAATAGCCTAACTAATCTTGCAAATCATATGAAACTTCATGGATTTAATGTGTAGGAAGTGTTAGATGGCTGCCACTTTAGGCGGTTATGAGTCTAGTAGTCGGGCAGTTCATCCTCTCTTATGGAGTTAAACCATATGCCCATTTTCACTTAGATTTAGGTCATGCTTTGGCTTATGCTAGAGCTCCCTAGATTTAGGATCTGAAGTGGTTGTTTCTTTCATGCTACAAGCATAAATTCTCACCTCTTAGGCATCTCCACAATCTTATCTTGTTGCATTACAACTCCTAGCTTTCTAATGAAATGTCAACTTCAACATAATTATCCTTCCCTTTAATTTCAAAATTATAAAGCACAATTATAGGATAGGTTCAAATTCTCACTAGGTTTTCTATTGTCAAGAGCATTCCCTACTCATTTCCTTTGGCTTCGATAATAAGTATTCTCCTCGAGTTTTCCCACTTGATTTTCTAATACAATTAATCCTTTGATAGTCTGGCCTTGAAATCTTTGAAGACTTTAATTGCTACTTCAATTGAGAGTATTCTTAAGGTATTCACATCCTTTAGGATGTAATTAACTATGTAGGCTTGCCTCCATAGGGAAGTTAATGAACCCAACTTAATATAAACCCTACTTTACTTTTTCATGTAAAGTAGGGGAAAGACCTCTAGTACATTCGAAGACCCATCATGCCTTTGGAGTCCTTATCAGGTGATTAGGTCCATTATAGGATAATGATTTCTATCTTTAAAGATAGTGCATCATTCCTTAATGTCATACCCAAACATTTCAATAAGTACCTCTTATGATCTATGTGGTGTCCCACATCTTAAAAATAAACACCATAGATTTTTTTAGCAACTCCTCTGGGGAGGGTTCCTCTCTCCATCTCTGGTAGCAATTATTGTCTCCAAACATTGATAGTGGACTTGTATTTTATATGGGTCCAAGACTATCTTTCTTTTCATTGGCACTTAGCCTATTTCATTCTTAGGTTGAGCTAGCTAACATTATTTAGGTTTTAAGACCTCACTCCATGTACATCTTAAAACCACTATTGGGTCCCCCAATAGGCAAAATAAATTTTAATTAACTAAAGGAGATGACTAAAAATTTAGAACCACTTTACCATTCTCTTGGCGAGGTAAGGTTCATTTAATACTTAAGAAAATAAACTCTTTGCAAAAAATATATACTTTCAAAAAGTACTTCTCAAATTAAAATCACATGAAAAAAGATTTACATTTAAAGATAACCAAGCCTCATGCAATAATTTCGATGATTGTTGCATGGAGGTTCTTTCAAAATTTAAAATCAAATAATTTTATAATTCTTCTTCAGAAAGCATGTATTTCAAAATAGTAATCTCCATTCAACACACCTACGCTTGTTGAATGAAGATTTTATTTTCAAACAAGATCGTGACATAAAATTGAAATTTCATTTAGCACATCCTACATGTGCTAAGTTGGAATTTCACTTTTCAAAAGCAACATCACACACAAATATCCCATCTTTGAAAATCAAAAAGAAAAATATAATTGATTTCAATTTAACATACCTAAATTTGTTAAATGGAAATCCCCTTTTCAAAATCATTAAAAAATAAAGCACATTTGAATTCCATTTGACATACCCAAATTTGTCAATTGAGAATTCCCTTTTTAAAAATCAAAATCAAATTGGACTATACTTAACATTGCCACATTTTCTAAGTTGAATTCCCTTTTTAAAATCACAAATAAATCAAACACACTTGAACTCCATTTGACATACCCAAATTTGTCAAATGAGAGTCCCACCTTTTCAAAAGTGAAATCAAATTGAACTTTATTTAACATACCACATTTGTTAAATAGAAGTTCTCCTCTTTCAAAATAAAATAAAACAAACTCATCAAACACACTTGAGCCCTACTTAACATACCATATTTGTTAAGTAAGGGTCTCATTTTTCAAAATCAAATCAAAATACATCAAACACATTGGGATTCACTTAGCATACCTAAATTTGCTAAGTAAGGATCCCATTTTCAAATCGAATTCAATAAATCAAACACATGACACACATCATCGCAAACAATAAAAATGCTTTCAAAAATTATTTTCAAACATGCAACTTGAATCTCATTTAACATACATAAATCTGTTATGTGAGGATTCCAAAATCAAATCCAATACCAATTCAATTGACCTTCCATTTAACATACCCAAATTTGTTAAATGAGGGTCCCAAACATAAAATCAAATTCAAATGTGAACCAATTGAAGCATCAATTAATATCCTCTCCAAAACATTTGAACCCCATTCAACATAGCCAAATTTATTGAATGTGGGTTCTAAATTTAAATCAAATTCAAAGTCTCTCCTCCAAAAAAAATCATAATCTCTCCAATATTTGAACCCCATTTAGCATACCTAAAAATGATTTAACAATCAAATCAAGTTAACAATTCAAGTAAACAACATTCAAGCGAAGGCTAATATGGTTCTCTTTCTAGCAATGTAGAGTCTAGCCTTCACGACCATCAGTAGAGATGAGGTGGCAGGCAAGAAGCCACTTCTTCAGTTTGACCTACAGTCTGATTTTGAGTTTCCCTAATCAAAGGAGAAAGGCCATAAAAGTTCCTTCAAGAGCCAAGAATAAGATCAATAAGGATTTTTGAGTATGTATTATCCATTCTAGATAAGTCTGACTCAAACGATTTGAATCCTAACTCCCAAAAGAAGATAACTCCCAAAATGACAATCATAATAATGAGCATAATCCATAAAATAGTAGTACCGATGGACTTGATGTCTTTAAGAATTCCAACTTGGGTATAGATACTCTAAACTTGGTGTTATCACAACAAAGAGTTAGAATCATTTAATAGAAGAAATTTTGGGCATAAAGCAGTAGGTAGACATCAATTCTACCTCTTTTAGATGATATCCAAATTATTATTGTAGTAGTGTTCTACCACTTTGATCAAGACTATAGAAGCCAATTACCTCACTTCCTAGTTAACAATGACATGCCCTTGTTTAATTTCATCCCTATATATTTTTTCATTAGAATTTAGATAAAGTTTTAAATTAATATGATAAAATAATTCAATTAGAGGGAGAATATAAAGCTTCAAATGTACATACTGACATCCATCATTCAAGTGTGCTAAAACATATTGTATGTGTTGGTATACTTAAGACTTAATCATATGCATGTTACTTGTGATGGAAAAAATTTATGTCATAGTATTTCAATTAAATTAATCTTGAGAAGCCTTTCACATTCAATAGAATTATTTAAAGACAACCTGAACTTAGGATTAATCTAAAATGTGTAATAAGCCATTCACTAAAGAGAACTAAATCAAATTAACATGCTTTAGAAAGTAGTTTAAGGGACGAAAGAGGGAAACCTCTTCTCTTCTCTTTACGACACTTAGTTGCTATGTGTAGGTCATATGAAACAAAAAAAAAATACAAATTAAAACTTGTAAATCAATTAAGCACTTGAAGTAAAACCACCCTTTAAGTTGAATCTTTCTACACTTAGAAAATCTTAACTCTAAAGCCTAATTAGGACATACCATACAAGTCTTAATACACAGACATTAGATTAAGTCACCAATTGTAGCCTCATGTTAGGATGGTGCATGTTGTGATGTATGTTTTGTTTTGTGATGGATTATTTTAAACTTGATGTTAGGGTGTATGTTTCATATATGGTATTGATTAGCTAATCATGCTATAAGGGATTATGTTTATGGAGCAACTTAAAAATATTAATTCTCTCTTTGAAGGTTGCTTAACCCTAAGCATAATCCAAGTTAGAAAGCTTGGTTACCTTTGTGCAAGGTGCTAAGTCAAATTATATATTTACTTGGGTTGTTTATGTGTTTAGCTAACACTTGTCTTGTAGGAGTTGTTAGATTTACTTTTGCTATTTTTAATGTAATTTTGCATTAGAAATTAGGATTAGTGCTACGGGGGGATAAGGATGAGCATTGGTTAGAAGGCTTTATCCTGGGTGGACATGTGATGCCTTTGAAGTAGAGCAAACCAAATCAAAGAAGGAGAAAGATATATGAAGGAATGAAGACTTGAAGACCCCCCACAGCATTTATCATTTGTAAATTACAATTTATTCTTTTATGTACTAAGTTGCATATGGGTAGAGCTCAGCTACCCATTTCCGTTTCGGGTTGTATGGCATCACCCAACCACACTAGCCTATTATTGTTTTACGTTAGCTATAAAATTGTTTATGTTGTGTTTAAAGTGTGCAATTAGATATGCTTTTCTTAGTGACTTTATATGTTTGATGTTTGAATGTGTGGCTGGAATGCGATTAGGCTCTTAGAAAAAATTAACCTTTCTACTTACTCCAAGTTTTAAATAATTCATAACCATAAAGCCTAGGATATAAATTAAGATAATCAAAAGAATTAGCAACCCTTATTTGAATTGAACAACTTGTGCATCATACTATGTCGCTCTTAAAAATAGATGATTTCCATCCTTTCATGATAGTGGAATTCTTGACCTGTGAGTCTATCTCTTATGTTGGAAAACACCCCTATCTTGTTGATTTAGCCAACAAACTTATTTTATCATGCATGTAGGCATCAAAACCCAAAGCCTATGTCAAAAATGAACTGTCAAAATAAATAAAATTTGAAAAATTTTTGCACTAGACTAAGTCATATGCTCCTAACACTCATGCTCAAGTCTCTTAGGGAGTTGGTTTAAGGACTTTAGTTTCTTTATAATTAAACAACAACCTAACTAATCTTGCAAATCATATGAACATTGGATTTAAAAGAGGTGTTGTTGTGCAATCCAGGCAGATGTAAGTACAAAAGTTGAGTAGTTTATCCTCTCTTATGGAGTAAAACCATAATGTTATTTTTGCTTAGATTTAGGTTGCACTTTGGATTATGCTAAAGCTCCCTAGATATAAGATCTGGGGTGGCTATTTCTTTATAGGCTACAAGTATAAATCCTCACCTCTTAGGCATCTTCACAATCTTGTGTTGTTGGATTATAAGTCCTAGCTTTCTAATGAAATGCCAACTTTAACAAAATCGATCTTCTCTTTTATTTCAAATTTATAAAGCCCATTTATAGGATAGATTGAAATGTTAACTAGATTTCCTAGTATCAAGAGTATTCCTTACTCATTTCCTTTGGCTACGATAATAAGTCTTCTCCATGAGTTTTCCCATTTTATTTTCTAATACAACTAGTCCTTTTAGTCTAGAAATGTTATTTACTACTTAATAAAGAGTATGCTTAATGGATTCACATCCCTTAGGATGGTTTGAGCTTACCTCCATAGGAACTTAACAAACCGGCTTAATATAAACCTACTTTACTTTTCCATGTAAGTGGGGAAAGAACTCTAGTACATTTGAAGACCCATCATGCATTAGTCCTTATTAGGTGATTAGGTCCATTAAGGGTTATGAGCTCTATCTTTTGAGATAGTGCATCTTTCTTTAATTTTGTCATTTCAATATTAAGATCTCGTGGTGTCCCACATCTCAAAATAAACACCACACACACCAAGTTTTCTAAGATATAAGCAATGACATAGGTTAAAAGAGCATGCATGAGCAAATCAAAACCTAGACTAGAACCATCTCTACTATGACATAGTTCCATAAATAGTAGTGGATGATCGTTCTTCTTTCTCCAATTTCTATGAACCATACCTCTAGTAGATCCACCATCATATCCCGGATCTCTTCCTTTACCACCACCATGGCTGTAACCTCCATCTCTTCCCATTAACACTACCATCACCTCATCCAAGCACCTCATCCCCCCACCATGCACTAATCATGCCTCTTGCCTTCTAAATCTAGACTAAGCCTGGTTGACGTTGATGTTCCTGCCATCAAGGTTCTACCCATTCTTAAGGTTTAGGTTTAGGTTTATTAGGTTTTAGTGTATAGGCTTATTTTTTAATTTATTTAGTTACTTTAGGTTTAGGTTTAGGGTTTGTGGTTTAGGGTTTAGGGTTTAGGGTTTAGGGTTTAGGGTTTAAGGGTTAGGGTTTAGGGTTTAGGGTTTAGGGTTTAGGGTTTAGGATTTAAGGTTTTGGGTTTATAGTTTGGGTTTAATGTTTATGGTTTAAGGTTTAGGGTTTTATTATTTAGGGTTTTTTAAGGTGTAGGGTTTTTTTGGGGAAAGTTAAAAATTATATTATCATAAAAGGAAAGATACAATATCCTTGAAAGGGGGTGAAGCTCTCAAATTCTACTGCTCTCAGAGCTACAAGAAACCTAAAAAGCTAAACCCCCATCTAAGTACATTAGGAAAAGAAAAAAAAAATACAAAAGAAATAATATAAAGCATAAGAAAAACATAGAGTAAAACTAAAATAAATCTTGAAAATAGTAAAGGATTAGTCAAAGTTCATGATTTCTTTGAGAAAGTAGGATAAGATCCACAATATGAGAACTTGGGTTGAGTAATATTCCCTCTATAAAGTTTCAACTTGTATAAGAAATCTGCAAAACACTACAAAGGCAAAAATGATAGCTAAAAAGGATAAAGACAAAGAGAGAAAAAGGAGAGAGCTAAGAAAGAGAAAACTCAGGCTAAGTTAAGATCATCTCAAGGGGCAACAATAAATATGAGCATCCAAACATCATAAAGAAGGGTTATAATCATATGTAATGCAACTAATCAGATAGAAGAGGTGAGTAACATCAAAGCCATTATAACAAGCATACCTGATACAAGCAAACAACTAAGGCCAGTAATCCATAGAGTTCCAGATCCTGCACCATTAAATAAAGTGCAACCGGCTAGTAACTAGCTAACAGCCAAACCACTAAAAGAAAACCATAGTAGACTATTAATAATAGCCTAGAGAGAGGCTAGAATAAAGTCATAACACCAACAACATTATCCAAATAACCATCCAAGCTCCAAACTAGGGAAAATAGAAATAGCCATTAGCAAGCATCAAACCCATGCTAATTAACAAAGAAATAACCAACAAAACCAAGATAGGAGACCTCAAGCCAAAGTCCCAATAAGTAGCAATCACCAAGACAAACCAGGGTGAGCAACCACAAATGACTAAATTTCTTAGAAATAAAGCCATCAACTGTAGGAAACATAAATTGCAGGCAGTGCAAATCTCTAGAAGACAAAATAGCCACACAAAAGGGGGCCAAAGGCAGCCACCAACCACCAAAAACCAAAAATTTCAATCCAAAATGATCATCAAAGGTTTGGCCAACACATCAAAAGGCTCCAGCAAATTGTCCAAGAAGAAGGAAAAGACCAACAAGGGAAAAATCAACCAACCAAGATTTCAAGGACAACTAAAGTCCTCCAACCAAACCATAAAAAAAGCAACCATAACCACTAGAGAACAATCCATCATTAGTAACCAATAAAGCAACCCCAAAGGAAAAGTAAAAAAACAACAAGAACCACACAATAGGTCCAAAAGAGACCATAGAAGGCAATAATATCAGCTAGCCAAGACCAGCTAAAAAGCCAAACTTACCCAGATAAGACTAACGGATGGGATAATAATAGCATAAACCCTACTACAAATAACACACCAGTGAGGCTAATCTAGAATATAAACACAAAATAAAGGCAAAAAAAGATCCAATAAACAACGGGAGGCAACCCCAAAAAAAGTAGCTAGAAAACTCTCCAAAAGGAGGCCTAGAAAGGCAACAACCAATAATAGTTCCCACTAGGAAAGCCTCCCATTCAACCATGAAAAACTAGCAAAAAGTAATTCGAGTTCAAGAGGAGAGACAACAAACCAACCAGTGAAGAAAATAGAATAAAGTTTGAGCGAAACCATCTCATCCACCATCAAACAAAGTAATAAAGGGAAGACAACAACCACAGTTGAAAAACCAAACCAACTAATCGAAGGCAGAACCACCAACAAACAAGGCTAACTAGAAGAAGAGGTCAAAAAATATAATAAAGTGAAAATAAGTTTAGGGTTTAGCGTTTAGGGTTTAGGGCTAGGGTTTAGGGTTTAGGGTTTACAGTTTGTAGTTTAGAGTTTAAGGTTTAGGGTTTTAAGGGTTTAGGGTTTAGGGTTTTGGTTAGTTTAGGGTTTACGATTTAGGGTTTAGGGTTTATAGTTTTATAGGGTTTACAATTTATGGTTTAGGGTTTTAGGTTTAGGGTTTAAGGTTTATGATATTTCAGGGTTTAGGGTTCAGGGTTTACTTTAGGTTTAGGGTTCTTTTTAATTAAGTAAACTAGTATGTTTAAGTTTAGTTAGTTTATTTAATTTATTTTTTATTCATTTTAGTTTTTTTATTTCAGTTTATGTATTTTTTATTTATGTAATTTTTAGGTTTTATTTAGTTAAGGTTTATGTTTTTTAGGTTTTTAGGGTTTAGGGTTTAGAGTTTAGGGTTTTGGGTTTGGGGTTTACAGTTTAGGTTTTAAGATTATAGGTTTTAGGGTTTAGGGTTTAGGGTTTAAGGTTTAGGGTTTTAGGATTTAGTATTTAGGGTTTAGGGTTTATAGTTTTAGGGTTAAGGGTTTAGGGTTTAGGGTTGTAGGTTTAGGGTTTAGGTTTTAGGGTTTAGGGCTAGTTTTATAGTTTAGTGTTTAGGGTTTAGGGTTTAAGTTTTTCAATTTTTAGGGTTTAGAGTTTAGGGTATATGGTTTAAGGTTTACGGTTTTGAGTTTTAGGATTTAGGTTTAGGTTTATTTAGGTTTAAATTTAAGTTTAGGTTTAAGTTTAGTTTTAGCTTTAGGTTTTTTAGGTTTAGGTTTTATTTAGTTTAGGTTTATTTTATTTATTTTTTAGTTTATTTCATTTAGGTTTAGGTTTAGGTTTTGGCTTCGGTCTAGGTTTAGGTTTAGGTTTAGGTTTAGTTTTTAGTTTTATTTATTTAGGTTTATTTTAGATTTTATTTTTATTTTAATTAGCTTATTTTATTTTAGTTTAGGTTTAGGTTTCAATTTGTAGGTTCAGGTTTAGGTTTAGGTTTTACTTTTATTTTTATTTTTTAGGTTAATTTTATTTATTTTAGTTTAGGTTTAGGTTTAGGTTTTTTTATTTAGGTTTTAGTTTAGGTTTATGTTTAGGTTTAGGTTTTATTTGAACTTTTTAGGTTTAGGTTTTTAGTTTAGATTTTTATTTTAATAGGTTTAGGTTTATTTTATTTATTTAATTTAGTTTAGATTTAGGTATAGGTTTTAAGTTTAGGTTTTTAGGTTTAGGTTTAAGTTAATTTAGGTTTTGGTTAAGGTTTAAGTTTAGGTTTAGGTTTATTTTTAGGTTTTAGGTTTAGGTTTATGTTAAGGTTTATTTTTTATTCATTTCTTCATTTTATTTATTTAGTTTAGGTATAGGTTTTAGGTTTATTTTTAGGTTTAGGTTTAGGTTTAGGTTTAAGTTTATTTAGTTTATTTTATGCTTAGGTTCTATTTAGGTTTAGGTTTTTTAGGTTTAGGTCTTTTAGTTTTTAGTAATTTAGTTTAGGTTTAGGTATATATTAGGTTTAGGTTTTTTAGGTTTAGGTTTAGTTTATTTTAGGTTTAGGTTTAGGTTTAGGTTTAGGTTTTAATTTAGGTTTAGGTATAGGTATTTTAGGTTTAAGTTTTATTTAGTTTAGGTTTATTTTATTTTATTTAGTTTATTTAGTTTCAGTTTAGGTTTAGTTTTGGGCTTAGGTTTAGGTTTAGGTTTAGGTTTAAGTTTAGGTTTATTTTAGTTTTATTTGTTTTGGTTTAGGTTTAGGTTTTATATATTTAATTTAGTTTAGTTTATTTTAGTTTAGGTTTAGGTTTAGGATTAGGTTTAGGTTAAGGTTTAGGTTTAGGTTTTATTTTTCTAGTTTATTTTAGTTTATACTTTTATTTTTATTTTTTAGGTTTATTTCATTTATTTTATTTTAGGTTTAGGTTTAGGTTTATTTATTTATGTTTTAGTTTAGGTTAAGGTTTAGGTTTAGGTTTAATTTAAATTTTTAGTTTTAGGTTTTTAGTTTAGTTTATTTTAGTTTAGATTTTGATTAAATTAGGTTTAGGTTTATTTTATTTATTTATTTTAGTTTAGGTTTTGGTTTAGGTTGTAGGTTTAGGTTTAAGTTTATTTAAGTTTAGGTTTAGGTTTAGGTTTAGGTTTAGGTTTGTTTTTTATTTATTTATTTTATTTTATTTATTTAGTTTAAGTGTAGGTTTTAGGCTTATTTTTAGGTTTAGGTTTACATTTAGGTGTATTTAGTTTAGTTTAGGATTAAGTTTTACTTAGGTTTAGGTTTTTTAGGTTAGGGTTTTTAGTTTTTAGTTTAATTTAGGTTTATGTTTAGGTTTATTTTAGGTTTAGGTTTAGGTTTTTAGGTTTAGATTTAGGTTTAGGTTTAGATTTAGGATTTAGGTTTAGGTTTATTTAGTAAAGTTTAGGTTTAGGTTTGGTTTTATTTTATTTATTTATTTATTTTATTTTTGCTTATTTTATTTAGTTTATTTATTTAGGGTTGGGTTTACATTTAGGTATAGGTTTTTACTTTTATTTTTATTTATTAAGTCTAGTTTAGGTTTAGGTTTAGGTTTTTTTAAGTTTTAGGTTAAAGTTTTATTTTTATTTCAGTTTAGGTTTATTTCATTTAGGTTTAGGTTTAGGTTTATTTTGGTTTATTTTTTATTTTATTTATATAAGTTTATTTAGGTTTAGGTTTTGATTTTACTTTATTTAGGTTTAGATTTTTAGTTTATTTAGTTTTATGTTTTGGTTTAGGTTTTAGTTTAGGGTTTAAGGTTTTAGGTTTTGGTTTAGGATTTGGGGTAAGTTTATGGTTTATGGTTTAGTGTTTAGGATAGCAGGTTTAAGGTTTAGAGTTCAGGGTTTAGGATTTAGTGTTTAGGGTTTAGTGTTTAGGGTTTAGGGTTTTTTTTAAATAATTAAGTAAACTGGTAGGTTTAGGTTTATTTTGTTTATTTAGTTTATTTTATATTATTATTTAGTTTAGTTTACTTTTTAGTTTAGGTTTTTTATTTTAGTTTATTTTTTAGGTTTAGGCATAGGTTTATGTCATTTTTTTAGTTTAGTTTTTAAGTTTAGGTTTTATTTTTTATTTTTAGGTTCAGGTTAAGGTTTTTATTTTATTTTTTTAAGTTTAGGTTTTAGGCTTTTATTTTAGGTTTACTTCTAAGATTTATTTTTTAGTTTAGGTTTTGGTTTAAGTTTAGTATATTTTATTGTATTTAGTTTAGGTCTATCTTTAGGTTTAGGTTTATGTTATATTTATTTTATTTTTATTTATTTTAGTTAAGGTTCAGGTTTATTTTATTTTTATTTTAGGTTTATGATTTTTTTAGTTTAAGGAATATGTATTATATTTAGGTTTGTTGTTAAGGTTTATTATTTAGGTTTAAGTTTTTATTTAGTTTTTATATTATTTGATTTTAGGTTTATTATATTTTTATTTTAGGTTTAGGTTTAATTTTATTTAAGTTTTTTATTTTTAGGTTTAGTTTATTTTTTAGTTTAATTTAAATATTTATTTTATTTTTATTTATTTTAGTTTTTATTTTTTATTTTATTTTATTTTTTGGTTTAGGTTTAGGCTTAGGTTTAGGTTTAAATTTAAGTTTTAGTTTAGGTTTTTATTATATTTTACTTTTTTATTATATTTAGGTTTAGGTTTTATTTATTTATTTTATTTTTAGGTTTTATTTAGTTTAAGTTTAGGTTTCTAGGTTTTTAGGGTTTAAGGTTTATGGTTTAGGGTTTAGGGTTTAGGGCTGTAGGTTTTAGGGTTTAGGGTTTAGGGTTTAAGGTTTTAGGATTTAGGGTTTAATGTTTTGGGTTTAGGTTTTTAAGGTTTTGGGTTTAGGGTTTAGGATTGTAGGTTTAGGGTTTTGGGCTTAGTTTGTTTCTGATTTAGGTTTAGTTTGGTTTTAGGTTTTTTTTTAGGCTTTTAGGGTTTAGCATTTAGGGTTTAAGGTTTAAGGTTTAGGGTTTCGTGTTTTAGGGTTTAGGTTTAGGTTTAGCTTTAGCTTTAGGTTTAGGTTTAGCTTTAGCTTTAGCTTTAAGCTTTAGCTTTAGCTTTAGCTTTAGGTTTATTTAGTTTAGGTTTTTTATTTAGGTTTTATTTATTTAAGTTTATTTAGTTCAGTTTAGGTTTTTAGGTTTAGGTTTTAGTTTACGTTTAGGGTTTTAGGGTAAACATTTAATTTTATTTTATTTAGCTTAGGTTTTATTTTTATTTATTTATTTTAGGTTTTGGTTTTGGATTAGGTTTATTTAGGTTTAGGTTTTGGATTAGGTTTAGGTTTAGGTTTAGTTTTAGGTTAAGGTTTAGGTTTTTAACTTAGGTTTAGGTTTAGATTTTTAAGATTTAGGTTTAGGTTTATAGGTTTAGTTTAGGTTTATGTTTTTTTCTTATTTAAGTTTATGGTTTAGGTTTAGGTTTTATTTAATTTAGCTTTATTTTATTTATTTTTTAATTTAGGTTTAAGTTTTAGTATTTAGGTTTAGGTTTAGGTTTAGGTTTAAGTTTAGGCTTAGTTTTTAGTTTTATTTATTTAAGTTCAAGTTTAGGTTTTATTTATTTTATTTAGTTTAGTTTATTTTAATTTAGGTTTAGGTTTAGGTTTTATTTTTTTTAGTTTGTTTTAGTTTTTTTTTTTTATTTTATTTTTTAGATATATTTTATTTATTTTAGTTAAAGTTTAGGTTTAGGTTTATTTATTTAGGTTTTAGTTTAGGTTTAGGTTTAGGTTTTATTTTAATTTTTTAGGTTTAGGTTTTCAGTTTAGTTTATTTTAGTATAAGATTTTATTTTGTTAGGTTTAGGTTTATTTTATTTATTTATTTTAGTTTAGGTTTAGGATTTAGGTTTAGGTTTTTAGGTTTAAGTTTATTTAGGTTGAGGTTTAGGTTTAGGTTTAGGTTTAGGTTTTAGGTTTAGGTTTAGGTTTAGGTTTATTTTTTATTTATTTATTTTTTATTTTATTTATTTAGTTTAAGTTTATGTTTTAGGTTTATTTTTAAGTTTATGTTTATGTTTAGGTTTATTGGGTTTAGTTTAGGTTTAGGTTTTATTCAAGTTTAGGTTTTTTAAGTTTAGGTTGTTTAGTTTTTAGTTTTTAGTTTAGTTTAGGTTTAGGTTTAGGTTTATTTGAGGTTTAGGTTTAGGTTTAGGTTTAGGATTAGATTTAGGTTTTAGGTTTAGGTTTAGATTTATGTTTTAGGTTTAGGTTTATTTAGGTTTATTCAGTCTAGTTTAGGTTTAGGTTTAGGTTTAGGTTTAGGTTTTAAGTTTTTATTTATCTATTTATTTTAGTTTTGTTTATTTTATTTAGTTTATTTATTTAGGTTTAGGTTTGGGTTTAAGTTTTTATTTTTATTTTTATTTATAAAGTTTAGTTTAATTTAGGTTTAGGCTTAGGTTTAGGTTTCTTTTAGTTTTTAGGTTTAGGTTTGTATTTTTATTTTTGGTTTAGGTTTATTTAGTTTAAGTTTAGGTTTAGGTTTATTTATTTAGTTTATTTAGATTTATTTAAGTTTATTTTTTAGTTTATTTATTTAAGTTTATTTAGGTTTAGGTTTAGGTTTTGATTTTAATTTATTTAGGTTTAGGTTTTAGTTTATTTAGTTTTAGATTTAAGTTTAGGTTTTTAATTTTTAGTTTAGGTTTTAGTTTATTGGTTAGGGTTTACGGTTTAGGGTTTAGGGTTTACGGTTTAGGGTTTAGGGTTAGTTTTAGAGTTTAGGGTTTAGGATTTGGTGTTTAGGATTTAGGGTTTAGGGTTTAGGGTTTTTTTTAAAAAAGCTAAGTAAACTGATATGTTTCAGTTTATTGAGTTTATTATATATTTTAATTTAGGTTTATTTTGTGTTTATTTATTTTAGTTTAGGTTTTTTATTTTAGTTTATTTTTTTGGTTTAAGTTTAGATTTTTGTTTATTTTTTAGTTTAACTTTATTTTAATTTTATTTTTTAGGTTTAGGTTTTCATTTTTATTTTTAGGTTTAGGTTTAGGTTTTTATTTTATTTTCTTAGGTTTAGGTTTTAGGTTTTTTATTTAGGTTTATTTTTAGGTTTTATGTTTTAGTTAAGGTTTAGGTTTATTTTTAGTATATTTTATTTTATTTAGTTTAGGTTTATGTTTAGATTTAGGTTTAGTTTATTTTAGGTTTAGGTTTTGGTTTTATTTATTTTAATTTAGTTTATTTTAGTTAAGGTTTAGGTTTTTTAAGTTTTGTTTTTTTTGTTTAGGGATTAGGTTTTTTTTTTTTTAGCTTTATTATTTAGGTTTAGATTTTTATTTAGTTTTTATTTTATTTTATTTTAGGTTTATTTTATTATTATTTTACATTTAAGTTTTATTTTATTTAGGTTTTTATTCATTTTATTTTAGTTTAGTTTTTATTTTTTATTTGATTTTATTGTTAGGTTTAGGTTTTAGTTTAGTTTTTATTTTATTTTGGTTTAGGTTTTATTTATTTATTTTATTTTCAAGATTTATTTAGTTTAGTTTTAGGTTTTTCGGGTTTAGGGTTTAGGGTTTAGGGTTTTAGGGTTTAGGGTTTAGGGTTTAGGGTTTAGGGTTCAGGTTTTAGTTTAGGGTTTAGGGTTTTTGGTTTTTTTTTTTAACAGAGAATAAATTCAAATTCAATGTTTATTGTTTTCGATTTCATCAACCAAGTAACAAACTAAGAAAGTGAGGTAATCAAATGACCTCCATGGGGCTAGCTAAAGCCTTGTATTCAGGACAGGCTATATACCCTTTAGCATTCAATCTTATATAAATCAACACATGAATAGAGGAAAGAGAACTCAACATTCATACACTTAAGCTATAAGCACATCCATTTCTTATGTATTTTTTAGCATCATAACACATATTATTATTCATTTATAAGCTTTTGAAAAATACATTTAGATTTAATAGTGATAATAGCCATGCATATATTAAATTAAATCAACATGCAAGCTTACATAAAAAATCCATTTTATTTTACTTGATTTTGAAAAGATGGATGCATGAATTCAAATGACATACCAAATTGAACATGATTGGAAAGAGGACAATCAAATATAAGCATGTGATTCATTCAATCAAACTAGTTCTTAAGGACAATCAAATCAAATAAGATTATTTAAAGCAAACCAAAGCTTCTTTATTAATTATGTTTTGGATTTGATTTGATTTAAAGAAGTGAAGAGAAATCATCACTTGTTGTTTTAAACCCATTCGCACGTTAATGATTTGATTTAATTTAAGGAAATGTAAGTAAGTTGACTTTATGGGTTAATTAAGTTGAAGCCTTAATTGGATGAATTAATTACCTTCAACTATGTCACCATAAAGTAATTAACTAAATAATTATGAGCCAACATGATATGCATGGAAAATAAACTTGCAATGATCCTAAGAAATAAAAGGGGCCTAATGCAATTGGCTCATGACTAATAATTAATTTGATTAAAGGACTTAATTAATTACTCTTCTAGTTTTTCCACACATGTGGACTAACAATAATTTCATTAAACTTCTTTAAGTTATTAAAAACCTAAAGATCTACCCCGGGATTTAATTAATTAAGGTCTAATGTGATTATGATTTTAATTAGATTAAGTGATTTAATTAATTAGTTAAATCTTAATTAATTTCATTTCGAAAAGGGTGAAATGAACTTAGTGAATGGGGTCCCAACCCTATTCCTTAGTTCACTTACTTTTAAACAATGATTAATAAACTTAATTAACCAATATATTACAATTCATGGGATTAATTAGTCATTAATTAATTTAAAAGAGTAGTTAAGGTTTAATTACTCTAATTAAGTGAGCAATAAATCCCAAGAAAATCATGGGGAGGCATTAAATTAACCCATAAAATTTGGGTTAACTGCTCATGTAATTAAATAGTAATTAAGCTAATTAATTTTGTAATAAAACCTTAATTATTGTTTAAAATTAGTTAAGATCATTTTTAAATAATTCTCCTCTAAAATACCTTTAAAAGGAGTATTATTTTGCATCTTTTTATTTCTCTATGATTTTTAGAAGTTTCAACCATTAAAAATAATTAATTAAGCCTAATTAAAGTCTAATCTGTTGGCCATGTGCGTTACGACGATGCTTTCCACATGGCGTTTTGGCTACTTAAAAATCACTCGGCACCTACGTGGAGGTAGTGGACCTTTCTCATTGGTCATGCTTTTCATTCGGCGAATGTGCTTTTCGTCGTCATCAGCAAAGATCGGGCGGCTATGATTAATCCCACTTAATCGATTAATTGGTCGATCTACCGGATCCATTCATCATGTGGATGGTGTGTGATCACCAGTGAGGAGAATGGAGTGCCCACTGCTCACTTGATCCGAGCTTTGCTCGAATCAACTCAAAGATCCCACACCTTCGACATCAACGGAGGATCAAGATCAGATGCAAGTTTTCTTCAAAATCTCCAACCCATTTTTGCCAAAGGATCAATTTTGAAGCATACCTGTGGAGCACAAGACTGGCGGCTCGAATGATTAAGGAAGCTTCATTTAGTGAAGATGAAGCCACTGAGCAATTAGAATAATTGATTAAGGTAGCGGGTGATGATTTGTTCTTGCTGGCGGTCTGGAAGGTGTGTACAAAGTTAATTTGAGTTTGATGGAGAAATGGGGAAGTTTGGTGAAAAATAGGAGTGTCCTATTTTGGGACATACGGGAATGGCATTTTTTGATTGAGGAACAAGCTTGGAAGCTTAACAAATGGCTTTAATGACTCATCTTGGGTAGCTAGGGCATTGAGGATTGATTTTTATGTGTGTTTAAGTGGAAATGAGAGGGTGTCCCCCCATTCATGTTGATTGAATGGTGGGATCAGTTTAACTTTTAGTGGCCGTCTAGAAATCTCAGGGAGGTCGTGGGTGGCAAGGAGGAGGTGAGTTGGCTCGGCTTGGTTGGTTGAAGGTGTAGAGGTGGCCGCCAAGGAGGAATCATGGGTGTCGTATGGGTTTCAAATCCTCCAATGGGGAGGGTGGTTGATTTCACCTCCCATGGGTCATGACCAACCCAACCACCCCTTGGGTCAGGTTGGGCTGTGTCCTAGGTTCCTAGGTGGACCATTAGGAGAGTACCAAGTGGTAAAGGAATGGAAATGACCAGTTATATGGGTGATTTGTCTCATGTGGTTCCCTTGACCAAAATCGATCCGGAGAAGATTAAGGCAATATTAGAAATTCCATCGCCTAAAAGTTTAACTAGACTCAGATCATTCCAAGGGTTGGCATATCTAAGATGCTTTATATCCAACCTATCGATAAGATATCAACCATTCTCAGCACTTGTCAAAAAGGATGCCAAGTTCAAGTGGGATGATAAGTGTGACATCAAGAATTACCTGATGATGCAACCATTTCTAGCAGCTCCTATCCCAGGCAAGCTGCTCTTACTTTACACTACTACGTTAGACAACTCCCTTAGTGCTTTGTTGGCCCAAGCCAATGACAAAGGGAAGGAAATGCACTCTACTACCTCTGCCATCATTTAATCTCTACTGAGGCTAATTATCCACTCATTGAGAAGCAGTTCCTAGCTTTTATCTTTGCATCACAAAAGCTACAACACTACATGCTTCCTCATAAGGTGAACTTAATCTCTAGGATCAATCCACCATAGTATCTCATGACATGGCTGATGCTATCCGGATGGTTGGCATGATGGTCCATGATCCTCTAGCAGTTTGACATTACCTTTGTGCTCATCCGTACGGTTAAAGGACAAGCACAACCAGATTTCTTAGCAGCACACCCACTTTCTGCTAACTCTCTGCTTAGTGATGATCTACCTGATGAATAAGTCATGAATTTATGGAATACTAGCATTCACCATTGGGAGATGTACTTTGATGGTGTGGCTTCCTCTGAAAGAGGAGAAAAAACCACAATCTACTATTCTAGAAAAGGTAGGGGTAGGAATAGTTCTCTTAACTCCGGACCGCGATGTGATGAGATTATCATATCATCTATCCAATCCTTGCACCAATAATGAAGTCGAATATGAGGCTCTGATTGTCGATCTAGAGTTAGCCATTACTCTAAGCATCCAGATCATCAACATCTTTGAGGATTCTCAACTAGTTATCAACCAAATCACTAGGTCCTATAAGGTTATAAAGCCTAAGCTCCATCACTACCATAAGTACACCATGGAGTTATTGGCCCAAATCTTAGAGGTTACCATTTATAAGATTCCTCGAGGAGAGAATGCCATAGCGTATGCTTTAGCCAAGCTTGCCAAGGATTTGGCATGTCCAGAGGATGAGTCCATATCAATAAATGTCCAAAATAGACAAGTCTTATCCCTTATTGATATTGAACTCATCAAAAAGTACTCTCTTGAAGGGGAGGTTGCCATTGCCAAGAAGGACTAGGAGTTAGATTAGAGGCAACCATTCATGGATTACCTAAATAAAGGTAAACTACCTCAAGAGATGTCCCAAGCCTATCAGATGAAGTAGAGATCACTTTCCTACGATCTTGTTGATGGTGACTTGTACCGGCGGTCTTTCAATCATATGTGGTTACGTTGTTTAGACAAGCACGATGCCCGTAAGATCGTGACTAAGGTACACTCAAGATTATGTGGAGCCAACCAATCTAGTCTGAATATGAAAGCCAAGATCAATAGACTAGGATACTATTCACCATCGATGATCAAAGATTGCATGGATACCACTAGGTAATGTCACCAATGTCAAATATATGGCGTGATCCTACACCAACCACCCAACATTCTACATCCTACATTGGCATCACTACTATTCGAGTGTTGGGGTACTGACATAGTGGATTCGATTGATCCTCCTTCTTCCAAGGATCATCAGTTCATCTTACTTTGACTACTTTTCCAAATGGAGTTGATTTCACTCGAGAGGTCATAGCTCGGCATGTGCTCCAATTTTTTAGGAACCATTATATATAGGTTTAAGTGCCTCGACAAATTATATATATGATAATTAATGCATTCAAGAGCAGATCAATAACTTTGCACGGAGACACAACATAGATTGAAGATATTCTAGCATCAACTACTTGAGGGCAAATGGCTTAGCAGAAGCCTTCAATAAAGCCCCCATCCAAATACTGAAGAGACACTCGATAACAATAAGCGATAGTGGCATAAGCAATTAGTTTAAGCCTTGTGGCCTACCGCACCTCATATAGAACTTCTACTCAGTATACTCCTTTCACCTAATTTTATGGGTCCAAAGCCATTCTACCATTATAAGTCTAACTCCCATCACTAAGGTTAATTATGGGTAGCAAGATCACAATAGAGCATAACACCAAGTTGCGGTTGGAAGAGCTCGAAGGTTTGGAGGAGAGGAGCGGGCATGCCAAAACCTCGAGTTGTACAACTAAAATGATTCTCATAACAAGTTGGTCCATTCTAGCTTTTCAAGTAAAAAAAGCTTATTTTAGTTCTAAGAAGACTGTTGCTCATGTAATATGGGAGGTAAGTTTGAAACCACTTGGGAAGGCCCTTCTATTATTTAGAAGGCCTACCAAGGAGAATCTTATCGACTTATTAATCATAAGGGAGGTGCCCAATGCTTCCAATCAATGGGCTTTACTTAAAGAAATATTATAAATCATGTTTGAAAATAATTATCATAAATGAAAATTCCATTTTGAATTCAATCTCTTCCATGTTGAAAGTATTTTTGTTTGCGAATCTGCCACGATGTGTTTAGGATAGCTGTAAGGAACCCAAGCAGTGTCCTATCCTTCATCGACACAACATAAACACAAACTACACACAAACATATAAATCAAAAAATATATCTTTCATCTTGGGCTACTATGAGTTAAGATAACGCCCCTAATGGAACTCACTCAAGCTGCTCTAGGTCGGGCTAACATGCTACCCTACTACTATGTCACCTAGTGGTCTTCTTACTTTGGAGGATGTAAGCCTGTTATGCTTTCCTTTCTTACCTTGCCAGTGCACACTGATGAATGCCATGTTAGTTTGGTAGGCCTTACTACGTGGCTGGTAAGCTACCTCATGTTGGCTTCGTTTAAGAGGATGTGAGTCTGTCCCACTAACGATAGACTATCTTGATGATCAGTTCTGCTTGGAAGATTGTAAGCCTACACACTTTCTTTCCAAATTCATCATTATACATCGACAGGAACTTTAGTTTGGTTAGTTCTCACTATGTTGAAGGATACACCACTCATGTTGATGAATACACCTTAGGTTGGTTGGTTCTCGGTCTTTAGAGTGCACTAATCATGGAAAATATAAGTCTGATATGCATTCTCTTTGAGTTGGCCACCGTTCACTCATAGGATTACTTTTTTAGGGCTAAAGATAACACCCCTAGCATCACCTCCCCTATGGGCACTATATTTGGATCACATCCTTTGCGACCCAATTTAGACACTACCCTGGTTACTATCAGATTGGACAATTCCCCTTTCCTAGTAAACACTCCTATGGTTGGAGAATCCATCCTATGGATGTGCAGATTCTCCCTTGGTATAGTAAATGAGATAGGTCAAGGATGACATAGCCCCATCTCATGTGGTTCCACCAACAGGTCCATAAACATATAAATAAAATATATATTCACTTGTGGATTAGGAGGACACCCCTAGTGGTACCTTTTCCCAAGCATGTATCATATCTTTAGGGCAGTGTCAGCAAAAATCCCTATATGAATCGCCTAACTACTCTTGAGTTGATATAAGTCCCTAGTGGCATTCACTTTCGGTAGCTAACTTCGAGGTTTGATTTGTTCTACCAATGTAACCCCTTGGGTTGTCCCCTACTTTAGAAGATTTAAGTCTGTTACATCTTCTTCTTAGCACAGCCATTGCACACCAAAAGGAAACCCCTTAGGTTAGCTAGCTCTACCCCATGGCCAATAGACTATCCTTTTAGATTTGTAAATCTGAGATAGGATAAGCTTGATATAGCCCTTCTTCAGTGGGTCCATCGCGACATGTCCATAAATTAAATCTATCTAATTTGATAGCTCACATCCCCAATGTATATGCCCGTAATTCAAAATCAAACTAATCCAGACAAACCATATCAAATCATATGAAATTTAGATAAAATTAATCTTGACTACTTTTTAGTTGACATAAGTCCCCAGTGACATTCACTCAGTAGTCTCCCGTGGTCAGTTTCAATTTGTTGTGTATCAAATAGCTCACCCCAGCTGTTGTTCCTTGATTTGGAAGATGTAAGTCTACTATGCCTTCGTCTTAGCATAACTGTTGTACACCGAAGGGCAACCCCTTAGGTTGGCTAGCTCTACCCCACAGCTAGTAGACTATCTCTTTGGATTTGTAAACTTAAGATAGGTCATGGCTGATATAGCCCCTTCTCAGTGGGTACATCGTACACCGACAGGGTCCAAACATTAACTCATATTAAATTAAATCTAATCTGATTTTCCCCAGTGGAGCTAAATCACACCCTTCTCCCTAGTCGAGACCCAAATCATATATAAACAAGTCAAGCAAACAAATCAAATTCAAAACCAACCTCCCTAATGGAGCCAAATTAAATCAACCTCCCTAATGGAGTCTAAATCAAAGAAATCCAACCAAACTCTTATCCCCAATGGATACATCCCCAAACAAATCTATGAAATCAAACTCAAATCCCAATCCCCAATGAATAGCCCGAACCTGCTTCCCTAGTGAAAGGTTCATATACTCGATCACCAACAGACTTGAGCCCATATCACTAGAAGATATGCCTCTACGTCCATTAAAACAAAAAAAATTTAAAGTCAATTCGATCTTAATCCCCGTGGATTATAGATTTTATCACTAGATCTTCTTTCCAAAATCATATAATCAAATAAAATTCAAACCTTATCCCAAGATTTTGTTCTTCTTTATAGACCCTCACATGTCATGTCCAATGCATGTGTGATCCCCAAGTAGATCTCCATCCATTTCCTTGACATGGAATTCCCATCAAACCTTATTTCTTCTCTTATGCACACCTTTAATACTTCAACCAAAATCCTTACAATGTATTCATTCAAATTACATCATCTTAACATTATAATCAACATTTTATGATTTGTTATGGTGCAAGCTCAAACTAACTATACAATATCATGCTAAACATATTATAATGTGAATTAACACACTATATTATATTATAATATATGATGTTATATTATAATTTGTTGTAATATAATATATTGCCTAACATTACACCTCATTAGAATCACTTAGAAAGAACAAATAACAAAATTTTCTCAAAATATAAATAATGTTCACTTTGGATGTAAAATTGTTAATTTTCTATTAGAAATGGTACAAAATAGCATAATTTTGGTGTTGCTTCTTGCTGTGTGTCATGATGTTGGACAAATTCTTCCATCTCAACCTTCAAATTAACATTTTTGTGAGTTTTGACCCAATGTATTATAACAAAAGTAAAACATACTAAAATGTAGAATAGCATTTAGTAACACACCTCCACATTCATATGTATGTGAAGTTATATTGTTATGTACATTTTATTTTAATATGCTTTCATATAATATATTATCTTACATTACACCTTAAAATGAATCACTTTAAGCAAAAAATTTATAAAATTTGGTTGAAAAATGAACATTTATTTTGGATGCAAAATTCCATTCTTTAGATTAAATGACACACCATAACCCCAATGATGTTCCCAAAAGCTTACCTTAAATTTGGCCAAATCCCATCATCTTAGTCTACAAATCAATATTTTTATGAATTATACTAGTACAACCTCTACTATATAATACTATAACAAACTAAAATAGGCTAAACAACAAGTAGTATTACACAATAGTATGCTATAATGCATGATGCTACAGTATGTTCTAGCATCCTATATTATAATACACTATAACATATTATATTATACTATGTTGCATATCACATCACAAGGGATTGGTTAAGATAAAAAATCATAAAATTAGTCTAAACAATAAAAAAAGCTATATATTTTAGTCGTATACTTACATATTTTAAATTGAAATAATATATTATGATGTCATGCTCTACCTATTATGAATTTGGCCAAATTCCACCATTTTAAAGTCTAAATCAACATTTTTATTAATTATGCTAGTGTAGGCTCGACTGCATGATTGTAAAATACTAAAAGAATTTAAAATGAGTAGAATAATATATTATAATATATAATGCTGTACTATGCTACAACATATAATATATATTTTGAACATAAAATCAAACTTCTTAGATAATAAGTGGCGTAGCACACCTTTGGTACTACAACCTAATTCCAACTTTAAATTTAACAAATTCCATCATCTAATTTATCAAATCAATATTTTGATGATTTATTTTAATTTAATCTATAGGGCACAATACCATAATATACTAAAACATTTCAAAACATCTTATAACATCTAAAAACACATCATAACATCCTCAAATATATGATGCTACATTATACTATAATATATCTTATTATAATATAATTTAGGGTTTAGGGTATTCAAATCTCTAATAGTCAAGGGAAAGTTTATTAAAGACATTTTCTTTAGCTACCATAACTATGTTAGGATTAGGTAATTCTTTAAATCTACTCCTAACGACATTTTTGTTCAAGGTTGGTTGGTTTAGGTTAGTTTTGGGTTTAGGGTTTATGTTTATTTAGGTTTTGGGGTTTTGGGTTTATGGGTTTAGGGTTTAGGTTTAGGTTTTGGTTTGGGGTTTAGGTTTAGGGTTTAGGGTTTAAGGTTTTTGGGTTTAGGTTTAGAGTTTTTTTTTAGGTTTTAGTTTTAGGTTTTAGATTTAAGGTTTAAGTTTAGTTGGGTTTAGAGTTTAAGGCTTTTTTTAACAGAGAACAAATTTAGATTTAACATTTCTTCTTTTTGATTTCATCAACCAAGTAGGACCCTAAGTTTTCTAAGACATAAGCAATGGTATAGATAAAAAATGAGCACCCATAGAGCAAATCAATAACCCTAGATAAGTAGAATCATCTCTACTATAAAGACATAGTTCCATAAGCAAATCAATCATTAATTTTTCTTCAATTTCTATTTTCCATAACCAACCGCCTCAGTAGATTCCATGCTTGATCTCTCCCTCTATTACCACCATAGCTATAACCTCCATCCGTCCCCCCACCTCCATAACCACCACTGCTCTGACCACCACCTCCATATGCATTAATACCACCAAATGCCCCACCACCATTGTGGTAATCACCGCCTCTGCCTTCGCCTCCACCTACATATCTAGAGTAAGCCAAGTTGACAGTAATGTTCCTACCATCAAGGTTCTTCCTATTCTTAGGGTTTATGATTTTAGGTTAGTTTAGAGTTTAGTGTTTAGGGTTTATCATTTAGAGTTGTAGGTTTTAGGGTTTAGTTTAGGTTTAAAGCAAGGTGGTTTAGGATTTGTTTAGGGTTTAAGATTTTGTAGGGTTGTGGTTTAAGGATTGGTTTAGGGTTTTAGGGTTTTAGGATTGGGTAGGTTTAGGGTTGTAGGTGGCAGTTTTAGGGTTTAGGGTTTAGGGTTTAGGATTTAGTGTTGAGGATTTTCTTTAATGAGTAAACTAGTAGGTTTAGGTTTATTTAGTTTATTTTTTATTTATTTGAGTTTATTTTTTTATTTTTATTTAATTTAGTTTATTTATTTTAGGTTTATTTATCTTAGTTTAACTATTTTATTTTAGTTTATTTTTAAGTTTAGATTTATTTTTTAGTTGAGTTTTATTTTTATTTTATTTTTTAAGTTTAGGTTTTATTCTTTATTTTAGGTTTAGGTTTTATTTTTTTTTAGGTTTAGGTTTTTTATTTTATTTTTAGGTTCTATTTTTTATTTTAGATTATTTTAGTTTAGGTTTAGGTTTATTTATTTTTTGTTTTATTTTATTTTTTTTTAGGTTTTTTTGGTTTAGCATTTAGGTTTTAGTTTTATTTATTTTAGGTTTACTTTTAAGGTTTAGGTTTTTATTTAGTTTTAATTTTTTTTATTTTAGGTTTATTTTACATTTAGTTTTTTTTTATGTTATTTAGGTTTTTTATTCTTAGGTTTATTTTATTTTTTTTGTTTAGTTTAGGTTTTTATTTTATTTTATTTTATTTTATTTTTATTTTTTATTTAATTTTATTTTTAGGTTTAGGTTTATTTTTTGTTTAGGTTTTTATTTTATTTTGGTTTAAGTTTTTTTATTTATTTTGTTTTTCAATTTTATTTAGTCAGTTTAGGTTTTAGGTTTTAGGGTTTAGGGTTTAGTGTTTAGTTTAGTGTTTAGTTTTAGGGTTTTAGGGTTAGTTTAGGTTTAGTGTAGGTTTAGAGTTTATGGTTTCGAGTTTAGGGAGTTTTAAAGTATAGGTTTAGGGTTTAATGTTAGGGTTTAGGGTTTAGGTTTAGGTTTAGTTTTTAGGGTTTTTTTTATTTTTTTATTTTTAGGGTTTAGGGTTTAGGATTTATGTTTAGAATTCAAGTTTTAGTTATGGGTTTAGGGTTTTTAGTTTTTTTAACAGAGAACGAATTCAGATTCAACATTTCTTTTTATCGATTTCATCAATCAATTAACACACCAAGTTTTCTACACATAAACCATGACATCAAAAATGTGCAAAAAATTGAAAACCCTAGATAACTAGAACTCCTTTAATACAAAGCTCTGTGACAGATTGGATTGTTCTTTAGTTTCTCTAGTTCCCATCAACTACCCCGCAATCTCGAGGGATCCACCATTATATTCTAATCTCTCCTCCACCACCACCATGGTCGTAACCTCCGCACTCCTCCCACCTCCATATCCACCAAGACCTCTGGATCCCCACCACCATAACCACCACCCCTCCACCTTCACCTCCACCGATAAATGAGAGCTGCTTGTTTGATGACATTCCTGCCATCATGGTTCTGCCCACTCTTAGGGTTTAGGTTTATTAGGTTATAGGGTTTAGGATTATTTTTTTAATTTATTTAGTTACTTTGGGTTAGATTTAGGGTTTGGAGTTTAGGGTTTAAGGTTTATGGTTTGGGTTTAGGGTTTAGAGTTTAGCATTTAGGGTTTAGGGTTTAGGGTTTTTTTAACTCAAATGATTCCATAATAAACAAGAAATTACCAAATCAAACAAGACATTTTCCTCTAACAACTAATAAACATGATAAAATAAAATGCAATTCAAAATTCACAAATGAAACCCATATCATCATCAGATTCTTCAGCATGCTCTTCCTTCTTCTCTTCCACTACAATAAAGTATTAGGTAGGAGTAGTAAGCATCAGCATAGCTACATCATATTTTCAAGGATCCTTCAAATACTTAACCTTCTTGCGGTATGTGTAATCGTACAATTCGATGGTGAGGACATTCTTGTAAGCTGATGAACATGTGGGTACAGAAGGTTGGGATAAGAGAGGGCTAGTGAAAGAAATGTGATCATAAAAGGCAAGCCAAAAACTTCGATGAGATAATCTTCAAGATCAAGCACCTGATCAACGCCAAACCATCATCATGTGACTAGATGACAAGACCATAAGAGAATGGCCTAATCTTTTAAGGAGAGCGTGAGGATCCCACTTTATCATTTTTTTAATCACCAACTAGGGTGATCAAAGACTATTAATATTAGTTGGGATGTTGAGAACTTGGAAGAAAGAATTATGTGAAGGATCTAGACCTCTTGAGGAACCCTAACATCAATAGGTAACAAGAACAACATGGGTGAGAGCACCAACTTTACATTTCAACTTCTTCACGACTTTAAGATCACCTTTCATAAAATCAACTCAACTTTTAAGGGTGGGTTTATGGTTTTAGGTTTTATGCTTTTGTGGTTTAGGTTTGGGTTTATGCTTTTAGGGTTTATGGTTTTAGGGTTTATGGTTTTGGGTTTATGATTAGGTTGGGTTTAGGTTTATGCTTAGGGTTTAAGTTAGGGTTTGGGTTTAGGGTTTAGTTTGGAGGTTTTAACAGGTTTAGGCTTAGGGTTTAGGATTTATTTTAGGTTTTATTTTTAAAATTAAGTAAATCGGTAGGTTTAGGATTATTTAGTTTATATTATTTTTTATTTTTATTTAGGTTTACTTTTTATTTTTATTCAGTTTAGTTTATTTAATTTAGGTTTATTTATTTTTAGTTTAGGCTTTTATTAATTTTATTTTTAGGTTTAGGGTTTATTTTTTTGAGTTTTATTTTATTTTATTTTTTGGGTTTAGGTTAATTATTTTTTTAAAATTTTATTTTATTAGGTTTAACTTTAATTTTTTATTTAATGTTTATTTTAGGTTTTATTTTTAGTTTAGTTTATGTTTATTTTTTTTATTTTTATTTTATTTTAGTTTATTTAGGATTATGTTTAGATTATTTTAGGTTTAGTTTAGGTTTATTTATTTTAGTTTAATTTATTTTAGTTTAGGTTTATTTTATTTTGTTTATTTTATTTTATTTTAGTTTTAGTTTTTTTAGGGTTTGTTTTATTTTTAATTTATTTTTTTTATTTTTTAGTTTTATTTATTTTATTTTTATTTTCATTTTGGTTTATCTTATTTTTATTTTATGTTTAGTTTTTATATTTTTTTAGGTTTTTTATTATTAGTTTAATTTTATTTTTTAAATTAGTTTTGGTTTTTATTTATTTTATTTTAGTTTATTTTTATTTTTTATTTAATTTTATTTTTAAGTTTAGGTTTATGTTTTAGTTTAGGTTTTTATTTTATTTTTATTTTATTATGATTATTGACTTTAGTAATGTTTTAATTTTATTTTAGATGAGGATGCTTGGATGAGTTTTATTTTAGAGATATAATGCAAAATGTATATTTAGTTTTTTTAGAGTTTATGGTTTATATAGTTTATTTTTATTTTAATGCATTAGATTTTATGTTAAGTTTTAGACTTGGTTAAGATGTTATGATCTTAGTATACTTGATTTAAATGAGTTTGATTTTATTTCATTTAGTTTATTTATATTTGTTTTTTTGTTGTTGTTGTTATTGTTGGTTTATTTTATTTTATTTTTGGTTTATCTTATTTTTATTTTACATTTAGTTTTTATATTATTTAGGTTTTTTATTATTAGTTTAATTTTATTTTTTAGATTAGTTTAGGTTTTTATTTATTTTATTTTAGTTTATTTTTCTTTTTTATTTAATTTTATTTTTAAGTTTAGGTTTATGTTTTAGTTTAGTTTTTTATTTTATTTTTATTTTATTATATTTAGGTTTAGGTTTCTTTATTTATTTCATTTTTAGGTTTTATTTAGTTTTGGTTTAGATTTTTTAGTTTTTAGGGTTTAAGGTTTAGGGTTTAGGTTTAGGGTTATAAGGTTTAGGGTTTTAGGGTTTAGGGTTTAGGGTTAGGGTTTAGGGTTTAGGGCTTAGGATTTAGTGTTTAGGCTTTAGGCTTTAAAGTTTTTAGGGTTTCGGGTTTCGGGTTTAGGGGTTTTTTTTTAACTAAAAGGAAATAATTGTTCAAAAAAATAGGTACAAGAAGACCATATTAGAGACTAAACACAAAATGGAAAAAAAAAACTACTACTCAAATGAGCTACAGGAGAATCCTAAAGAGTTTAGTCCCTAAACTAATACATCAATGAGCAATAAAGAAAAAAAATTAAATACAAAACTAAAAAAGCCAAGCAAAAGGCAGCGAAGGGGAAGAATCCACGGAGCCCCAAAAGAACCTCTAAAGAGATGAAGATCCATAAGAAAAGGAAACCTGTAACTTGCAATTAAAGACAACTCCAGCCATCTAAGAAAAAAGAGACCATCAGTAAGACTCTAGGTCCCTCCAAGAAGAAAAAGAGGACAATTGAAAAAGAAAACCTGCAACCTGCAAGAAATCTTAGCCAGAAGGAGATCAGAAAACATAAAGAGAAAAAAACTTAGGCTCAGATATGAGGAAAGAAGGATAATCACAATAATGAGGGGCATCAAATCCTAAGTGTATCCAGCTTCAAAGAAGGGTTACAAATAGGAAAAGTCACTAGCCACAAACATATTAAGAAAAAAATCCATCATATCATCATAGCCATCCCAACCAAAGAAAAATACAAACCTATCATAATAGCCACCTAGCCAAAGAAAAAGTGAAGCTAAGGAAATAGAAAGAGAGAGGAGAGCAACATATAGAATTAACATAAGGCAATCCCAACAAAACCAAATATGAAGACCTCTTTAAAAAGAAGGAGAAAAGAAGCTCACAACCCACAAAAAGAAGAGCCCTCAAATACCAAGCCAACAAAGCCCACAATAACACCAATCCAAAGCCACCAAGGCACCAAGCAAATAGAGCCCACAACAACACCAATCCGAAGCCACTAAAGCACTAACCAAAGCAAAGGAAACAACCAACAAAGCAGCCACACAATAGAGCACCCAAGAAGAATAGCCAAGGAAAGTACAAGGGAACCAACAAACCAACAGAAAAAAAGAAGGCAAGCAAAAGATAAAATAAATAGCTAGAGAAATAGACAACCAATGGACAAACCACACACTAAAGACAAAAATCCTAACCTACCACCAACAAAGAGAGAAAAAGCACCAACCAAAGAAAGGCAAGCCAATAGGAATAAAGTCACCAACACAAAACTAACCAGCCAAAGGGCTCCAAAAAAAAACCAGCAAATAGTAAGCCAGAAACACCAAGCTAGAAGGAGTAAAATTAGCCAAGAAGATAATACTCTAGCTAGCAAGAAAACACACATCAAAAGCTCAACCAATAGAGAAAAAACCAGGGTGGTAAAAATTTATATTCCTGCCTTCATCTATCTCCTTTTGGGAAAGAGGATAAATGATAATAGAAATATATAACCTTGTTGGGACACCACGCAGATTCGCAGATGTTATTATTAGGATGATCATGTACGACATTGAAGAACGGTGTACTATCTCGAGAGATAGAAGTCACCACCCTACAATGAACCTAATCACCTTAATAAGGACTTCTAAGGACTATGGGTCTAAGAGATTTTGTCACTTTACATGGAAAAGTAAATGGTTTATTTTAAACTAGATTCATTAAGTTTCTTATAGAGCAAGACCCATAGTTAATTACATCGGAACAAAATTCCTTAGGAATACTACAAGATAAATTGTTGTCTCCAAAGATTTCAAAAGGTAGGACTATCAATCGATTGGTTTATTTTATAAAATCAAGTGGATTGATCAAGAGGAGGGAGATCTTATCGAAGCCAAATGAAGATAAGTAGGGGATTCTTATGATACTAGGAAGCCTAGTAAGCATCCCAATCTATTCTATGGTTATGCTTTACTTTTTTGAAATTGAATTGATTTATTTGAGTTGAATTTTTATTTGAAATCTAGGGCTTACAATTCCATAATATAAGGCTATGGAAATGCCTAAGAGGTCAGGATTTATGCTCATGTCCCATAAAGGGAAGTAGCAACCACTGAACCTAAATCTAGGAAGCTTTGGTGAGTGCCAAAATCATGACCTAAATCTAAGGCAAAAATGGGTATTTTGTTTACCTCCATAAGAAAGGATAAACCACCCGAATGTTGGACTTACAACCGTCTGGGGGTGGCCGCCAACTAACTCCTCCTATGATTTTAAATACATGTAGGCAAGTCAATTGCTTTTTCAAGATAGCTAAGAAATTATTTATTTATAAAAATACTAAGTCCTTAAACACACTCCCTAAAGACTAGATCATGTAGGGCATGATTTAATGACTTAAATCTAATACAAATTTTGTTACATTTTATTTTCATTTTGGATAATAAATTTGAAACAGGCTTTATGATTCATATGCCTAATGCATGAGAAATTAGATTATGGGCCAAAATTAGCAAGATAAGGAGGTGTATTTCCACCATGGCTCTCAAAGATTAAGCTAAGTTCTATAGCAAAGGTGGAAGCCCTTCAATCAAGAGTGAAACCATATGCTTTTTATGCATAATGTGAGAAAGAAAATACAACATCCTTCTAAGGGGTTTCTAATTCTTTTATCCTAATTATAACTTAGGCTTTAGGTGAGGTTAGCTGAGGTTAGGAGTTATTCCTCCCAACCTTAATTAATTTCTAAGGTAGATTCATATTTGATTTTCATTTAGTGAATGTTTTATTATCTATTTTATTTAATCCTAAGTTTATATTTTTCCCTAAACAAACCTATTCAAAAAGAAAGGCATTTTAAGATTAAGTAAAGTGAAATACTATCACAAAACACAATAACACTTCATTTCTTTCCCAACATGTATACATGCATGTGGATGAATCCTAAGCATATCTATACATGCAAATGGGAATGTTTAGCACCTTAATGATGAATGCTAAGAGAGTTACTTAAGAAAATTTGGATGCCTCATGATGCGATTTTGTTAAGTAGAAAAGAGTGATTCTTTATCCATTTTTGTATATGCACATTTACAATTATAAAAGACATAAGTGAGTATGGCACCATTGTTAGCACTAGGGGTGTAAGCTACAAGACCTTCTTAGTGCTACTTAAATCCTCACAACCCCAGGGTTGTCCAGATTAATATACCACTTTTCTTAAATACATGTGCATGTACAAAAAGAAATACATGAAAATAGAGTCAAGAAAAAAGTTTATGTTTGTTTGATTTGGTTTGATTGTTTAGTTTACATGTATGATGTAGAATTCCTTCTTAAGTAATGATATATGAGTGTATAGCAATGGATTTAAGCAAATGTTATGTCCTTTTCAAATGAACTATGCACTTTGCAAATCCTATACAATTCTATGTTAAGAATCACATACCACATTTTATACTATTCATATGCAAGCTCATAAATAATCATACGTAGCATACCTTTCCATTATGATATTTGATTTATAAGTTTTGAAAATAATTTTGGGTTTAATAGTGATAATAGCCATTCATATTCTTACTTTAGCCAAAACATGCAATTTGACACAAGGGAAACATTTCATTTTTAATTTGATTTTCAAAAAGCATGAATGCATGATTTTCATATGGCATACATATTTAGCATGCTAGGAAACAAATAAAGTGATGAAAGCTTGTAAATTCATTCACCCTATTTAATTCCTAAAGACAATATTATAAAATAAGATTATTTAAAGTAAATCAAATTTGGTTTTAAGGAAATTTTGTTTTGTTTTGAGTTTGATTTGAATTTAGGAAATGTGAAAGTGTTTATTGGTCCTAACCCATTTCCCCCACGTATGAGTTTATTTAGTTTGTTTTTCGAACCATTAGATGATTTTTTTTAATATTTTGTTTAGGTTAAGGTGTGAATTAAGTGCATTAATTACTTATCTACACCACTTTAACATATTTAATAACATTATGAGCCAATGTATGACATAAAACCACACAAGGAATTTAAATCAGCAATGCACCTAGAAAAGAAAGGGCCTAATGCAATTGGCTCATAATTAATGATTAATTAAGCTAAAGGGTTTAATTTAAGTACTTTCATAACCATTCCCACACATGTTGGTTGGATTTTGATTTTCTTAAGTTACCTAGGTTATTGAACACCTAAGAACCTACCGAAGATGAATTGGTTAGGTTCTGGAATGTTTTACAAATGTCATCAAGTTAATTAAGTAGGTGATTAGTGGATTAGCCCTTAATTAAGTTTAGATTAAGGAAGGAAGGGGGTTTAAGGAATGGCTTAAGGAAAATAACCTAAAAATATTCCATACCCTCCTGTTCAATTATGCAAAGCTTAATTAACTTAATAAAGGGATTAAACCACTATTCACATGTTTAACTAAGCTTAATTACATTAAGAAAGTGATTAAGGGTTCATAAATTGATTTCCCTAGTTAACTCATCAATAAATCCCAAGAAAATTAGGGTAGGCAGAGGTCATCCCACTAAATGCATATGAGAAATTTAAAATAAGTTAATGAAGTAATTAGGAAGTAATTAGGGTTATTAAGTTTTCACTCTAATTAAGGAAAATGCATTGTTCAAAATCCATTAAAAACAAATTTAGATTATTCTTTACTGAATTATCTTCACAATGCATTTTACTTTATATTTTTTAATTTTTCTAGATTTAGTTATATTTTTTTTGAAGATTTAGTGATAAAGAATTAATTAAAACCCTTAACTATATGACTAATCCCATTGGCACCATGTGGAGACACAATGTGATTTTCTATGGTAATGGAATTCATCATTCAAGTTTACATCCCCATGTAATTTGTTACATGCTTTCTCCTATCATCCAATAAAGATCATATTTATCAGATTAAGCCCATGGTTCATGGGATAAATCTATGGATCCTATGTGGATTGATCATGACCGCCCATCCAAAATGTGGATAGAAGTCCATGATCCATCATTGAGTTTTCTTAGAGAACATCCGCCCAATTTTAAGAAGATTTGAGCTCATTGAGTTAATTGAACTCAAACTCAACCCACACCATCTCATGCAAAGGGAAAGAAGGGTTTTGCAATGGGGAAAATTTTTTCACAAAGTACCAAACACTTCCTATTCTAGGCTTAGTTTGAAGGCATACGGAGGATCACCAACCATCATGTAGCTTGTCAGTGGAGAAGAAGCGTTGTTGATGGTTTGAGGGGTTGGGATTGAGTAGATCTTCTTATGGACCAAGCTCACCTTCAAATGCTCACGGCCTTGGTCTAGCTCCCACCTCCCTTGTGAAGCTTTGGATCAACTCGATTAGGTCCCCTCAAGGTGCTTGAAAGAGGAATTGAGTTGAAATTGAGTATTGAGTGGGATTGAACTCACCTCCCTATTTTAATTTTGATAAATCAAGAAATGGAGAAATGGAAAGTTCTCTAGAGGCTTTGAAGCTTGAGGATGCTCATATGAGTTTAAATCAAGTGTGAGTGTCTTGGATGGTGAAATTAGGGGAGTATATCTCTAATGGATCGGATGATGTGCTTCTTGCCATTTTGAACAAATTCACCTCATGTTATGTGTTGGTTAGGCTATTAAGGGTTGTACATGGTTCATTTTTGGCTGAGGAGAGTAGTGGAGAAGTTTCATGTGCTGATTTAGGGTGGAGGAGTGATTGTCATGTGCTTGAAATGAAGAGAGTGGTCGATTTTGGCCTTGGGCTGGGTTTGGCTGCCCAAACCCATTAGGTCATGTGCACCATGCTCACTAGTGTCCACTTGGTCCACTAAGAGGGTGCCAAGTGGCCATAGATTTGACCAAATTCCAAGTGAATTTGGCCAAGAATTACCCTTGACCTAGGGTAAATTAGTCATTAGATTGGATATTAGTTTGAATATGTTTGGTGATTGAAAATGTGTTGGGCCAAGTTTTAATGAATTTGGAGTTGATTTGATGATTTGGCTCATGACCATTTAGGTCAAAATGGGTCAACTTCAAATCAAGTTAACCAATTGGTCAAATTGGGTCAAACCAAGGGTTGGGTCAAGTCTATGACCATATGAATTGATTGGTATCTTTGTTTGTAATCAATTTGATTTATATTTGATTTGGTTCATTGATTTCATTTAGGTCAAATGGGTCAAGTTGACCAATTTGACCCATATTAGGGGGTTGGTTTAGGTTTCATTGGTCATTTGAAATGTATTGGTATCTTTATTTCAATCAATTTTGGTTTAGTTTGATTTGCTCAATTTGACCTTTGTCATGGGTTGGTCAATTGAGGTTGGGTCTAGTTGGCCAATTATGGTTTTGGTCAAGTTCAACAAGTGATTTAGAATGAACTTGACCCATTGGTTTCAATCAATTTGGCTTAGATCAAGATTTGACACATTTTGACTTTTTAGGTCAAGTTGTGTAAACTTGGGTCAAGTGGCCAATTGGGCTAGGTTAGGCACAAACGATGACTTGGTCAAGTTCAAACATTGATCATGAATGAGTTTAGATCAATGGTTTCAATCAATTTGGCCTATGGTGGATTTGGCTAGACATTTCATTTTGGCTAAGTGTTGACTTGGTCAACCCTTAGGTTTCACTTGGTTTGACCCAATTTGAGTGATTGATCATCTCATGATGATTATTGCTCACAATGTGAGGTTAGTTGGGCTTAGTTTAATCTAATTTGGGTAAGATTAGAATTTGGCTGAAAAGGGGTACTTTTGGTCACTTTGGGTCAAGTGAGCCTAAGTGGGTCAATTGACTTGATCAAGGCTTGAATCAAGTCTGGTTGAACTCACATATGGACTTATGATTGAAATATAAATCCATTTGTAAGTGATTTGAAGTCAGATGGATTTTGATTCATTTGATAATTTCAAGTTCAAAGTGTGAACATGAGTTTGACTTGGGTTTGATTTTTGGATTTAGTTTTGATTTGATGGTTGAAGTTTGTCTTTATATTTGGATTCATGATTGAAGGATTGATTGAATCATGAAGAAAAATCAAGAGTTTGGCCTGATTTGAATTTGATTTGGCTAAGTTCAAGGATTTGACTTGAAAGGCTTAGATTGAATTTTGGTTGAATTTGGATTTGATTTTTGAATTGATTTGATATTTGAATTTATATTTCATTTATATTTGTGAATATAAATGAGAATATAAAATTATGAGAAAATTTCTTGAATTTGAATTGATTTGGATTTGATTTAGCTAAGTCTATGAGATAGAATCAAAGTGACTTAGAAAGATTTTTTAAACTTGGAATTTCAATCATAAGCTTCAATCATTTGGAATTGATTCATGGTTTGAGAAGATCAATTGGAATTGATTTAAGTTTTGTTGTTGATTTGATTTGGAGTTTGTAGTTAGTTTAGACTTGATTTGGAATTTGACTTGATGGAAGGAAGTGAAGAGTTGGTTCAAGCTATAGGGTAGGCAAATTTTTGTAACACCCCTAAGGCATGACTTATTCCCATGGCTAACACTTCTAAGTCTCTAGGGTTAGGTTGAGTGTCCACCTAATCATTAGATGTGTCTTAAGACTAATGAACTCTAAAGTAAGAGAAGTCCTATGTCTAAGATGGAGGAGTTGAGAGCTCATCAAAATGATGTCAACAACTAACAAAAGAAAAACCTCAAGGATAGGAGAGATTATTTCCAAGAAGCTTTAGAATGAGTTTCAAGTGAGGAGGGAAATCAAACACTTTTTTTTTTATTCTTCTTGAAGTTTATAACCATGCCCTTTCTCCAAAAAATCTCCATCCAAAAATGAATCAGTATTGTAATAAAAGGCATGGGGATCAGCAAAAGCAATCAATTTCAAAGAAGAGCATTTAGAATCATCCATGACATTAGACAAAGGAAAAATAGAAATACTATGCATTTTAGAATCAGAAGTGAAAGGAGCATAAATAGCTTTATTAAGAAGATAATTATCAATATTATCATCTTCCAACAAAATCTGAAGAGTATCCTCCCTGTCTTCATTCATAAAAGAAGTAAGAGAAGAAGAATCTAGATTGTTAGTATAATCTTCATGTTAGGGATTAAAATAAGATTCAAATCCTTAGAAACAAATATATATACCAAAATTTTGAACATACTAATAGCCATAGAAAAACCATCATTTTGAACCTAATCAAAATTCACAATGAGAATTATCAAGTACCTAAATCTTATTTTTAAAAGAGGATCACCAATATTAATAATATTGTTGGAAAGTTAAAGTATCATAAATAAGAACATTCTTTTCACCACCATTCTCAATCAGGAAAAAAATAGTCTCTTTCCCTTGATCTAAAGCGATATAGAGAAAGAGAAACAGAAGATTGAATGAAATGGTGTTAACATCAATAATATTCAAACCATCATCATGAAAGGACTTATGCACAACATCTAAACCTTTAAAATCACTAACCACAGCCTCTAAAGTCTTCCCTTTAATAAAATCATCAAAAGAAAAACTTAGAGCGTGATCATTAGTTAAAATGTTTTCACAAACATCAAAATTACCTTCTACATTAGACAAATCATTAATACGTAAAACTTTTTTAGAAGATTCAAAAAATCTGGTTTTGCAAAACATCAAAATTTTGAAAAGTAGAATTTCCTTTATCTAACTTGAGAGAATCTTCAGTTTTTTCAACAATTGAATTCTTACTAGTGATTTTCTTCCTAAGAGAGGGATGAGAAATAAAGCATTCAGAAATTTCAAGCCCATGAATCTTACAATGATCACAAAAAATGGGAAAGTTCTCAAAAACAACTTTCTAAAAATAACCACATTTCTTTGAACCCAACCAAATTTCCTTCATGTTTTTTTTTTTAGTAATATCAATCTACAAGAATTTAGCAACATACTTCCTAGAAGAAGTAGCTGCTTGATCAACTTGCAAAGGCTAACCAAAAATAAACCCAATAGCATAAAGAATCTCATGATTAAATAGATGAATCCATAAGTTAGGTAAAGAAATCCAAATGGGAACAATAGAGACTCTTCATTAACATCAAACATACTATAATACACATTTGATAATTAAAAACATAGTAAGAATGCCTAGAGAAAATTATTCTGTAATCGATATCATTTAAAAGTTTAATCAAAACATGCCTTGCATCAATCAGCCCAATAGAAAAAGAACCAAATAAATTTAAGTTATTGAAAAAATAATGAATATCTTCCATCTTTACCTGTTTAAATGAAAACATTCCAATCAAAAAAAAGCAAAAGGCTCAGCTAATCTTTCAATATCCTCATCTGAAATCCTAATTGTCTGATTACCTTTAAAAGTCATATGAAGAAAATTCAAAGGAGGCTTGGTGGAGGAATTCTAACCATCTAAAGCTTCTTTGAAAGATTTAGAACAATTTAGGTAGGATTACCAAAAATTTTTAGCGGGATCCATCGACACATGGGATTTACCCTTGGGTTTGAAGCCGAAGCATGAGTCAGGTGTCATGACAAGAACAAACATGTCGAGATCTCCCCAACCCATCAGAGGAATCAAGAGCACTGAAAACTCTGTAATGCGAGGGATCTCGAAATTGCCCAATAATAAGGTTTAGTTTAGTTTTAGGGTTTAAGTTTTAGGTTTAGTGTTTATTAGTTATTATTAGGTTTTATTAGTTTTAGGATATTATTATTTTACTATTAGTTTTTTGTTTAGTTTTAGTTAGGTTATTAGTTTAGTTTTACTTATTTTAGTTTTAGTTATTTTTATTTTAGGTTAGTTTAGGGGAAGGGGGCGGGGGATTAGGTTTAGTTTATTAATTTATTAGTTAGTTTTTTTATTAGGGTTTAATTTGTTTTAGTTTATTTATTAATTATTATTAGTTAGTTTAGTTATTATTAGTTAGTTATTTATTTAGTTTAGTTAGTTATTATTAATGGTTTTATTATTATTTAAGCTTTAGTTAATTTTAGTAGTGGTTTAGTTTTATTAGCTTAGTTTTGTTAGTTTATTAGATAAGTTTCGTAGTTTTATTAGTTTAGTTGTGGGTTTCGGTTTATTAGTTTATTATTATTAGTTATTTAGTTTATTTTATGGTTTAGTTTTTTATTAGTGATTATTAGTTATTTATTATTTATTATTATTATTAGTTTAGTTAGTTGGTTTATTATTAGTTTTATTTTAGTTTTGTTTTATTTCTTTAGTTTATTATTATTATTAGTTTATGTTTATTATTATTTATTTTATTTATTTACTTAGGGTTTAGGGTTTAGTTATTTAGTTATTTAGTTAGTTTATTATTAGTTTTATTAATATTAGTTTATTAGTTTAGTTAGTTAGTTATTAACTATTATGATTATTATTATTATTATTATTAGTTTTTATTAGTTTAGTTATTAGTTAGTTTTATTATTATTATTATTATTAGTTTATTTATTAGGTTTATTAGTTTAGTTATTTAGTTTAGTTATTTAGTTAGTTTTGTTTTATTTAGTTATTAGATTGTTAGTTTATTATTAGTTAGTTTTTACGGTTTAGTTTTATTTAGTTATTTAGTTATTTATTATTAGTTATTATTATTAGTTTATTAGTTTAGTTTTAGTGTTTATTATTTATTAGGGTTTAGGTTTATTTATTAATTAGTTTAGTTTTTGTTTTTTAGTTAGTTTATTAGTTTATTTGTTTATTAGTTATTAATTTTGGTTATTATTTATTTATTAGTTTTTTTTTATTATTATTAGTTTAGTTTTTTTAGTTATTATTAGGCTTCAAGTTCATTATTTATTAGTCTATTAGGTTTTATTAGTTAGTTATTAGTTACTTCTACTTTAGTTTTATTGTTAGTTTATTATTTTTTTAAGTTATTGTTTATTTATTATCATTAGTTTTATTAGTTTAGTTATTATTTTACTTTAGTTTAGTTTGTTATTATTAATTTTATTATTTTAGGTTTAGGAGTTTAGTGTTTAGTTTATTTAGTTTTATTATTATTATTATTATTATTATTATTATTATTATTATTATTATTATTATTATTATTATTATGGTTATTGTTATTTTTTTATTTATTGTAGTTATTATTTATATTAATTTATTAGTTTTAGTTAGTTTAGTTATTAGTTATTTATTTAGTTAGTTTAGTTATTATTAGTTTTATTAATTAGTTTTTATTTAATTTATTATTATTTGTTAGTTTAGTTAGTTTAATGTTTAGTTTAGTTTGGTTTTCTTTATTTATTGTTTAGTTTATTATTATTATTATTAGTTTAGTTTAGTTAGTTTTAATGTTATTAGGTTTTATTATTATTTAGTGTTTTTAGTTTTTATAAGTTTTTAGTTTAGTTTATTTATTATTATTATTAGTTATTCATTTATTAGTTTAGTTAGTTTAATTAGTTTATGATTATTAGTTAGTTTATTAGGTTTGTTTATTATTATTAGTTTTAGTTTATTTATTAAGGCTTTATTTATTATTTAGTTTATTATTAGTGTAGTTTATTATTATTATTATTATTATTATTATTATTATTATTATTATTATTATTAGTTTAGTTTTTAGTTTTATTTAGTTAAGTTTTTAGTTTTGTTTTAGGTTTTTAGGTTTTTAGGTTTTTAGATTTTAAAAGTTTAGGGTTATAGGTTTTAAGGTTGAGGGTTTAGGGTTTTAAGGTTTAGGATTAAGAGTTTAGCATTTAGGATTTTAGGGTTTAGGGTTTAGGGTTTAGGGTTGTAGGTTAGGGTTTAGGATTTAGGGTCAGGGTTTTTTTTTATCTTTTTATTTAATTTATTTTTTAAAATTAAGTAAACTGGAAGGTTTAGGTTTATTTAATTTATTTAGTTTATTTATTTATTATTTAGTTTATTTAATTTTTTTTATTTTTAGGTTTATTATATATATATTTATTTTAGTTAAGGTTTTTTATTTTATTTTAGGTTTAGGCTAATTTTTTTAGTTTAGTTTTATTTTTATTTTATCTTTTAGGTTTAGGTTTTATTTATTTTTTTATTTTTAGGTTTAGGTATAGGTTTTAATTTTATTTTTTTTAGGTTTAGGTTTTAGATTTTTATTTTAGGTCTATTTTTAGGTTTTATTTTTATTTTTAGTTTATTTTATTTTATTTAGTTTAGTATTAGGTTTAGGTTTAGTTTATTTTAGGTCTAGTGTTGGGTTTTATTTATTTTAGTTTAGGTTAAGGTTTATTTTTTTATTTTATGTTTAGATTTTTATTTTTTGCGTTAAGGTTTAATTTTTATTTATTTTTAAGTTTTATTTTTTGGTTTATTTTTCATGTTTAGGTTTTTATTTAGTTTTTATTTTATTTTACTTTAGGATTATTTTATTTTTATCATAGCTTTTCTTTGTATTTTATTTAGGTTTTTTATTATTTAATTTTGTTCATGTTTTTTATTTATTTTATTTTAGTTTAGTTTTTACTTTTTATTTTATTTTCTTTTTAGGTTTAGGTTTAGGTTTAGGTTTTAGTTTATGCTTTTATTTTATTTTGGTTTAAGTTTTCTTATTTATTTTATTTAGAGGTTTTATTTAGTTTAGCTTTAGGTTTTAGCTTTTTAGGGTTTACGGTTTAAGGTTTTGGGTTTTGGGTTTTGGGTTTTGGGTTTTGGGTTTTAGGTTTAGGGTTTAGGGTTTAGGTTTTAGGATTTATGATTTAGGGTTTAGGGTTTTAAGGCTTAGGGTTTACAGTTTAGGATTTAGGGTTTTTAGGGTTTAAGGTTTATGGTTTAGGGTTTAGGTTTTAGGTTTAAGGTTCAGGTTTTAGTTTAGGGTTTAGGGTTTTTGGATTTTTTAAACAACGCACAAATTGAGATTCAACATTTGTTCTTTTCAATTTCATCGGCCAAGTAACACAATATGTTTTCTAAGACACAAGTGCTGACATAGATAAAAAATGATCATGCAAAGAATAAATAAAAATCCTTAGATAAGTAGAACCATCTTTTTATAAAGATAGATGCATAAGTAGCAGATAGGATCGGCCGGTCTTCAGTTTCTCTAGTTCCCATCACAACCACCCCGGTCTCTCAAGTAGTAGGATCCACCAACATATCCTCGATCTCTCCCTCAGCCACCACCATGGATGTAACCTCTATCACTCTTCCCACCTCCATAACCACCATCATGTCCACTAGCACCTCTACTAGGATTACGGTTAGGGTTTAGGGTTAAGGTTTAGGGTTTGGGTTTCAATTTTAAGTTTTAGGGTTTAGTTTTTTAGGCATTTGGGTTTACGGATAGCTTAGGCTTTAGGTTTAGTTTAGGGTTTAGGTTTTAAGGGTCTAGGGTTAAGGTTTAGTGTTTAGGGTTTTGGGTTTAGGGTTTAGGGTTTGGGTTTAGGGTTTAGGGTTTAGGGTTTAGGGTTTAGGATTTTATGTTTTAGGGTTGTTTAGGGTTTAGGGTTTAGGGTTTAAGGTTTAGGATTTAGGGTTTAGGGTTTTTTGGGGTTTAGGGTTTAGGGTTTAGGGTTCAGAGTTTAGGATTTAAGGACTTATTTATTTATCTATTTTTATTTTTTTAAATTAAGTAAATTAGTACGTTTAGTTTTATTTATTTTTATTTATTTTATTTTTTATTTATTTTAGTTTATTTTATTTTTAAATTTTATTTATGTTCATTTTTATTTTTATATAGTTTAGTTTATTTATTATAGGTTTATTTATTTTAGTTTATTTTTAAGGTTTAGGTTTACTTTTTAGTTTAGTTTTATTTTTATTTTATTTTTTAGGTTTAGATTTTCTTTTTTATTTTGAGGTTTTTATTTTATTTTTGTAGGTTTAGGTTTTAGCTTTTTTATTTTAGGTTTATTTTTTAGGTTTTCTTTAGTTTAGATTAGATTTATTTTAGTTTATTTTATATTTTTAGTTTAGGTTTTTTTAGGTTTAGTTGATTTTAGGTTTAGATTTAGGTTTATTTATTTTAGGTTTAGGTTTATTTTATTTTAGTTTAGTTTATATTTTTTTTATTTTTTTATTAGTTTATTTTACTTATTTTTATTTATTTAGGTTTATTTTATTTTATAGATTAGGGTTTTAGATTTAGAGTTTAGTTTATTATTTTATTTAGGTTTAGGTTTATTAGTTTTTATATTTTAGGTTTAGGTTTATTAGTTTAGGTTTTTTATTTAGTTTAGTTTAGTTTAGGTTAGGTTAGTTTAGGGTTTAGTTTATTTTATTTAGTTTAGGTTTATATTTAGGTTTAGGGTTTATATTTTAGTTTATTTAGTTTTAGGTTTTAGGTAGGAGTTAGGTTTAGGTTTAGTTTAGGTTTGATTTAGTTTAGTTTTATTTTATTATTTTTTAGGTTTAGGGTTTTGGGTTTAGGGTTTAAGTTGGTTTAGGTTAATTTAGGGTTTTGGGTTTTGGGTTTTAGGCAGGGTTTAAGATTTAGGGTTTATAGTTTGGTTTAGTTTAGGGTTTTTAGGGTTTAGTTGTTTAGGTTTAGGTTTAGGTTTAGGTTTATGTTTAGTTTAGGTTTTGCATTTAGGTTTGGTTAGGGTTAGTTTAGGGTTTTAGTTTAGGTTTAGGTTTTAGTGATTTAGCTTAGGTTTATTTAGGGTTTATGATTTAGGGTTTAGGTGTTTAGGTTTATAGTTTTTTATAATTATTTTATTTAAATTTAAGCAAGAGTTTATTTTTATTACTTTATTTTTATTCATTTTAATTTATTTTATTTTTGATTTTTATTTATGTTTATTTTTATTTTTATTTAGTTTAGTTTAGGTTTTTTATTTTAGTTTATTTCTTTGATTTAGATTTAGGTTTAGGTTTATTTTTTATTTAGTTTTATTTTTTTTTTTTCCTTAGGTTTAGGTTTTTTTTAGGTTTAGGTTTAGGTTTTTTGGGTTTAGGTTTAAGGTTTAGAGTTTTAGGGTTTAGGGTTTTAAGATTTATTTCTGATTAGGTTTAGTTTAGTTTAGGGTTTAGTTTAGGGTTTAGTGTTTAGGCTTTAGGGTTTAAGGGTTTAGGGTTTAGGTTTAGGGTTTAGGTAAGTGTTTAGCATTTAGTGTTTGGGTTTAGGTTTGTTTAGTTTAGGGTTTAGGGTTTTAGGTTTGTTTAGAGGTTGTTTAGGTTTAGGTTTAGGGTTTAGGGTTTACAGTTTAAGGTTTAGGGTTAGGGTTAGGGTTAGGGTTTAGGGTTTAGGGTTTAGGATTTAGGGTTTAGTGTGTTTAGGGTTTAGTGTTTAGGGTTTAATGTTTTTTTAATTTAATTTTGTATTTTTTTATTTTTTAATTAAATTAAGTAAATTAGTTTTAGTTCATTTAGTTTATTTAGTTTATTTTTTATTTATTTATTTTATTTTATTTAGATTTATTTTTATTTTTATTTAGTTTAGTTTATTTGTTTTAGGTTTATTTATTTTTGTTTAGGTTTTATTTTAGTTTATTTTTTTTTATGTTTATTTTATTTTTTATTTTATTTTTATTTTATTTTTTAGGTTTAAATTTTTATTTTATTTTATTTAGGTTTAGGTTTTTTATTTGATTTTTTTTTTTGGGTTTAGGTTTAAGGTTTTTATTTTAGGTTTATGTTTAGGTTTTATTTTTTAATTTAGGTTTAGGTTTACTGTTTAGTTTATTTTATTTTATTTAGTTTAGGTTTAGGTTTAGTTTATTTTATCTTTAGGTTAAGGTTTTATTTATTTTAATTTAGTTTTATTTTTAGTTTAGGTTTATTTTATTTTGTTAATTTTCTTTAAGTTTAAGTTTTTTTAAGTTTAGTTTTGGTTTTATTTTAGGTTTATTTTTAGGTTTAGGTTTTATTTAATTTTATTTTATTTTATTTTAGGTTAATTTTATTTTTTATTTTAAGTTTTATTTTATTAAGGTTTTATTTTCAACTTTATTTTCTTTTTAGTTTAGTTTAGGTTTTTTTATGTTATTTAGTTTAGTTTTATTTTTATTTTATTTTATTTTATTTTAGGTTTAGGTTTAGATTTTTAGGTTTTTAGGGTTTAGGGTTTACAGTTTAGTGTTTATGGTTTAGGATTTGTTTAAGGTTTAGGATATAGGGTTTAATGTTTAGGGTTTAGGGTTGTAGGTTTTAGGGTTTACAATTTTTTTTGAGAAAATTTAGAATTTTATTACCATAAAAGGAAAAAAAGATACTATGCCATATTAATAAAGCTCAAAGTTCTACTTTGAGAAACAAAACTAAAGAGCTAAACCCCCATCTAAGTATAATAGAAAAGGAAAAGAAAATAAAAGAAAAATAGAAAACAATTACAATAGCTAAAAAGCATATGAGAAAAAGAGAGAGAATAAGACTAATACAACTCATGAAAGTAGTAAAAGGACTAGTCAACAGCAACTCTTGACCCTTTGAGAAAGCATGATAAACAAGATCCACAACAACAATAGTTGAGTTGATTGAGTAAAGCTCATTCCATCTATAAAGTTTCAACCTGCAAAAGAATTTTGCAAAACATTATAAAGGCAATAATCATAGCTCAAGGGAAAAGGATAAAGTAAACAATTTAGAAAGAGCTGAGAAAGAGAAGGCTCGGGATTAGTTAAGATCATCTCATGTGGCAATAATACATATGAGCATCCAAACTTCCTGAGAAGGGTTACATATGTAATTCTACCAACCAAAGAAATGATATGAGGAAACATCAAGGCCATCATAGCCAGCATACCTAATATAAGCAAACCATTTAAGGCAAAATAATCCATAATGATCGAGGTCCCACACTAAACAAATAGAGAAAGCAGCCAACCAGTAGCCAACCCACCAACCAAAACCCACAACAGACCAATCACTTAAACCCAAAAACTCAAAACTTATAGTAGGATCAGTGGCCAAGCTAAAAAAACCAAGCAGTAACTCCACCAAAGCCACCACCAAAAAGGAGGAGAAACACAAAAATGAAGCAGTCGGCATGAATAGGGGTAACAACACAACCCAGCAAAAAAGTCCCAAAGGCATAACAACAACCACTATCTCAAAGCACTAGCAATCCAAATCCAAGGGCAAAACCTCCACCCAAATAACAAAATAGTAGAAGATAAGCACAGAGAGAGGAAAGCCATAGGGAGACCAAGAGGGCATCCAAAATTACCATCAAAACCACAAGGTGGGAAAAATAACAAATCTAGCACCACCGACCATGAGGCAAATATCAAGAAACTAGGAGAGCAAAATAAACCAGAGGGATTCAATACCAATAGCCAACCTAAATCCCAAGACACCAAGCAGCACAAGCAGGCAGGCAATCATCAAGTCAAAGCCCGAGAGCCCTGGAGCCAAACACCAGACCAATCCGGTCAGGAGGAGCACGAAAGGTAAGCATAGACAAAAAAATAGCCAACAATATCCTCCATTAAACAAAAACCTAGGTCTGGAAGAAAAAAGAACCACAAAGCAGCTTTCCTCATACTAATCAATAGATAAAACAACCAAAAAAAGAAAACACCAACCCAAACCAAGAAAACAACCAAAAAGAATTGAAAAAAAACCAAAGCTAAGGAAATCTTGAAGAGACCAATAGCTGCCACCCAAACACCAACCACAACAGTAGAAGTTCCAATTAAGTAAAGGGAGCAGCTAGCCAAAATAAGAGGTTAACCCAATACAAAACCCAAAATAGAAGGAAAGAACAATAGCAAGCATACCCACAACCTACATGGAGATCTCCAAAAAAACCAAGAAACAAAATTGGTAGTCACTCAGCCAGACAAAAAACTAAAGTATAAAATGCCGAAGAGAACCACCCAACCATAAGCAACAAATCAGCGAGGAAAGGAACAAGGCCAGAGGCAAACAAAACCCCTTCCAAACCTTATAGAGCGGACAATCATCAAAGAGAAAATAGTAGGAAATAACTAGAAAAAAGCTACTCAATCCACAAGAGGAAAAACCAACCAAAGCCCCAAGAAACCGGAAAGGAGAACAGCAACCACCAAAAGGCAAAAAATTAGGCCAAACTAGAAGAGACCAACAACAACCATGAAAAAATGACCACCCAAAATAGTCAAGCAGATGGAAGAAGCAAATTGTAGCATCCAGTAGAACCAACCATAACTGCTGAAAATCTAATCCAAATAAGGTAATAGAGACCAAAACACGAGGCAAACCCAACATCAATTAGTAAGGGTAGGCCAAAATCGACATACAACCCAATGAGACCTCCAAAACATCACTAGCTATTTGACAAAAGAAGCATAGCATGAGCCATAAAAAGAAAACAACCAGTCTCATAGGATAGGAAAACTAATTAAAAATAGCACCACTACGACCCAAATAAGGGTCAATCAAGTATACAATGGGGTAAAGAGGAATGGGGTTTAAGTTTAGTAATAAACTAAACTAACAAGGTTGCTTTCATATATAGTGTGACTGACCAGGACCCTAAAAACAAATAGCGAAAACCACTTCCTGGTGAGGGAAGCACAAAAGAAAAAAATCAACCACAAAATAGACTGAATAAAATCACCATATCAATATGATCAACAAAATAGCCAAAAGTTAAAATCTGAGGTAAGGCAGTCCAGTGTTATCCATATTGCAGACCATGCAAATGCTTAAGTAAACTATGGTTATCAAATAAAGTGAGCTCATTTAATTTAGCTCTCAAATTAGCCATGAAATCAGCACAAGCATTACCTTCATGTAGAATGTGAGAAATTTTTTAGCAAACTTGAGAAAGAAGCTTTTTAGTGTGATTAAGAAGATAAAATAATTTAGTATTCCCCATTTTATTATTATTGAGCATATCAAGTAAAAGAAGAGCATCAACTTCAATCCAAATATTAAAGAGGCATTTGTTTAAACAAATATCAATGGCTTTATTAACAACCATGAGCTCTACATAAATAACATAACAAGCTTTGTGGGGGTAGGCAAGAGCACAAATGAAGGTACCTTTAGAATCCCCAAGAATTCCACCATAACCATATTTGTTTGGGGAAATGGAACCATCGATTGATCTTAATAAAATTTTCTTTAGGCTTAATCAATTTATAATCCTAATACTCTTGTAGGAAGGGTCATCATGCAAAATGATAACCAATTTTTTAGCCACAAATTTATAACCTCTAAAATGAAGATTACAAATTAAATTTGCATTAAACTCTTAGCAAATAAAACTTTCATACGAGTAATAGCATCATTTTTATCTATCCAAATGAACCAAATAAGAGTAATAGCAATTAAAACTTTCATACGACCTTACACAATTTTATGGAAACAAACTTTAAGAAGTTGATATAACAAAAGAGAGCCATGAAAATAGTTAGTGTTAAGTAAATCATCATGCCATATCCAAATTTTGGAAGTAATAGCACCATTGACAAAAATATGATTAACATTTTCAATATAAAAGCAACAATAACACTTGGAAGGTAAATAAAACCCTTTAAGCTAGAGCAAAGAATATACATGAATGAAGTTATTCAAAATCCTACAAGCTAAAAAAAGAATAATAAATGGGAATGATATTCTTCCAAAGTTTAATGAAAACATTATAGGTGTTTTGTTTATTTCTAATACAATTTTGAACCTCTTTAAAAATGATATCGCCATTGTAAGAGAACTTGAACAGAATTTGATAAGATTTATTAGAAAAGATAGCGATGTTGCAAAACTTGTCAAAAATAGAAATAGGAATGTAGTTCTCAAGTTTGTTTTCATTCAATCATTATTAAGCCAAAAGAGTTAACTTTGATAGCATGTAGAGTGTGTAGATAAAGGGAGTCAATAGAGCCATTGCCAATCAATTGTCTTACCAAAGAAAGAAGACCAAATGAATACCCCAAGATATTAAGGATTCAACAACCCATATAATGGAGCAAAGACTTTTCCAAACGGGAGTCACCAACTTTATAAGCACGAGATAAGGTGTTTACCTTGGCAATATTTTTCCATCATAAAATTAGCCCAAAGGCTATCATTCTTTCAAAGTTCCGAGCATATGAGAGAAGGCATAGCTTCATGAATAGGTTTGCAACCAAGACCACCTTCACCCAAAGGACCACAACATTTATGCGGGATGTCCAATGCATTCTTTTAATAGAATTATTGGATCCCCAAAAAATTTATTAAGCAGCGATCAATTCTAATAAGAGTAGAATTAATGGGAATAATAGTTTGAATCAAATAAAGAGGAATAGAATTGAGAATGCTTTTAAGAATAGTGAGCCTGCATCCAAAGGAAAGTAAAAGGAATTCCCAAACAAAAATTTTATTTAAAATTTCTTGAATTAACTCATCAAAAAGATGAAATCATTTTGGACCTCTAAATAGAGGAGCACCCAAGTACTTAAGAGGTACGTGTTGATGTTTAAAATTACTGATATGCTAGATTTGATTGATTTTATTATTAGAGATACTTAAAGAAATAATAAAAATAGCTTTTGTTAACATTGATAGAAAGATCATTTTCTCTACCAAATTTATTTAAAACAATCTTGAGGTTCAAGATATGTTGAATAGAAGCATTGCAAAAAATAATGAAATCATCTATAAAGATTTAGTAAGAAATAGGAAGACAACCAAGAGTTTTGTAGTACATACTAGGATTGTTTAAAAATAACTCATTGATGTTTTTAGATAAGTACTCAACAGTAATAATAAATAAAGCAGGAGATAAAGGATCTCCTTATCTTAAGCAATGGGAAGAAGAAAAGAAGCCCAAAGCTTCCCCATTAAGCAAAATTGAAAACTAGGTAGTATTAATATAAATTTTAATAAGAAAAGTAAATTTATCAAAAAAACCAAAAAAATTCATAATATGGAAAAGGAAATCCCAAGAGATATTATCAAAAGATTTGGTAATATCTAATTTGAAAAGAATGTTTCCACCTATAGTCTTAGCATCTAAGTCATGAATTAGCTCTTAGGCAAGAAAATGCTATCAAAAATAGATCTACCTAACAAAACTAGTTTGGTTGAGAGAGATATTCTTATGAAGTAAAGGACTAAGCCTGTTGGCAAGAATTTTAGAAATCATCTTATTGAAGAAGGTGCAAAGACTAATAGGTCTAAACTCACTCCAATAGTCTGGATTATCTTTCTTAAGTATGAGAACAATAGAAGTGCTAGGAAAATATCTTGGAAAATGATTACCATTAAAAAATCAACCACAAACTAAATCAAATCATTTTTAATAATAAACCAGTAATTTTGAAAAAAATTGAGTAGTGAAACCCTCAGACAAGAATCTATGTTCGTGCTATTAAGAACTTTAAAATTTCATCTTCATTAGGAATAATAGTAAGCAAATCATTGTCATCATTGGTAATAATAGAAGGAATCAAGTGTGATTTAGAAACAGCTTCATAAGAGCAACTCTTATTAAGCATATTTCTAAAGCTAATGCTAAATCCTTAATATCATTATTCTCCATAATCCATTCTCCATTATCATGTTTAATTTTTTTGAATATTATTTAAAGCTCTTTTTGTATTAACATAGAAATACCTAGTATTCCTGTCACCATCTACAATATGTTTACTAGTAGCTTTTTGACGCCAATAAGTCTCTTTCATATTTTAAAAATTAGCAAGTTTATCTTTCACCTCAGTCAAGTCCTTAATCTTAGAAGGATCAGACATAATAGAGACCTCAAGATCACAAACCATTTTTTCCATATCTTTAATATTAGCAAAATGGTTTTTAAAATAATGCTTATTCCACCAACCCAGATTTTTCTTAAGTCTTTTAAGCTTAAACCAAAGTCTATTCATCCCATAATCAAATTATCAAGATGTAAAGGAGCTTTCTAGTTGTTAGCCACAACATTAAAAAAAATCAATATGCTGAATCCACATGTTGTGAAATCTAAAAGGAGAGGAATTAATTAATTTATTAGAATTATCTTTAATAGAAACCATAAGAGGAGCATGATCAGGCAAGGTTCTACCGGAATGATCAACAAAAGTAATATGCCATTGAGTAATCCAATGAGTATTAAAAAGAATCCGATCCAACCTTGGTCAAAGTCTAGAGTTTTTCCAAGTATAAATAGAACCTTTAAAACCAATATCAATCAAATTACAATCAAGGATCATATTAAGAAAATTCTTCCATATGATGAATATTAGGAGAGCAACCACCCTTTCATTTAGAAGTGAATAAAATAGTGTTGAAATCACTACCAATAAACCAAGGTTTTTTGACAGAGGTAGCAAAATTCCTCAAATTATCCCAAAGAAGATTTCTAGCAAATCTAAGCACAAAACACAATAATCACCAATTGATAACTTCTTAAAAATCATCAAGAATAGAAACCTCTATAAAGTTATTCCAAAAACACCAAATCTTATTATTGACATTAGAGAAAAATTTATTGAAACTGATCATTCTAGCAACATGGTTAATTTTTTTAGCATGAATAGGAGGCTCTAGAAAAAATAAGTAAAGAAATATTAGGTATACGATAAAGATTTCTAATACTGTTATGAATAGAGAGGTACCAATCCCTCTAACATTCCAAACAATAAAATTAAACATAAAGAAATAAAAGGGGTTATGAAAAGGTTAATTAAAAGAGAGAGGGAGGTCATAGTTGATCTAGTGTTTCTTGGCAATTTGGGAGGAAACTTTAACATTTTTTTTTTTTTAGCATGATAAGTTTGGAAACCATTTTCTTTTCCCATATAATCATCATCGAGAAGGATTTAGCAACATTAGTCATAGATTTAGGAGAAATCTCTAGATTAGAAATGAGTTTTATGTCTTCCAAGACATTAGAATTTATTAAAACCAAATGAGCATTGGGAATAACAAGAGAGGGAGCAGAAATAGATTTATTAAGAGGAAAGTGTGAACACCAAGCCCTTCCTCTTCATGACCCAAATTATTAGACAAAGCCAAATCTTTATGAGAATTTAAATCATCCTGAATCTAAAAAATAGAATCAATTTTTTCAACCTAATTATCATGAGGTATTAAAGCCATATTCTTCATTATTTGAATGATGCATAACATTAATATCTTCATTTATATTCTTAATCAAAGCTTCATTTTCATCAATCAAAGTCAGTAAGGATGCAAGGACTAAATTGGAGGAAATGGAATCATCATCTAAAAATTTAGAAAAACTATTATTGTTCACATCAGAAGCCTTCAAGTGCACAGAAGAAGTAAGAGGTAAAACAGCCTTATTAGGAACATTTAAAAATTCTTTTTTTTGAAGTAGCTTTATGATATTTAATAGTGATCAGCCTAGGGTTAGGAATAGAAGTTTCTTTAACTAGAATTTTCTTTTTAGGTGAGGATGAAGAATGAAACATTCAGAATTATGATGCCTGTAGATTTTACAGTGAGAACAAACGACGGAGAGATTTTCAAATTCAAATCTTTGCATATAACTATAATTTTTAGATCCCAACTAGATTTCTTTTGGGTGTTTCTTGGGAACATCCAATTCAACAAATATTATAGCTATTGAAGGATGAGATTTCATAGCCATTGCTTGATCAATTTGTAATGGCCGACCAAATAAAGCACACATAGAAAAAAGGAATTGATGGTTAATGATATGAATTTGCATATTGGAGAGAGAAATCTAAACTGGAACATCTTGAATGATTTCAAAGCAGTCAAAGTCAAGTTAGTTGATGCCCTAGTAGGATTCATAGGATCCTTCAATTTTCCCTAAGGAATCATTGAGGAAGATGCCAAGTTGCATCATTACTCTAATGAAGACATGAAATAGGCCACCAGCAATCGATTCAAGAAGGAATACAGTGAGAACTATGCAAAACAAGCAGCGGCAGTGAAAAGCGAAAATGGAGGAAAATCGAGCAAAGAGGATTGGGTAGCAATTTTTTTAGGCTTTTTGGTTTCAATTTAGAGTTTAGGTTTAGTTTAGTTTAGGGTTTAAGTTTAATTTAGTCTAGGGTTTAGGTTTAGTTTAGGTTTAGGTTTAAGCTTAGGTTTATGTTTAAGTTTAGGGTTTAGGCTTAGGATTAAGGTTTAGGTTTAGGTTTAGGTTTGGGTTTAGGATTTAGGGTTTTTGTCATCTAGGATTTAAACTTTTAGTTTAGAGTTTATAGGTTAGGTTTAGGGTTTAGGGTTTAGGTTTAGTTTAGGTTTTAAGTTTAAACTTAGGTTTAGTTTAGTTTAGTTTAGGGTTTATTAGTTTAGTTTAGGTTTTGAATTTAAGTTTAGGTTTAGAGTTTAAGTTAGGTTAGGTTTAGGAGGGTTTAGGTTTAAGTTAGGTTAGTTTAGGAGTTTAGAGTTTAGGTTTAGGTTTAGGTTAAAACTTGGGTTAGTTAAAGTTTAGGATTTAGGGTTTAGGATTTAAGTTTAAGTTAGTTTAGGTTAAGGGGTTTAGGTTTAGGGTTTAGTTTTTAGGTTTAGAGTTTAGGTTTAGGTTTAGGGTTTAAGTTAGAGTTTATTTAGGTTTAGTTTATAGTTAGGTTTAAGTTTAAGTTTAGTTTAGGTTTAGGTTTAGGTTGATTAAGTTAGTTTTAGTTTATGGTTTAGGTTTAGGTTTAAGTTAGGTTTAGGTTTAGGTTTAGGATTAGTTTGTTTAGGTTTAGCTTTTTAGGGTTTAGGTTTAGGATTTAGGTTTAGGTTTAGATTTTTAGGTTTAGGTTAAATTTATAGTTTAGGATTTAGTTTATTTTTTATTTATTTATTTTATTTTAGGTTTATGTTTCCCTTTATTTGTTTAGTTTATTTATATTAGGTTTATTTATTATATTTATGTTTTTTTATTTGAGTTTATTTTTTAGGTTTAGGTTTATTTTTTGGTTTAGTTTTATTTTTATTTTATTTTTTAAGTTTAGTTTTTATTTTTTATTATTAAGTTTAGGTTAAGGTTTTTATTTTATTTTTAGGTTTAGGTTTAGGTTGTTATTTTTTGTTTTATTTTAGGTTTTATTTTTTAATTTAGGCTTAGGTATATTTTTAGTTTATTTTATTTTATTTAGTTTAGATTTTGGTTTAGGTTTAGTTTATTTTAGGTTTAGATTTAGGTTTTATTTATTTTAGTTTAGGTTTAGGTTAATTTTTTTTCTTCATTTTATTTTTATTTTAGGTCTAGGTTTTTTTTAGTTTAGGGTTTAGGTGTTGTTTTTTTTTATTTTTTTAGGTTTATTTTTATGTTTATTTTTTAGGTAAAGGTTTATATATAGTTTTTATTTTTTTTATCTTAAGTTTATTTCATTTTTATTTTAGGCTTACTTTTTATTTTGTTTTGGTTTTTTATTTTTATGTTTATTTTATTTATTTTTGTTTAGTTAAGGTTTTTATTTATTCTATTTTCATTTAGTTTTTATTTTCTATTTTATTTTATTTTTAGGTTTAGGTTTAGGTTTAGGTTTAGGATTAGATTTTAGTTTAGGTTTTTATTATTTTATTTTCTATTTAAGTTTAGGTTTTAGGGTTTAGGGTTTTAGGGTTTAGGGTTTAGGGTTTAGGGTTTAGTGTTTAGGGTCAGGTTTAGCATTTAGGTTTTAAGTTTAGGGTTTAGGTTTTAATTTAGGGTTTAGGGTTTAGGGTTTAATGTTTAGGGTTTAAGGTTGTTTTTTAATAGAGTCTAAGATTTAAGGTTTAGGTCTTAGGGTTTAGGGTTTAGGTCATAGGGTTTTAGGGTCTAGGCTTTATGATTGTTGGTTTAGGGTTTAGGGTTGTAGGTTTGGGGTTAGTTTTAGGGTTAGGTTTTTTATGTATATATTTTTAAATTAAGTAAATTGGTAGGTTTAGGTTTATTTAGTTTATTTTTTATTTTAGTTTCTTTAATTTTTTATTTTTATTTTGGCTTATTTTTATTTTTATTTAGTTTAGGCTTTTTATTTTAGTATATTTTTAAGTTTAGGTTTAGGATTAGGTTTAGCTTTATTTTGTAGTTTAATTTTATTTTTTATTTTTTTATTTTATTTTATTTTTTGGTTTAGGTTTATGTTTTATTTTAGGTTTAGGTTTAGGTTTTATTTTATTTTTTTTAGGTTTAGGTTTTGGTTTTAATTTTAGGTTTATTTTAAGTTTTATTTTTTAGTTTAGGGTTTAGGGTTTTTTTTAAAAAAAAATTAAGTAAATTGGTGGGTTTAGGTTTATTTAGTTTATTTTTAATTTATTTTAGTTTATTTTCTTTTTTATTTTTATTTAGGTTTATTTTTTTATTTACTTTAATTTATTTATATTAGGTTTATCTATTTTAGTTTAGGTTTTTTTTTTATTTTGGTTTTCTTTTTTTAGGTTTACGTTTAGGTTTAGGTTTATTTTGTAGTTTAGTTTTATTTTTATTTTATTTTTTAGGTTTAAGTTTTATTTTTTATTATTAGGTTAAGGTTTAGGTTTTTTTTTGTTTAGGTTTTAGGTTGTTATTTAAGGTTTACTTTAGGTTTTATTTTGTTAGTTTAGGTTTAGTTTATTTTAAGTTTAGGTTTAGGTTTTTTATTTATTTTGGTTTCATTTATTTTAGTTTAGGATTAGGTTTATTTTTATTTTCATTTTAGGTTAAGGTTTTATTTTTTAATTTGGGTGTAGGTGTTTTTATTTATTTATATTTAGGTTTAGGTTTTTTATTTAGTATTTATTTATTTTATCATAAGCTTATTTTATTTTTATTTTAGGTTTAGTTTTTATTTTAAATAGGTTTCTTATTTTTAGCTTTATTTTATTTTTTATTTAGTTTAGGTTTTTAATTATTTTATTTTAGTTTAGTTTTTATTTTGTATTTTATTTTATTTTTAGGTTTAGGTTTAGTTATAGGTTTAGGTTTAGGTTTAGTTTTATATGTAGGTATAGGTTTTAGTTTAAGTTTTTATTTTATTTTATTTTATTTTTTTATTTAAGTTTAGGTTTTATGGTTTAGGATTTATGGTTTTGCATTTTAGGGTTTAGGGTTCAGTGTTTAGGGATTAGAGTATTTAGGGTTTAGGGTTTAGGGTTTAAGTTTAGGGTTTAGGTTTTAATTTATGATTTAGGGTTTAGGGTTTAAGGTTTTTTTTTTGGCAGAGTTTAGGGTTTAGGGTTTAGGATTTAGGATTTGGTGTTTAGGGTTTAGGGTTTTAGGGATTAGGGTTTAGGGGTTAGGGTTTTGGGTTAGTTTTAGGGTTTATGGTTTAGGTTCTTTTATTTTATTTTATTTTTTAAATTTTTTTTTATTTTTATTTGGTTTATTTTAAATTTATTTTAGTTTATTTTATTTTTTTTATTTTTATTTGGTTTAATTTATTTATTTTAGGTTAGGTTTTTTATTTTAGGTTATTCTTTATGTTTAGGTTTAGGTTTAGGTTTATATTTTAGTTTAGTTTTATTTTTATTTGATTTTTTAGGTTTTGGTTTTATTTTTTTATTTTTAGGCTTATGCTTAGGTTTTTATTTTATTTTTTTAGGTTTATGTTTTAGGTTTATCTTTGGGTTTTATTTTTTAGTTTATGGTTTATGTATTTAAAAAAAAAAAGTAAACCGGTAGGTTTTTATTTAGTTTATTTAGTTAATTTTTTATTTATTTTAGTTTAATTTCTTTTTTATTTTTATTTAGTTTAGTTTAATTATAGTACGTTTATTTATTTTAGTTTAGGTTTTTTATTTTTGTTTATTTTTTTAGGCTTAGGTTTAATTTTAGGTATATCTTTTGTTTAGTTTTTTTTTATTTTATTTTTTAAGTTTAGGTTTTATTTTTTATTATTATGTTTACGTTTAGGTTTTTATTTTATTCTTTTAGGGTTCAGTTTTAGATTGTTATTTTAGGTTTTTTTTTTTTGTAGGCTTAGGTTTATTTTTAGTTTATTTTATTTTCTTTATTTTAAGTTTAGGTTTAGGTTTAGTTTATTTTAGGTTTAGGTTTAGGTTTTATTTATTTTATTTTAGTTTAGTTTAGTTTCGGTTTAGTTTATTTTATTTTATTTATTTTATTTTTTAATTTAGGTTTAGTTTTTTTTTAGTTTATGGTTTTTATTATTTTTATTTATTTTGAGTTTTTTATTTTAAGGTTTATTTTTTAGGTTTAGGTTTTTTATTTAGTTTTATTTTATTTTATCTAGGTTTATTTTATTTTTATTTTATTTTTAATTTTTATTTTATTTAGGTTTTTTATTTTTAGGTTTATTTAATTTTTCTTTTTAGTTTTAATTTTTATTTATTTTACTTTAGTTTAGTTTTTATTTTTCATTTTATTTTATTTTTATGATTAGGTTTTAGTTCAAGTTTTTATTTTATTTTCTTATTTATGTTTAGGTTTTAGGGTTTAGGGTTTAGGGTTTATGGATTTTAGGGTTTTAGGGTTTAGGGTTTTGGGTTTAGGGTTTAGGATTTAGTATCTAGGGTTTAGGGTTTTTAGGGTTTAGGGTTTAGGGGTTAGGTTTTAGGTTTAGGGTTTAGGTTTTAGTTTAGGTTTTAGGGTTGAGGGTTTAGGGTTTTTTTTTTAATAGAGTTTAGGTTATAAGGTTTTTTTTAATAGAGTTTAGGTTTTAGGGTTTAGGGTTTAGGGTTTTAGGTTTAGGTTTATGTTTAGGTTTAGGTTTAATTATTTATTTTATATTTTAATTTTAATTTTAAAATTAAAATAAATGGGTTTAGGTTTCTAGTTTATTTTATTTAATTTTATTTAATTTTATATAGTTTATTTTATTTTATTTATTTATTTAGGTTTTATTAGTTTATTTTAGAGTTTAGGTTTTTAGGTTTTATTTTAGTTTATTTTTTAGGTTTTATTTTTTTTAGTTTAGGTTTAGGTTTAGATTATTTATTTTTATTAGGTTTAGGTTTAGGTTTATTTTTATTTATTTTAGTTTATTTATTTAGGTTTAGGTTTAGGTTTTTTTTATTTTTATTTTAGTTTAGGTTTATTTTTTTAGTTTAGTTTAGGTTTTATTTTATTTATTTTAGGTTTATTTTTTTTAGGTTTAGGTTTTTTTATTTAGTTTTATTTTATTTTATTTTAGGTTTATTTTATTTTATTTTAGGTTTAGTTTTTTTATTTAATTTATTTTATATTTTTTAGTTTTGTTTAGGTTTTTATTTTATTTTATTTTTTTATTTTTTCATTTTATTTTCTTTTAGGTTTAGGTTTAGGTTTAGGTTTAGGTTTAGGTTTAGTTTATGTTATTAATTTATTTTTTTATTCTTCTTATTTTATTTTAGTTAAGGTTATTTATTTATTTTATTATTAGGATTTGGTTTTTAGCTTTTTAGGGTTCAGGGTTAGTTTAGGTTTTAGGGGTATTTTTGTTTTTTGGATTTAGGGTTTAGGGGTTAGTCTTTAGAGTTTAGGGTTTAGGGTTTAGGGTTTTATGGCTTATTGTTTAGGGTTTAGGGTTTAGTTTTTAGGTTTAGGGTTTATGTTTTAGTTTAGGGTTTAGGGTTTTTGGTATTTTTTTAATAGAGAACATATTCAGATTCAATATTTCTTCTTTTCAAATTCATCAACCAAGTAACACACAAAGTTTTCTAAGACATAAGCAACATCATAGATAAAAAATGAGCACACATAGAGCAAATTAAAAACTATAGATAACTAGAACCGTCTCTACTTTAAAGACACAGTTACATGAGTAGCAGATTGAATTGACCATTTTTCAGTTTCTCTAGTTCTGATCAAAACCACCCTGGCCTCTTGAGTAGAGGGATCCACCATCATATCCCTATCTCTCCACCACCACACAAACTCTCCCTCCTCAGCCTCCATAACCTCCCTTTCTCAACCACCACCTCCATCTCCCATCATCATAGTCGCCTCCTTTGCCTCCACCGCCAGATCTAGATTGAGCCTAGTTAACAATGATGTTCCTACCGTCAAGGTTCTTCCCATTCTTAGGGTTTAAGTTTATTTTTTTAATTTATTTAGTTACTTTAGGTTTAGGTTTTAGGTATACGGTTTAGGGTTTAGGGTTAGGGTTTAGGATTTTAGGTTTCATACTTTTAGGGTTTAAGGTTTAGGGTTTAGGGTTAGTTTAGGGTTTAGGGTTTAGAGTTTTAGGGTTTAGGTTTTTTTTTGGGGAAGGTTAAAATTTTATTATAATAAAAGTAAAAGATACAATGTCCTTAGAAGGGGTAGAGCTCTAAATTCTAGCTCTGCTACAAAACCTCTGAGCTAAACCCCATCTAAGTACATTAGAAAATGAAAAGAAAATAAAATAATACTGATACTAAAAGCATAAAAGAAAAGACATAGAGTAAAAACTAAATCAAATCCGAAAATAGTAAAAGGATGAGTCGTAGTTCATGATTCCTTTGAGAAAGCAAGATAAGCAAGATCCCAACAACAACACTTGGGTTGACTAAGCAATGACCATTCTTTCTATAAAGTTCCAACGTAAAGAAATCTACAAAACACTATAAAGGCTAAAGTCATAGCTAAAAGGATAATGATAAAGAGAAAAGAGGCGAGAAAAGAAAGGCTCGAGGATTAGTTAGGATCATCTAAAGGGATATGAGCATCAAACTTCATAAAGAAGGGTTATAATCATATGTAATGCTACCAACCGAGAGAGAAGAGGTGTAACATCAAAGCCATTATAGCCATCATCGTTATAAAAGCAAACATCCAAGGCCGAGTCCATAGAGTTCGGATCCATCATTAAATAAAGAGCAACAACCATAACAAAACCAAAATAAAAACCCCAACAAACTAATCATAATAACCAAGAGATCTAGAATAAAGTCGAACACTAACAAAACTATTAACCAAATACCCATCCAAGCTCCAAACTGGAAAACAAAACTAATATCGAACACCGGACCAATGCAAATTAATAGAGAAATAGCCAATAAAACTAAGATAGGAGCCCTCAAGCCAAAGTCCCAACAATAAGCATCCACCATGCCAAACCAGAGTGAGCAACCACAAATGGCTGAATAACTTAGAAATGAACCCATAAACTGAAAGAAACATAAACTGTAGTCAGTGCAAATAACTAGAAGATAAAACAACCACACAAAAGGGCACCAAAGGCATCCACCAACCACCAGAAACAAAAAATTCCAATCTAAAAGGATCGATAAAGGTTCAGCAAGCATAACAAAAGGCTCTAGCAAATTATCAGGTTTAGCTTTTAGGTTTAGGGTTCAGGTTTTAGTTTAGGGTTTAGGGTTTTTGATTTATTTTTTTTAACAGAGAACAAATTTAGATTCAACATTTCTTCTTTTTGATTTCATCAACTAAGTAAGACACCAAGTTTTCAAAGACACAAGTGATGACATATATAAAAAATGTGCATGTATAGAGAAAATCAAAAACCCTAGATAGCTATAACTGTCTCTAATGTGGATACACAGTTTCAAAAGTAATAGATTAGATCGGACGTTCTTCAATTTCTCTAGTTCCCATCAAAATCGCCCCATCCACTCGAGTAGCGGGATCCGCCATCATATCCTCGACGTCTCCCTCCGCCACCACCATTACTGTAACCTCTGTCACTCCTCTTGCCTCCACCACCCTTTAACCATCATATCCCTAGCACCTCTAGATCCCCACCACCATTGCGATAACCACCACCTTCTTCACCTCCATCGATCTAGACTAATCTGTTTGTGAGATGTTCTGTCAAGGTTCTGTTCTTAGGGTTTAGGTTTAGCTTTAGGTTTATTAGGTTTTAGGGTTTAGGTTTATTTTTTAATTTATTTAGTTATTTTTGATTTAGGTTTAGTGTTTGGGGTTTAGGATTTAGGATATATGGTTAGGGTTTAGGGTTTAAGGCTTAGGGTTAGGGTTTAGGATTTCGATTTTATGCTTTTATGGTTTAGGGTTTAGGGTTTATCGTTTAGGATTTTGGGGTTAAGGTTTTTATTTTCTTTCTTTAAATTAAGTTAACTAGTAGATTTAAGTTTATTTATTATATAATTTAGTTTACTTTATTTTTTTTATTTAGGTTTAATTTTTTATTTAGTTTTTATTTTATTTTCATTTAGGTTTTATTTTAGTTTATTTTTTAGGTTTAGGTTTAGGTTTACTTTTTTGTTGAGTTTTCTTTTATTTTATTTTTAGGTTTAAGTTATCTTTTTTTATTTTAGGTGTAGGTTTAATTTTATTTTATTTTTAGGTTTAGGTTTTATTTTTTTTAGGTTTATTTTATTTATTTTATTTTTTAGTTTAGGTTTAGGTTTAGGTTTAGTTTTAGTTTATTTTATTTTATTTAATTTAGGTTTAGGTTTAGGATTAGTTTATTTTAGGTTTTATTTATTTTAGTTTAGGTTTAAGTTTATTTTATTTTATTTATTATATTTTTATTTTAGGTTTACATTTTGTTTTAGTTTAGGGTTTAGGTTTTATTTTTTTTTTTATTTTAGGTTTTATTTTTAGTTTTTATTTTAGGTTTAGGTTTTATTTGGTTTTATTTTATTTTAAGTTTATTTTATTTTTTTAGTTTACATTTTCTTCTTTTATTTAGTTTTATTATGAGGTTTATTTTATTTTATAGTTTAGTTTAGGTTTTTATTTAATTTAGTTTATTTTATTTTTAGTTTTTGGTTTAGGTTTAGGTTTTTATTTATTTTATTTTATTTACTAGGTTTTATTTATTTTTTTAGGTTTTATTTAGTCTAGGTTTAAGTTTCTAGGTTTTTAGGGTTTAGGGTTTAGGGCTTAGGGTTTAGGGTTTAGGGTTTAAGGTTTAGGGTTTAGGGTTTAGGGTTTTAGGTTTTAGGGTTTAAAGTTTAAGGTTAGGGTTTTGGGTTTAGTGTTTAGGCTTTAAGGTTTAAGATTTTTAAGGTTTACGGTTTAGGGTTTTGGGTTTTGGGTTAGCTTAGGGGTTAGGGTTAGATTAAGATTTAGGGTTTAGTTTAGGGTTTAGGCTTTAGGGTTAATAGTTTTTTGGGTTTAGGGTTTAGGGTTTAAGTTTTTGGGTCTTAGGGTTTAGGGTTTTTAAATTAAGGTTTTAGTTTAACATCTAAGGTTTAGGGTTAGTTTAGGGTTTAAGGTTTAAGGTTTATGGTTTAGAGTTTTTAAGGGTTTATGGATTAACGTTTAGGGTTTAGGGTTAGTTTTAGGATTTAGGGTTTAGGATTTAGTGTTTAGGGTTTTAGGGTTTAGCGTTTAAGGTTTTTTTTTTTAAAATTAAGTAACCCAGTAGGTTTAGTGTATTTAGTTTACTTTATATTTTTATTTAGTTTTATTTTATATTTTTATTTAATTTAGTTTATTTATTTTAAGTTTTTTTATTCTAGTTTATTTTTTAGGTTTAGGTGTAGGTTTATATTTATTTTTTAGTTTAATTTTATTTTTATTTTAGTTTTTGGTTTATTTTTATTATAATTTTATTTAGGGTTCAAAGTTTAAGGTTATTTTTTGGGTTTAGGGTTTAGGGTTATGGTTATTTTTTTTTAATTAATTTATTTATTAAGTGTTTAGGGTTTAGGGTTAGTTTAGGGTTTAGGGTTTAGGGTTGTAGGTTTAGGGTTTAAGATTTAGGGTTAGTTTTTGGGTATAAGAATTAGGGTTATAGGTTTAGGGTTCATAAGGTTTTTTTAAATTAATACAATTGGCAGGTTAAGGTTAATTTAGTTTATTTTTAATTTATGTTAGTTTAATTTTAGGTTTTTAAAAAATGAGCATGCATAGAGAAAATCAAAAACCCTAGATAGCTAGAACCATCTCTAATGTGAAGACACAGTTTCAAAAGCAACAAATCAGATTGACCATTCTTCAATTTCTCTAGTTCCCATCAAAACCACCCGGCACTTTAGTGGGATCCACCATCATATTCGATCTCTCCCTCACACCATGTGTATTTTGATCCTCTCATCTCCATAACCATCACTCAACCACCACCTCCATATCCACTAGCACCTCTAGATCCCCACCACCATATTGCGATAACCGCCTCAGCTCCATCTCAATCTAAGCTTTGGTTGATAGTGATGTTCTGCCATCAAGGTTATTCTTAGGTTTAGGTTTAGGTTTTAGGGTTTACATTTATTTTTTAATTTATTTATCTATTTTAGGTTTAAGTTTAGTGTTTCAGGTATAAGATTTAGGGTTTATGGTTTAAGGCTTAGGGTTAGGGTTTAGGGTTTAGGGTTTATGCTTTTATGGTTTAGGATTTAGCGTATAGGGTTTTTTAGGTTTTAGGGTTTAGGGTTTAGGGTTGTTGGTTTAGGGTTTAGGGTTTAAGGTTTAGTGTTTAGGATTTTGGATTTAAGGTTTTTTTTTTCTTTTTTTAAATTAAGTAAACTGGCAGGTTTAAGTTTATTTATTATATTTTGTTTATTTTTTATTTATTTTAGTTCACTTTATTTTTTATTTTATTTAGGTTTTTTATTTTAGTTTATTTTTTAGGTTTAGGTTTAGGTTTATTTTTTAGTTGAGTTTTATTTTTATTTTATTTTATAGGTTTAAGTTATCTTTTTTATTTCTAGGTGTAGGTTTAGGATTTAATTTTATTTTTTAGCTTTAGGTTTTAGGATTTTTTTTAGGTTTATTTTATTTATTTTATTTTTTAGTGTAGGTTTAAGTTTAGGTTTAGTTTTAGTTTATTTTATTTTATTTAGTTTAGGTTTTGGTTTAGGATTTATTTATTTTAGGTTTTATATATTTTAGTTTTGCTTTAGGTTTATTTTATTTTGTTTATTATGTTTTTATTATAGGTTTACATTTTATTTTAGTTTAGGGTTTAAGTTTTATTTTTTTATTTTTAGGTTTTATTTTTAGGTTTATTTTTTAGGTTTAAGTTTTTATTTAGTTTTTATTTTATTTTATTTTAAGTTTATTTTATTTTTTTTATGTTTTATTTTTTATTTAGTTTTTTTATTATGAGGTTTATTATATTTTATTATTTAGTTTAGGTTTTTATTTAATTTAGTTTAGTTTATTTTTAATTTTTGGTTTAGGTTTAAGTTTTAATTTAAGTTTTTATATTATTCTATTTACTTTTAAGGTTTCTATTTATTTTTTTAAGGTTTTATTTAGTTTAGGTTTTAGTTTTTAGGTTTTTAGGGTTTAACGCTTCATGTCTAGCATTTAGGGTTTAGGGTTTAGAGTTTAGGGTTTTAGGGTTTAGGGTTTAAGGTTTAGGGTTTACTGTTTAGGCTTTTTAAGGTTTAGGATTTTTAAGGTTTACGATTTAGGGTTTTGGGTTTTGGGTTTAGAGTTAGCTTAGGGGTTAGGGTTATATTAAGGTTTAGGGTTTTCAATTTTTAGGGTTTAGGTTTTAGGGTTTAAGGTTTTGGGTCTTAGGGTTTAGGCTTTAGGGTTTAGGGTTTAGGGTTTTAGGTTTAGCATTTAAGGTTTAGGGTTAGTTTAGGGTTTAAGGTTTAAGGTTTAAGGTTTATGGTTTAGGGTTTTTAAGGGTTTATGGTTTAATGTTTAGGGTTTAGGGTTAGTTTTAGGGTTTAGGGTTTAGTATTTTGTGTTTGGGGTTTTAGGGTTTAGCATTTAGGGGTTTTTTTAAAATTAAGTAACCCGGTAAGTTTAGGTTTATTTAGTTTATTTAGTTTACTTTATATTTTTATTTAGTTTTATTTTAAATTTTTATTTAAGTTAGTTTATTTATTTTTTGTTTATTTATTTTATTTTAGGTTTTTTATTTTAGTTTATTTTTTAGGTTTAGGTTTAGGTTTATATTTATTGATTAGTTTAGTTTTATTTTTATTTTAGTTTTGGTTTATTTTATTATATTTTATTTAGGGTTGAGTTTAGGTTAGTTTTAGGGTTTAGGGTTTAGGGTTATGGTTATTAATTAATTAATTAATTAATTAATTATTTAAGGTTTAGGGTTTAGGGTTTGTTTAAGGTTTAGAGTTTAGGGTTGTAGGTTTAGGGTTTAAGATTTAGTGTTAGTTTTAAGGTTTAGGAATTAGGGTTATGGGTTTAGGGTTCATAGGGTTTTTTTTTTAAATTAAAAGAATTGACAGGTTAGGGCAATTTAGTTTATTTTTTATTTTTGTTAGTTTATTTTATTTTTTAATTTTATTTAGGTTTAGTTTTTATTTTTATTTAGTTTAGTTTATTTATTTTAGATTAGGTTTTTTATTTTAGTTTATTTTTTAGGCTTAGGTTTTATTTTTTATTTTTTGGTTTATGTTTAGGTTGTTATTTTATTTTTTTTATGCTTAAGTTTCAGGTTATTATTTTAGGTTTACTTTAATGTTTTATTTTTTAGTTTAGGTTTAGGTTTATTTTATTTTATTTAGATTAGGGTTTAGGTTTAATTTATTTCAACATTAGGATATGGTTTTATTTATTTTAGTTTAGTTTATTTTAGTTTAGATTTTAGTTTATTTTATTTTGTTTATTTTAGTTTTAGGTTTTTAGTTTCTTTTTATTTTATTTTATTTTAGGTTTATTTTGTTTATATTTTTTTAGTTTTTTATTTTATTTAGGTTTTTTATTTTTATATTTAATTTATTTTTTTAGCTTAGTTTAGGTTTTTATTTATTTTATTTTAGTTTAGTTTTTTGTTTTTAGATTATTTTATTTTTAGGTTTAGCTTTAGGTTTAGGTTTAGTTTAGGTTTAATTTTTAATTTAGTATTTTATTTTATTTTATTTTATTATTTAGGTTTTGGTTTTTTATTTATTTTGTGTTTAGGTTTTATTTAGTTTAGGTTTAGTTTTTTAGGTTTTTTGGGTTTTGGGTTTGGAGTTTAGGGTTTAGGGTTTAGGGTTTAGGGTTTGGGATTTAGGGTTGTAGGTTTTATTGTTTGGGATTTAGGGTTTAGGGTTAGGGTTTAGGGTTTTACGGTTTAGGGTTTAAAATTTAGTGTTGTAAGTTCAGGGTTAGGGTTTATTTATTTATTAGTTTTTTATTTTTTTATGTTAGGTAAATAAGTAGGTTTATGTTTATTTAGTTATTTTTTATTTATTTTAGTTTATTTTTATTTTAATTTTTATTTTCATTTTTATTTAGTTTTTTATTTATTTTTTATTTTATTTTATTTTAGTGGATTTTATTTTTATTTTTGGTTTAGTTTTTATTTTATTTAAGTTTTTTATTTTTTTATGTTTTCATTTTTATTTATTTTATTTTAGTATAGTTTTTTTATTTTTCTTTCTTTTTAAGATTAGGTTTTAGTTTATGTTTTTATTTTATTTTAGTTTTTATATTTTTATTTATTTTATTTTTAAGTTTTATTTCGTTTAAGTTTAGGATTTTAGCTTTTTAGGGTTTAGGGTTAGTTTAGGGTTTAGGGGTTAGGGTTTAGTGTTTAGGGTTTATGGTTTTGGGTTTAGGGTTTAGGGTTTAGGGTTTTACGGTTTAGGGTTTAAAATTTAGTGTTGTAAGTTTAGGGTTAAGGTTTATTAATTTATTTATTTCTTATTTATTTATTTTTTAATGTTAAGTAAATAAGCAATTTTATGTTTATTTAGTTTATTTTTATTTTTATTTTTATTTAGGTTTTATTTAATTTTTTTATTTTATTTTATTTTAGGGTATTTTATTTTTATTTTAGGTTTTGTTTTTATTTTATTTAAGTTTTTTATTTTTTCTCTTTGGTTATCATTTTTATTTATTTTATTTTAGTTTAGTTTTTATTTATTTTTTTTTCTTTTTAGGATTAGGTTTTAGTTTATGTTTTTATTTTATTTTGTTTTTTGTATTTTTCATTTTATTTATTTTTTAGGTTTTTACTATTTAGTTTAGGTTTAGGTTTTAGCTTTTTTAGGGTTTAGGGTTTAGGGTTTAGGTTAGTTTAGGGTTTTTTAGGGTAGGGTTTAGTTTTAGTTGTTAGGTTTTAGGTTTAAGTTTTAGTGTTTAGGGTTTAGGTTTAGGGTTTAGGTTTTAGCATTTAGTTTAGGGTTTAGGGTTTTAGTGTTTAGTTTAGGTTGAGGTTTTAATGGTTTTAGGGTTTAGGGTTTAGGTTTGTTTTAACATTTAGGGTTTAGGTTTAGGTTCATTTAGGGTTTAGGTTATTTTTTAGTTTAGGGTTTATTTTTAGTTTATTTTATGTTATTTAGGTTTTAGTTTAGTTTAGTTTTATTTTTTTTATTAGAGAACAAATTAAATATTATTTCTTCTTTGATTTCATTTATTTTAGTTAGGTTTTTTTTGATAATTATCTTTATAAAGTTAGTTTAGTAGCATTAGTTTTATTTTTTAATTTTAAGTTTAGGTTTAGGTTTAAGTTTAGGGTTTAGTTTTATTTATGCTTTTTTTAGTTTAGGGTTTATGGTTTAGGGTTTGGGTTTAGGGTAAGGTTTAAAGTTTAGGGTTTTAGCATTTAGGGTTTATGTTTAGGGTAAGGTTTAAAGTTTAGGGTTTTAGCATTTAGCATTTAAAGTTTAGGTTTAGGGTAAGGTTTAAAGTTTAGGGTTTTAGCATTTAGGGTTTATGATTAGGGTTTAAGGTTTAGGGTTTACGTTTTTTTAGGGTGTAGGGTTTACAATTTAAGGTTTAGGGTTTAGGGTTATAGGTTTAGGGATGTATTTTTAGGATTTAGGGTTTACGATTTGGGTTTTGCGTTTAGGGTTTCATGGTTTAGGGTTTATTTTAGTTTATGTTTATTTTCTTTATTTTGTTTTTTATTATTTTTAAATTTTTTAAATTAAATTTTTAGGTTTATTTTATTTAGTTTATTTAGTTTATTTTTTTTATTTATTTTAGTTTATTTTAGTTTTTATTTTTATTTAGGTTTATTTTTATTTTTATTTATTTTAGTTTATTTATTTTAGGTTTATTTATTTTTGTTTATTTTTAGGTTTAGGTTTAGGTTTAGGTTTAATTTTTAGTTTAATTTTATTTTTATTTTATTTTTTAGATTAAGGTTTTTTTTTAAATTTTTAGGTTTAGGGTTAGGTTTTATTTTTAGGTTTAGGTTTTTATTTTTGGTTTATTTTTAGGTATTATTTTTTAGTTTAGCTTTAGTTATATTTTTAGTTTATTTTATTTTATTTAATTTAGGTTTAGGTTTAGTTTATTTTAAGTTTAGGTTCATGTTTTATTTTTAGTTTAATTTATCTTACTTTAGGTTTATTTTTTATTTCTACTTTAGGTTTTGGTTTTTTTTGTTTAAGATTTAGGTTTTATTTTTTTATATATTTTAAGGTTTATTTTTAGTTTTAGGATTTTATTTAGTTTTTGTAAATTTTTTTAGGTTTATTTTATTTTTATTTTATGTTTAGTTTTTATTTTATTTAGGTTTTTTTTTTATTTTTTTTAGTTTAGTTTAGTTTTCTATTTATTATATTTTATTTTACTTTTTATATTTTATTTTATTCTCTTTTTATTTTAAGGGTTTAAGTTTTTATTTTATTTTATTTTTTAGGTTTAACTTTAGGTTTTAGGGTTTTAAAGTTTAGGGTTTAGGGTTTGGAGTTTAGGTTTTAGGGCTTAGGGGTTAGGTTTCGAGTTTTTTATTGTTTATGATTTAGTGTTTAGGGTCTACAGTTTTAGAGTTTAGGGTTTAGGGTTTAGGGTTTTTAAGGTTTATGGTTTGGGGTTTAGGTATTAGGTTTAAGGTTCAAGTTTTACTTTAGGGTTTAGGGTTTTTAGTTTTTTTTTAACGGAGAATAAATTCACATTCAACATTTTTTCTTTTCGATTTCACCAACCAACTAGTTTTTAAGACACAGCGATGACATAAATCATGCATGAAAATCAAAATTATAACTATAACCATCTTTACCATAAAGATACAATTCCATAAGCGATATTGGATTATTCTTATTTCTAGTTTCATAACCACCTATGTAGTTTATCCACCATCATATCCTCTTTCTCCCTAATTTTTATTTTAGTCTCAAGCCCTATAACCACCATTGCTCACCAACACTTTTTGTTTAGGTCCATATTCATCATTTGATAATTTGTTTTAGCTAGATCTGAGCTTTGTTGATGATGATGTTTTATTTCCATTCTTAGGGTTTAGGTTTAGGTTTAAGTTTATTAGGTTTTAAAGTTTAAGTTTATTTTTTATTTTATTTATTTACTTTAGGTTAGGTTGTAGGTTTAGGGTTTAGGGTTTAGGGTATTTTTTTATCTTAAAATTAAGTAAATCAGTAGGTTTAGGTTTATTTAGTATATTTTTTTAGTTTACTTTATTTTTTTATTTTATTTATTTTAGGTTTATTTATTTTAGTTTAAGTTTTTTATTTTAGTTTATTTTCTATGTTTAGGTTTAGGTTTAGGTTTAGTTTTTAGTTGAGTTTTATTTTTATTTTATTTTTTAGGTTTAGGTTTTGTTTTTTAATTTTAAGTTTAGGTTTAAGTTTTTATTTTATTTTTTTATGTTTAGGTTTTAGGTTTTTATTTTAGGTTTATATTTAGGTTTTCTTTTTTAGTTTAGGTTTAGGTTTATTTTTAGTTTATTTTGGTTTTTTTAGTTTAGGTCTAGGTTTAGTTTATTTTAGGTTTAGGTTTAGGTTTTATTTATTTTAGTTTAGTTTATTTTTGTTTAGGTTTAGGTTTATTTTATTTTATTTATTTTATTATATTTTAGGTTTAGTTTTTCTTCGTAGTTTAGGCTTTAGGTTTTATTTTTTATTTATTTTTAGGTTTTCATTTTAGGTTTATTTTTTAGGTTTAAGTTTCTATTTAGTTTTTATTTTATTTTATTTTAAGTTGATTTTATTTTTATTTTATGTTTATTTTTTGGTTTATTTTATTTTTTATTTTAGTTTACATTTATATTTATTTTGTTTTAGTTTAGTTTTTAGTGTTTATTTTTTATTTTATTTTAATTTTAGGTTGAGGTTTAAGTTTATGTTTAGGTTTTAGTTTAGGTTTGTATTTTATTGTTTTTATTTTTATTTAGGTTTAGGTTTTTCTATTTATTTTATTTTTAGGTTTTATTTAGTTTAGGTTTAGGTTTTTAGGTTTTTAGGGTTTTGGGTTTTGGGTTTTGGGTTTTGGGTTTTAGGTTTAGGGTTTAGGGTTTAGGGTTTGGGGTTTAGGGTTTAGAGTTTAGGGTTTAGGGTTGTAAGTTTTAGGCTTTTGGGTTTGGGTTTAGTGTTTTAAAGTTTAAGGTTTAGGGTTTATTGTTTAAGGCTTTAGGGTTTAGGGTTGTAGGTTTAGTGTTTAGGGTTTAGGGTTTAGGTTTTATTTATTTTAGTTTAGGTTTATGTTTATTTTATTTTGTTTATTTTTGATGTTGGTTTTTTTTAGTTTTAGGTTTAGGTTGTATTTATAATTATTTTTAGGTACAAGTTTTTATTTAATTTTTATTTAATTTTATCTTAATTTCATTTTACTTTCATTTTACATTTAGGTTTTATTTTATTTAGGTTTTTTATTTTTAGGTTTTATATTTTTTAGTTTAGTTTATTTAATTTTATTTTATTTTATTTTTTATTTTTATTTTTTATTTTATTTTTTAGGTTTAAGTTTAGGTTTTAGGTTTTAGTTTAGGTTTTTTATTTTATTTAGATTTATATTTTATTTATTTTATTTTATTTTATTTAGTTTAGGTTTAGTTTTTAGATTTTATGGTTTAGGGTTTTTTTAGGGTTTAGTTTATGGTTTTAGGGTTTGGGTTTAGGGGTTTTGTAGTTTAGGTTTAGGGTTTAGGGTTTCTTTAGGGTTAGTTTATTTTAGTTTAGGGTTTAGGGTTTGGGGTTTAAGTTAGTTTAGGGTTTAGGGTTTAGGTTTAGGTGTAGGGTTTAATTATTTAGTTTAGGAGTTTAGGGTTAGGAGTTTAGGGTTTAGAGTTTATTTTAAGGTTTAGGTTTTAGGTTTAAGTGAGGTTATAGTTTAGGTTTAGGTATTATTTAGTGTTTACTTTAGTTTAGTTTAGGGTTTAGTTTAGGGTTAGGGGTTTAATGTTAGATTAGGTTTAGGGTTTAGGTTTATGGTTTAGGCTTTAGGTTTAGTTTTAGGATTTAAAATTTGGATTTAGGGTTTAAGGTTTAGGGTTTTAGGGTTTATGGTTTAGGTTTAGGGTTAGGGTTTGAGGTTTAGGGTTTTTTTTCTTATATCTTTTTTATAGAATGGTTAGAAGTTTATTATCCTAAAAGAAAAGTATACAATATCTTTAATTGGGGCAAAGCTCAAAGATCTACTGCTCTCAGAGCTACAAGGAACCTAAAGAGCTAAACCCCCATCTAAGTACAATGGAAAAATAATGAGGAAAAGCAACAGCTAAAAATGCAAAAGAGGAAAAGACACGGAGTAAGACTAATATAATATAATAAAAAAATAGTCAGAAGACTAGTCAACAGTGGCTCATGATCCATTTTGGGGCCAAGATAGGAAGATCCACATCAACAGCTCCTGAGTTGACTGAGTAACGAGCATTCCACCTGAAAAGTTCCAACCTATAAAAGAAATCTGTAAAACACTACAAAGGTAATAGTCATAGCTAACAAGAATATGCATAAATAAATCAATTAGAGAGAGCTGAGAAAGAAAAGGCTCAAGCTCAATTAAGATCATCTCAAGGGGCAATAACCCATATGAGCATCCAAACTTCCTAAGAAGGGTTACATTCATATGCAATGCAACTAACCAAAGAGAAGATATGGGTAACATCAGGGCCATCATAGACATACGATACAAAGATCGAATGCATGCGATCAAAAGATTCGAGAACCGCATTAGCAAATAAAGCGACCAACTAGCGATAACCAAACAACCCAAAACCAAAGCAGCCTATCACAAACAAATACCTAGAAGATCTGGTAAGTGGTTATACGACCACCGCTAGTAAGGGAGAATTCAAAGGGACAAGCCAATTCAGAAGTAAAGCAACAGCTAATACAATAGCCCAGAAAGAGACTAAAATAAAATCAAAAATAACTACAACCATCATTCCAATAGACATCAAACCTCAAAGCAACGTAGAGCCATAACCAGCCATTAATAGACACCATATCAATCCAAGCAGAGAAAAATCATCCATAACCAAGTATTAGCTACTAATAAAATCATCCATAACCGGTCGTGGGAAGGAAAAACTACAAAGCGGTCCATGCATGATCAAAGAGAAAATAAATGGCCAGCGGCGGGAATCTCACAAACCAAGAGAAATAACCAATTGAAAAGGCCAAAGCTATTCAAATCCTGAAGAGGCTAACAGCTACCACTCAATAACAAACCATAGCATCAAAGGATCCAATATCAGAGGATCCAATAAATTAAATTTAGGCTTAGGTTTAGGTTTAGGTTTTATTTTTTAGTTTATTTTGTTTTATTTTTATTTAGGTTTAGGTTTTAAATTTTTTAATTTAGCTTTAGGTTAATTTTATTTAGTTTATTTAGTTTAGATTTAAGTTTTTATTTATTATTTATTTAGTTTTAGGTTTAGGTTTTATTTTAAGTTTAGTATATTTTAGTTTAATTTAGTTTAGGTTTAGGTTTCAGTTTAGGTTTTAGTTTATTTTTTATTTTACGTTTAAGTTTTTAGTTTAGTTTAGGTTTATTTTTATTTATTTAGTTTATTTTTAGGTTTAAGTTTAAGGTTTAGGATTAGGTTGAGGTTTAGATTTAGGTTTTTATGTTTAGGATTTTAGGTTTAGTTTTAGCTTAGGCTTAGGGTTTTAGGTTTACTTTTATTTTATTTAGTTTAGGTTTTATTTTTATTTATTTATTTTAGGTTTAGGTTTAGGTTTAGGTTTATTTAGGTTTAGGTTTTAGGTTTATTTAGGTTTAGGTTTTAGGTTTATTTAGGTTTAGGTTTAGGTTTAGGTTTATGTTTAGTTTTATGTTTAAGTTTAGGTTTTCATTTAGGTTTAGGTTTAGGTTTAGGTTTTTAGGTTTAGTTTAGGTTTATTTATTTTTATTTAGTTTAGGTTTAGGGTTTAGGGTTAGGTTTTATTTAGTTTCAGTTTATTTTATTTATTTTTTATTTTATTTAGTTTAGGTTTAGGTTTTATTATTTAGGTTTAGGTTTAGGTTTAGTTTTTAGTTTTATTTATTAAGGTTTTAGTTTAGGTTTAGTTTATTTTATTTAGTTTAATTTATTTTAGCTTAGGTTTAGGTTTAGGTTTAGGTTTTTTTATTTTCTTATTTTAGTTTTTATTTCTTTGGAGAGTTCTAGAATAGAAAGGAGTTAATATTGGTTATATTCAAGTCATTAAGGATGTGTATACTAGAGCTGTTACTTGTGTCCAAACACAAGGAGGATTGACAAAATATTTTCCTATTTCAGTTGGATTACATCAAGGATCAACATTAAGCCCTTATCATTTTAATTTAGTTATGGATGTTCTTACGAGGCATTTATAAGAAGATGTACCTTGGTGTATGCTTTTTGCTGATGACATTCTTCTTGTTGATAAGACTAGAGAGGGAGTCCAACAGAAACTTGAATTATGGAGGTCAACTTTAGAGTCTAAAGGTTTTCATTTAAGTAGATCTAAAACTGAATAAATACAGTGTAATTTTAGTTGTAGAAGTTTTAGTGGTAGTGTTGTGACTTTATTAGTCATTAATAAGAGTGAACGATTCAGATATTTAGGATCTATTGTTCAAAATGATGGTGAAATAGATGGAGATGTTATCAGTAGAATTCAAGTTGGATGGTTGAAGTGGAGGAATGCATCTGGCCTATTATGTGATAGAAAAGTTCCACTTAAATTTAAGGGAAAATTTTACGAGATGGTGGTAAGACCTGCAATGACTTATGGTGCAAAATGTTGGCCAATAAAAGAGAAGCATAATACTAAGTTAAGTGTTACAGAGATGAGGATGCTCAGGTGGATGAGTGGCTTTACTCTTAGAGATAGAATGAAAAATCTATATGTTCGAGAAAAAGTTGGAGTAGCTCCACTGGTAGATAAGATTAGGGAGAGTCGCCTTAGATGGTTTGGTCACATAAAGCGCCTAGTCGATGACCATTAGGAGAGTAGATGCATTAGATTAGCCTATGTTAAGAAAGCTAGAGGTAGACCTAAAAGACTTGGTTAAGATGTATAAAAAATGATCTTAGTATACTTGAATTAAATGAGAATTTGACACATAATAGGACACAATGGAGACGAAGGATTCATGTAGCTGACCCCACTAGTGGGATTAAGGCTTGTTGTTGTTGTTGTTGTTGTTGTTAGGTTTAGGTTTAGGTTTAGGTTTATTTATTTAGGTTTTAGTTTAGGTTTAGGTTTAGGTTTTATTTTAATTTTTTAGGATTAGGTTTTTAGTTTAATTTACTTTAGTTTAGGTTTTTATTTTATTAGGTTTAGGTTTATTTTATTTTTTTTATTTTAGTTTAGGTTTAGGTTTATTTATTTAGGTTTTAGTTTATGTTTAAGTTTATGTTTATGTTTTATTTTAATTTTTTAGGAATAGGTTTTTAGTTTAATTTACTTTAATTTAGGTTTTTATTTTATTAGGTTTAGGTTTATTTAATGTTTTTTTTTTGTTTAGGTTTAGGTTTAGGTTTTAGGTTTAGGATTTTAGGTTTAGATTAAGGTTTATTTAGGTTTAGGTTTAGATTTATTTATTTATTATTATTTATTTATTTAGTTTAGGTTTAGGTTTTTTAGTTTTTAGTTTTTTAGTTTAGTTTAGATTTAGGTTTAGGTTTATTTTAAGTTTAGGTTTAGGTTTTTAGGTTTAGGCTTAAGTTTAGGTTTAGGTTTAGGTTTAGATGTAGGTTTTAGGTTTAGGTTTATTTAGGTTTATTTAGTTTAGTTTGGGTTTAGGTTTTATTTTATTTAGTTTATTTATTTAGGTTTAGGTTTAGGTTTAGGTTTTTATTTTTATTTTTATTTATTTAATTTAATTTAAGTTTAGGTTTAGGGTTAGGGTTAGTTTTTTATTTTTATTTTAGGTTTAGGTTTATTTAATTTAGGTTTAGGTTAAGGTTTCTTTATTTAGTTTATTTAGGTTTATTTAGGTTTATTTTTTAGTTTATTTATTTAGGTTTATTTAGGTTTAGGTTTAGGTTTTGATTTTAGTTAATTTAAGTTTAGGTTTTTAGTTTATGCAGTTTTAGGTTTCAATTTTGGTTTTTTATTTTAGGTATAGATTTTAGTTTAGGTTTTTGGGTTATGGGTTTATGGTTTAGGGTTTAGGGTTTAGGGTTTAGGGTTAATTTGTGGTTTAGGGTTTAGGGTTTTTTAGGGTTTAGGGTTTAGGGTTTAGGGTTGTGTGATTAGGGTTTAGGGTTTATGATTAGTTTGAGGGTTTAGGGTTTAGAGGTTTAGGGTAGTCTTAGGTTTTAGTTTAGGTTTTTTTTAAATCAAATAAACTGGTAGGTTTAGGTTTATTCAATTTATTTTATATTTTTATTTAGGTGTATTTCCTACTTTTTATTTAGTTTAATTTATTTATTTTATTTTTATTTATTTTAATTTATTATTTAGGTTTAGGTTTAGGTTTATGTTTATTTTTTAGTTTAGTTTTATTTTCATTTTAATTTTTAGGTTTAGGTTTTAATATTTTTTTTCAGTTTAGGTTTAGGTTTTTATTTTATTTTTTTAGGTTTAGGATTTAGGTTTTTATGTTAGGTTTATTTTAGGTTTCATTTTTAGTTTAGCTTAGGTTTACTTTAATATATTTTATTTTACTTAGTTTAATTTTATGTTTAGGTTTAGTTTATTTTTGGTTTAGGTTTAGATTTTATTTATTTAAGTTTAGTTTATTTTAGTTTAGGTTTATGTTTATTTAATTTTAATGTTAGGCTTAATTTTTTTTTTTTTTTTTACTTTAGGGATTAGATTTTATTTTTTATTTATTTTTTAGGTTTTCTTTTAGGTTTATTGTTTAGGTTTAGGTTTTATTTAGTTTTATTTTATTTTTTTATTTTATTTTATTTTTTATTTTAGCTTTAGGTTTTATTTTATTTATGCTTTTTAGTTTTTGGTTTATTTTATCTTTTAGTTTAGTTTAGGTTTTTAATTATTTTATTTTAATTTATTATTTATTATTTATTTTATTTTATTTTTAGGTTTAGGTTTAGGTTTAGGTTTAGGTTTAGGTTAAGGTTTAGGTTTTTATTTTTTTATTTTTTTATGTTTTTATTCTTTATATGCTTAGGTTTTTTTGTTTATTATTTTTTTGGGTTTTATTTAGTTTAGGTTTAGTTTTTAGGATATTAGGTTCTAGGGTTTAGGGTTTAGGGTTTAGGGTTTAGGGTTGCGAGTTTTAGGGTTTAGTGTTTAGGGTTTAGGGTTTTGGGTTTAGGATTTTAGGGTTTAAGGTTTAAGGTTTAGGGTTTAGGATTTATGTTTTATTTATTTTAGTTTTGCTTATTTTAATTTAGGTTTATGTTTATTTTATTTTGTTCATTTTAGGTTTAGGTTTTTTTGGTTTGTTTAGGCTTTAGGTTTTTTTTTTAATTTCTTTTTAGATTTTATTTTTAGGATTGTTTTTTAGGTTTAGATTTTTATTAGGTTTTATTTTATTATATTTAAGGTTTATTTTTTTATTATACGTTTAGTTTTTATTTTATTTAGGTTTTTTATTTTTAGGTGAAATTTATTTTTTAGTTTAGTTTAAGTTTTTATTTATTTTATTTTACTTTATTTTCTATTTTTTATTTCATTTTATTTTTATGTTTAGGTTTAGGTTTTGGTTTTAGTTTAGGTTTTTATTTTCTTTTATTTTTTGAACTTTATTTAGGCTTCAGTTTTTTTATATATTTTATTTTTAGATTTTATTTAGTTTACGTTTAGGTTTTTAGGTTTTTAGGGTTTAGGGTTTTAGGGCTTAGGGTTTAGGGTTTAGGGTTTATGGTTTAGGTTTTATTCATTTTAGTTTAGTTTATTTTTGTTTAGGTTTCTGTTTATTTTATATTTTTTTATTTTAGGTTTTGGCTTTTCTTTTAGTGAAGGGTTTAGGTTTTAATTTTTGTTTTTAGGTTTTATTTATAGGTTTATTTTTTAGGTTTCGGTTTTTATTTGGCTTTTATTTCATTTTATTTTAGGTTTATTTTATTTTTACTTTACATTTAGTTTTTATTTTATTTAGGTTTTTATTTTTAGGTTCATGTTATTTTTTAGTTTAGATTAGGTTTTTATTTATTTTATTTTAGGTTAGTTTTTGTTTTTTATTTTATTTTATTTTTAGGTTCAAGTTTAGGTTTAGGTTTAGGTTTAGGCTTAAGTTTTAGTTTAGGTTTATATTATATTATATTTTATTTTATTTTCTTTACTTTTAGTTTTTTTATTTATTTTATTTTTAGGGTTTATTTTGTTTAGTTTAGGTTTTCAGGTTTTTAGGGTTTAGGGCTTCGGGTTTAGTGTTTAGGGTTTAGGTTTTATTTATTTTAGTTTAGTTTATTTTAGTTTAGATTTATGTTTATTTTATTTTGTTTAATTTATGTTTAGGTTTTATTTTTTATTTTTAAGTTTTATTTTTAGTTTTATTTTTTAGGTTTAGGTTTTTATTTAGTTTTTGTGGGTTATTTTATTTTTATTTTACATTTAGTTTTTATTTTATTTAGGTTTTTTATTTTAAGGTTTATTTTATTTTTTTAGTTTAGTTTAGGTTTTCATTTATTTTATTTTGCTCTAGTTTTTATTTTTATTTTATTTTATTTTTAGGTTTAGGTTTAAGTTTAGGTTTAGGTGTTAGTTCAAGTTTTTATTTTATTTAGGTTATGGTTTTTTTTTTCTTTTAGGTTTGATTTAGTTTAGGTTTTTAGGGTTTAGGGTTTTATTTATGGTTTAGTGTTTAGGGTTTAGGGTTTAAATTTATGGTTTAAATTAGGTTTGAAGATTTTTTAGGTTTAGGCTTAGATTTAGGGTTTAGGTTTTAGGTTAGCAGTTTAGGTTTAGGTTTTATTTAGGATTTAGTTTAGGGTTTTGAGTTTTGGGTTTATTTTAGGGTTTAGTTTAGGATAGGTTTAGTCTAGGTTTATAGTTAGTTTATAGTTTAGTTTAGTGTTTAGCTTTGGGTTTAGGTTTAGGTTTAGGGTTTAGTTAGGGTTTATGTTTAGTGAGTTTAGGTTTAGGTTTATGTTAGTTTTTTAGGTTTAAGGTTTAGGTTTAGGTTTAGTGTTATTTTGGGTTTAGGATTTTTAGGGTTAGTTTAGGTTTAGGTTTAAGTTTAGGATTTTAGGTTAGTTTTATTGTTTAGGGTTTAGGGTTTATGGTTTAATTTAATGTTTAATGTTTAGGGTGTAGGGTTTAAGTTCTTTTATAAAAAAATAAAATTAGGTAAGCAGGTAGTTGTAGGTTCAATTAGTTTATTTGATATTTTTATTTAAGTTTATTTTTTATTTTTACTTAGTTTTATTTATTTATTTTAGTATAGGATTTTTATTTTAGTTTATTTTTTAGGCTTAGGTTTAGGTTTATGTTTATTTTTTAATTTAGTTTTATTTTTATTTTATTTTTTAGGTTTAGATTTATTTTTTATTTTTATTTTTAGGTTTAGGTTTTTATTTTATTTTTTTAGGTTTATGTTTTAGGTTTTTATTCTGGGTTTTATTTTTTAATTTAGGTTTAGGTTTATTTTTAGTTTAATTTTATTTTATTTAGTTTAGGTTTTGGTTAACGCTTAGTTTATTTTAGGTTTAGCTTCTCGTTTTATTTATTTTAGTTTAGTTTATTTTAGTTTAGGTTAATGTTTGTTTTATTTTTATTTTTAGTTTAGGTTTTTTTTAGTTTAGGGCATGATTTAATTTTTTATTTATTTACAGGTTTTATTTTTAGGTTTATTATTTAGGTTTAGGTTTCTATTTAGTTTTTATTTTATTTTATTTTATGTATAAGTTTTATTTTATTTATGTTTTTAATTTTTAGGTTTTTTATTTTTTTAGTTTAGTCTAGGTTTTTATTTATTTTACTTTAGTTAAGTTTTCATTTTAATATTTTATTTTGTTTTTAGGTTTAGGTTTAGGTTTAGTTTATGGTTTTATCTTATTTTATTTTATTTTATTTTATTTTATTTTGGTTTAGGTTTTTGTATTTATTTTATTTTTTATGTTTTATTTAGTTTAGGTTTATGTTTTTTAGCTCTTTATGGTTTAGGGTTTGGGGTTTAGGGTTTAGGATTTAGGGTTTTTTTTGGGTTTAGGGATTTTTATTTAGGTTTAGGGTTTAGGATTTAGGCTTTAGGGTTTTGGGTTTAGAGTTTAGGGTTTTTAGGGTTTAGGGTTTAGTTTTAAGTTTTAGGTTTAGGGTTCAAGTTTTAGTTTAGTGTTTAGGGTTTTGGTTTTTTTTTAATAGAGAACAAATTCAGATTCAATATTTCTTCTTTTTGATTTCATCAAAGTAACATACCAAGTTTTCTAAAGCGATGACATAAATAAAAAATGAAAACACATAGAGAAATCAAAACCTTAAATAACTAAAACATCTTTTTTAAAGACGTTTAGCGAGATCATATGGTCATTCTTTAGTTTCTCCAGTTCCCATAACCATCTTTTGGGATCCAATCATATCCCCAATCTTTCCCTCCACCACCATTAGTAACCTCCTCCTCCTCCAAACCACCATACTACCACCTTCATATCCACCAACTCCATCCCACCACCACTATGATAAGCTTTTCCTCCCGAGATCTAGACTAAGCTTTTTATGGTGATGTTCATGCCATCAAGGATCTTCCCATTCTTAGGTTTAGGTTTAAGTTTAGGTTTATTAGGTTTTAGGGTTTAGGTTTATTTTTTAATTTATGTAGTTACTTTAGGTTTATGTTTAAGGTTTGGGGTTTGGGGTTTGGGGTTTAGGTTTTAGGGTTAGGGGTTAGGGTTTAGGGTATAGGGTTTAAGGTATAGGGTTTTAGGATTTATGGTTTAAGGTTTACGATTTAGGGTTAGGGTTTAGGGTTTAGGGTTTAGTGTTTTTTAGGTTTTAGGTTTTAGGGTTTAAAGTTTACGGTTTAGTATTTAGGGTTTAGGGTTTAGGGTTTAAGATTTAGGGTTTATAGTTTTTTTTTTTTTAAATTAAGTAAACACATAGGTTTAGGTTTATTTAGTTTATTTTTTATTTATTTTAGTTTTTTTATTTTTTTTTATTTTAATGTAGGTTTATTTTTTTATTTAGTTTAGTTTATTTATTTTAGGTTTATTTACTTTAGTTTAGGTTTTTTTTTTAGTTTGTTTTTTTAGTTTAGGTTTAGGTTTATGTTTACTTTTTAGATGAGTTTTATTTTTATTTTATTTTTTGCATGTATGTTTTATTTTTCAGTTTATTTTTTAGGTTTTGGTTTTTATTTAGTTCTAATTTTATTTTATTTAAGGTTTATCTTATTTTTATTTTACGTTTAGTTTTATTTTATTAAGGTTTTTTATTCTTAGGTTTATTTAATTTTATTTAGTTTAGTTTATGCTTTTATTTGTTTTATTTTTATTAGTTCATTTTATTTTATTTTTATGTTTAAATTTTGGTTTTATTTTAGATTTTTACTTTATTTATCCTTAGGTTTTTTATATATTTTATTTTTAGGTATTATTTTGTTTAGGTTTAGGTTTTTAGGTTTTTAGGGTTTAGGGTTTAGGGTTTAGGGTTTAGGGTTTTAGGTTTCAGGGTTTTAGTGTTTAGGTTTTAGGGTTAGGGTTTAGGGTTTAGAGTTTAATGTTTAGGCTTGGTTTAGGGTTTTTTTAAACAAAATTAGGTTTAGGTTTATTTAGTTTAGTTAGTTTATTATTTTTTATTTTATTTAAGCTTATTTTTATTTAGTTTAGTTTATTTATTTTAGTTTAAGTTATTTTATTTTATTTTATTTATTTTTTTAGTTTAGGTTTATTTTTTAGTTGAGTTTTATTTTTTTTTTTTTTTATTTTTTAGGTTTAATTTATTTTTTATTTTAAGTTTATGTTTATGCTTTTATTTTATTTTTTAGGTTTTGGTTTTAAGTTTTTATTTTAGGTTTATTTTAAGGTTTTATTTTTAGTTTAAGTTTATGTTTATTTATAGTTTATTATATTTTATTTAGTTTAAGTTTAGGTTTAAATTTAGGGTTTATGGTTAGTTTAGGGTTTAAGATTAAGGGTTAAGGGTTTGGAGTTTAGAGTTTAGGGTTTAGGGTTTAGGGTTCTAGGGTTTAGGGTTTAGGGTTTTTATGGTTTAGAGTTTAGGGTTTTGGTTTTTGGTTTTTTTTTAACGGAGAACAAATTCATATTCAATATTTCTTCTTTTTGATTTCATGAACTAAGTAACGCACCAAGTTTACTAAGACACAAGTGACGACATAGATAAAAAATGAGCACACATAGAGCAAATCAAAAACCCTAGATAACTAGAATCATATCTATTGTAAAGACACAGTTTAGCTTATGATATGGCCATTCTTTAGTTTCTCTAGTTTTAATCGAAACACCACGTCTTATCCACCATCATATCTGATCTCTCTTGTCACCACCATGGATGTAACCTCTTGCTCTTCCCTCCACCATAACCTTCCACCACCTCCATATCCACCACCACCTCCAAATCTCCCACCACCACCACAATAATCGCCACCTCTGCCACCACTGCTAGATCTAGATTGAGCTTGGTTGATGGTGATGTTCATGCCATCAAGGTTCTACCCATTCTTAGGGTTTAGGTTTAAGTTTATTAGGTTTTAGGTTTTAGATTTATTTTTTAATTTATTTAGTTACTTTAGGTTTAGGTTTAGTGTTTAGGGTTTAGAGTTAGGGTTTAGGGTTTAGGGTTTAGGGTTTAGGATTTTACAATTTATGCTTTTAGGGTCTAGGGTTTAGGGTTAGGGTTTAGGGTTTAGAGTTTTGAGTTTAGGGTTTAGGATTTAGGGTTTAGGGTTTTTGGGTTTATGCTTTTAGGATTTAGAGTTTAAGGTTAGGGTTTAGGGTTTAGGGTATTTTAGGAATTAGGGTTTAGTGTTTAGGGTTGTAGGTATAGGGTTTAGGGTTTAGGGTTTAGGGTTCTTTTTTTTTTCAATTAAGTAAACCGGTTGGTTTAGGTTTATTTAGTTTATTTAGTCCATTTTTAATTCATTTTAGTTTATTTTTTATTTTTATTTTTATTTAAGTTTATTTTAATTTTACTTTTTAGTTTATTTATTTAGGTTTATTTATTTTAGTTTAGGTTTTTTATTTTATTTATTTTTAGGTTTAATAATTTTTTTTATTTTATTTTTATTTTACTTTTTTTAGGTTTAGGTTTTATTTTTAATTTTAGGTTTAGGTTTTATTTTATTTTTTTTTTAGGATTAGGTTTAGGTTTTATTTTAGGTTTATTTTTTAGGTTTTATTTTTTAGTTCAAGTTTAGGTTTATTTTTAATTTATTTTATTTTATTTAATTTTGGTTTAGGTTTAGTTTATTTCATTTTTAGGTTTAGATTTTATATATTTTAGTTTATTTTATTTTAGTTTAGGTTTAGGTTTATTTTATTTATTTTAGGTTTATGTTTTTTTTTTAGTTTAGGGTTTATGTTTATATTTTTATTTATTTTTAGGTTTTCATTTTAGGTTTAGGTTTTTATTTTGTTTTTGATTTATTTTATTTTAGGTTTATTTTATACTTATTTTACATTTAGTTTTTATTTTATTTAGGTATTTTATTCTTAGGTTTATTTTTTTTTATTTTGTTTAGGTTTTTATTTATTTTATTTTGGTTTATTTTTTTGTTTATTTTATTTTAAATTTAAATTTAGATTTAGGTTTTAGTTTAGGTATTTATTTTATTTATTATTTAGGTTTAAAATTTTTTTATATATTTTATTTTTATTTTTTATTTAGTTTAGGTTTAAATTTTAGGTTTTAGAGTTTGGGGTATTTAGGGTTTAGGTTCTTGTTTTAGGGTTTAGGGTTTAAGGTAAGAGATTAGGGTTTAGAGTTTAATGTTTAGAATTTAGGGTTTAGGGTTAGCTTAAGGTTTAGGGTTTTTTTAAAGAATATTAAATAAACTGGCAAGTTTAGGTTTATTTAATTTATTTAGTTTATTTTATTATTTATTTTCATTTATTTTTATTTTTTATTTTTATTTAATTTAGTTTATTCATTTTAGTTTAGGTTATTTTTTTTATTTTTTTTATGTTTAGGTTTTATTTTTTGTTTTTAGGTTTAAGTTTATGTTTTTTTAGTCTTTTAGGTTTTAGTTTTTGTTTTTATTTTAATTTTATTTTGAAGTTTAATTTTTTAGTTTTTGTTTAGGTTTATTTTTTATTTATTTTATTTTATTTAGTTTAGGTTTAGGTTTAGGTTTAGTTTATTTTAGGTATGGGTTTAGGGTTAAGGGTTAGTTTAGGGTTTAGGGTTAGGGTTTATGGTTTATGGTTTAACATTTAGGGTTTTACTATTTATGCTTTTAGTGTCTAGAGTTTAGGGTTAGGGTTTAGGGTTTAGAGTTTAGGGTTTTGGGTTTTGGGTTTAGGGTTTTAGGTTTTAGGGTTTATGCTTTTAGGGATTGGGGTTTAAGGTTAGGGTTTAGGGTTTAGGGTTTACGGTTTTTTAGGAATTAGGGTTTAGTGTTTAAGGTTGTAGGTTTAGGGTTTAGGGTTTATTGTTCTTTTTTTTTAATTAAGTAAATTGGTTGGTTAAGGTTTATTTAGTTTATTTTTTTATTTTAGTTTATTATATTTTTTATTGTTATTTAGGTTTTTTTTATTTTGTTTAGTTTATTTATTTTAGGTTTATTTATTTTAGTTTAGGTTTTTTATTTTAGTTTATTTTTTAGGTTTAGGTTAACTTTTAGTTGGGTTTTATTTTTATTTTATTTTTTAGGTGCAGGTTTTATTTTGTACTTTTAGACTAAGGTTTAGGTTTTTATTTTATTTTTTTAGGTTTAGATTTTAGGTTTTTATCTTAGGTTTATTTTTAGGTTTTATTTTTTATTTTAGGTTTAGGTTTATTTTTAGTTTATTTTATTTTATTTAGTTTAGGTTTAGGTTTAAGTTTAGTTTATTTTATTTTTAGGTTTAGGTTTTATTTATTTTAGTTTATTTTATTTTAGTATAGGTTTATGTTTATTTTATTTATTTTAGGTTTAGGTGTTTATTTAGTTTAGGGTTTAGGGTTTTTTATTTATTTATTTTTAGGTTTTGATTTTAGGTTTATTTTATTTTTATTTTATGTTTAGTTTTTATTTTATTTAGGTTTTTTATTCTTAGGTTTTTTTTAGTTTAGTTTAGGTTTTTATTTATTTTATTTTGGTTTTAATTTATTTTATTTTATTATTTTAAGTTTAGATTTAGGTTTTAATTTAATTATTTATATTTATTTATTTTTTTATTTAGGTTTAGATTTTTTTATATATTTTATTTTTATTTTTTACTTAGTTTCTACTTTGGTTTTTAGGTTTTTAGGGTTTAGGGTTTTAGGGTTTAGGGTTTAAAGTATGGGATTAGGGTTTAGAGTTTAATGTTTAGACTTTAGGGTTTAAGGTTGGTTTAGGATTTTTTTAAAAAAATTAAATGAACTTGTAGGTTTAGGTTTATTTAGTTTATTTAGTTTATTTTATTTTTTTTTATTTTCATTCATGTTTATTTTTTATTTTTATTTAGTTTAGTTTATTCATTTTAGTTTAGGTTTTTTATTTTATTTAATTTTTTTGTTTAGGATTAGGTTTACTTTTTAGTTGAGTTTTTATTTTATTTTATTTTTATGTTTAGGTTATATGTTTTATTTTTAGGTTTAGGTTTATGCTTTTAATTTTTAGTTTTTTAGGTTTAAGTTTTAGGTTTATTTTTAGGTTTATTTTTTAGTTTTGACTTTGGTTTATTTTTAATTTATTTTATTTTATTTAGTTTAGGTTTAGTTTATTTTAGGTATAGGTTTAGGGTTTAGGGTTAGTTTAGAGTTTAGGGTTTAGGGTTTTGGTTTAGGGTTTAGGATTTAGGGTTTACGGGGTAGGGTTTTAGGGTTTAAGGTTTAGGGTTTTTTGTTTAGGGTTTAGAGTTTTTGGTTTTTTTTTAAATGAAGAATAAATTCAGATTCAACATTTCTTCTTTTTGATTACATCAACCAAGTAACACACCAACTTTTCTAAGGCACAAGTGATGACTTAAATCAAAAATGAGCATGCATAGAGTGAATTAAAATCCCTAGATAACTAGAACCATCTCAACTATAAAGACACAGTTCAATAAACATTAAATCGGATCGATTGTTCTTCTGTTTCTCCCCTTCCCATTAGAACCACCCTGGCCTCTTAAGTAGTGAGATCCACCATCATATTTTCGATCACTCCTTCTACCACCACCTTGACTGTAACCTTCATCGCTCCTCCCGCCTTCATAATTACTATTGCTCATTACCACCCATATCCACGGCACCTCAAAATCCCCACCACCATGATAACCACCTCCACCTCCATGGCTAGGGCTGGGTGGTGATGTTCTTGTCGTCAGGTTCAATTCTTAGGGTTAATGTTTAGGTTTATTATGTTTTAGGATTTAGTTTTATTTTTTAATTTTGTTAGTTACTTTAGGTTTAGGTTTAGGGCTTGAGGTTTAGGGTTTATGGTTTAAGGTTTAGGGTTTAGTGTTTTTGGGTTTATGCTTTTAGGGTTAGGGGTTTAGGGTTAGGTTTTTGGGTTTAGGGTTTAGGGTTTTGGGTTTAGTGTTAAGGGTTTAGGGTTTTGGGTTTAGGGTATTAGGGTTTAGGGTTTAGGGTTTAACATTAGTTTTAGGGTTTAGTGTTTAGGGTTTAAGGTTTACTCTTCCTTGTTTCTAAAATTAAGTAAACTGGTATGTTTTGGTTTATTTAGTTTATTTAGTTAATTTTTTATTTTAGTTTTTTTTATTTTTTATTTTATTTTAGTTTATTTATTTTAGTTTAGGTTTTTTATTTTAATTTATTTTTCAAGTTTATGTTTATTTCTTAGTTGAGTTTTATTTTTTATTTATTTTTAGGTGAAGGTTTTAATTTTTTACTTTTAGTTTAGGTTAGTTTATTTCAATTTTAGTTCATTTTATTTTATTTTAATCTTAGATTTAGTTTACTTTTTATTTTAAGTTTATTTAGGTTTTTATTTGTTTTTTAGGTTTAGTTTAGGTTTATTTTAGTTTATTTTAGGGTTTTTTTATTTTAGTTTAGGTTTATTTTTTATTTTATTATATTTTTGTTTAGTTTTAGTTTATTTTATTTTAGGTTTATGTTTATTTATTTTAGTTTAGTTTATCTTTTGGTTTATGTTTATTTTATTTTATTTATTATTTAGTTTTATTTTAAGTTTAGCATTTATATTTTTAGGCTTTATTTTATGTTTATCTTTTAGGTTTTATTTAATTTATTTTATTTTATTTTAGGTTTATTTATTTTATTTACATTTAGTTTTTTTATTTATGTTATTATTGCTTTATTTTATTTTTAGTTTTATTTAGGTTTATTTTATTTTATTTTATTTTAGGTTAATTTATTTTTTTATTTTTATTTTAAGTAGGTTAGGTTAGGTTATTTTAGGTTTTATTTTATTTTATTTTTTTATTTTATTTAGGTTTTTTATTTATTATTAGTTTTATTGTAGATTTAGGTTTAGGGTTTAGGGTAGAGTTTAGGGTTTAAGGTAGGGTTTAGGGTTTAGGGTTTGAGGTATTCTTTAGGTAGTAGGGTTTATGTTTAGTTTTAGGATTTTGGTTTTTTTTTTTTAAATTTTTTTAAGAGAGAACAAATTCAAATTCAACATTTCTTCTTTTCGATTTCATCAATCAAGTAACAAACCAAGGAAGTGAGGTTATCAACTGACCTCCTTAGGGCTAACTAAAGCCTCGTGTTCCCGGGATGTCCAGACTATATACCCATTAGCATTTAATCTTATATAAATCAACACATGAATAGAGGAAAGAGAACTCAACATTCATACACTTAATCTATAAGCACATGCATTTCTTATGTATTTATAACTTGCATCATAACACATATTATTATGCATTTAGAAGCTTTTGGAAAAACATTTGGATTTAATAGTGATATTAGCCACATATATATTAAATTAAATCAACACATGCAAGCTTACATAAAGGAAATCCATTTTATTTTACTTGATTTTGAAAAGATGGATGCAATAAATTCAAATGACATACCAAATTTAACATGATTGGAAAGAGGACAATCAAATATAGCATGATTCATTCAACCAAACTAGTTCTTAAGGACAATCAAATCAAATAAGATTATTTAAAGTAAACCAAAGCTTCTTTATTAATTAAGTTTTGGATTTGATTTGATTTAAAGAGGAGAAGAGAAATCATCACTTGTTGTTTTAAACCCATTCCCACATTAGTGATTTGATTTAATTTAAGGAAATGTAATTAAGTTGATTTTATGGGGTAATTAAGTTGAACCCTTAATTAGATGAATTAATTACCCTTACCTATGTCACCTTAAAGTAATTAACTAAATAATTATGAGCCAACATGATATGCATGGAAAATAAACTTGCAAAGATCCTAAGAAACAAAAGTGGCCTAAGGCAATTGGCTCATGATTAATAGTTAATTTGAAGGGGACTTAATTAATTACTCTTATGGACATGTGGATTAACCATAATTTCATTAAACTTTTAGGTTATTAAACACCCAAAGATCTACCCCATGATTTAATTAATTAAGGTCCGATGTGATTATGATTTCAATTTGATTAAGGATTTAATTAATTAGTTAAATCTTAATTAATTTCATTTTAAAAAGGTGAAATGAACTTAAAAAGGGTCCCAACCCTATTCCTTAGTTCACTTACTGTTGAACAATGATTAATAAACTTAATTAACCAATTTGTTAATTCAAGGGATTAATTAATCATTAACTTAAAAGAGTATTAAGGTTTAATTAGTCAATTTTCTAATTAAGTGAGCAATAAATCCCAAGAAAATTATGGGAGACAGAAGTCATCCCATTACATTAACCCACAAAATTTAGGATTAATTGCTCAAGTAATTAAGGAGTAATTAAGTTAATTAATTTTGCAATTAAACATTAACTAGTGTTCAAAATTAGTTAAGATCTTTTTAAATTAATTCTCCTCAGAAACACCTTTAAAATGAGTATTTATTTGCATTTTTTTATTTCTCTATGATGTTTTATGATTTTTAAAAGTTTCAGCCATTAAAAATGATTAATTAAGCCTAATTAAAGCCTAATCTATTGGCGCCACGTGGCATGCTGACGCGGCGTGCTTTCTATGTGGCACCGCGAGATTGGTTACTTAAAACTTATCCGAATCAACGCCAATGTGGTGGCGATAGATGAGCTTTCTCATCCATCGATCGCACTTTCTCGTTTGTCATCTATCTAAGATTAGATGACTATGATTAATTCACAGCTTAATAGGATCAAATCAGATCGATCTAGCAGATCTAATCACGATCGTCCATTCTAATCATGCAGAATGGATGGTGCGTGATCTAACATCATACGAGTGAGGTAGAATAGAGTCTGTTCACCATTGCTCATTTGATCCGAGCTTACCGGAGATTGGATCAACTCCAAAAGGATCCCAAACCTTCACGACATCTATTGGAGGGGATCCAACGATCAAGATCACAAGAGATGCAAGTTTTCTTCAAAAAGCTTCAACCCATTTTTTCCTAAGGATCAGTTTTGGAAGCATACCTCACCGGAGCTCAAGACTGGCTGTTCAAATGATTAAAGAAGTTTCATCTAATGGAGATGAAGCACTTTTATGCAACAATTGGATCAGTTCCTCATGCTCACAAAAGGCCATGAACTAATTTGGAGCCTTGATCAAGTCCACCTCTTGCTCGGAAGCTTGGGAGATGATTCATTCTTACACGACGAGGCCTAAGGAATGGGAGTGTCTTATTTTGGGATGGACGTGAATGGCATTTTCTTATTGAGGAACTAGTTTGGGAGCTTAGAGAATTTCTCTAGCGGCTCATCTTGTGTAGCTAGGGCTCTGAGGAATGATTTTTGTGTGTTTTTAAGTGGAAATGAGATGGTGTATACCCCCTTAATCTTAATCAAATGGTGGGATCAGGTTTGAGTTCTAGTGGTCATCTGTCCATCTTAGGGAGTCATGGGTGGCAGGGTGGAGGAGAGTTATCTTGGCTTGGTTGGTTGAAGGTGTGAAGGTGGCTGCTAAGCAGAAATCATGGGTGTCCTAAAAGTTTCAAATGCTCTAATGAGGTGGGTGAGGTGATTTCACCTCCCATGGATCATGGCCAACCCAACCACCCCTTGGGTCAGGTTTGGAAGTGTCTTAGTTGCCTAGGTGGACCATTGAGAGAGTGCCAAGTGGCCAAGGAATGGAAATGACCACTTACATGAGTGATTTGTCTCATGTGATGCCCTTGACCCAATGGTAGAATGATCATTTGGTATTGGATTTGATTTGGGCAGATTGAAAATGAGCCAAAAGTGGGTAAGCCAAAATTTCAAGTCAATTGGAGTTGATTTGGTTTGGTTTGGCTCAATTTGACTATTTAGGTCAAATTTAGTTAGTCAAGTTGACCAATTGGTCAAATTAGGTCAAACCAAGGGTTGGGTCAAGTTCATATGATCATTTGGGATGTTTTGGTTTAATTGGTTTGGTTTAGTTTGGCTTAGATTTTATTTTAGCTCATATGAATCCATTTGGGTCAAATGGGTTAAGTTGACCAATTTGACAAAATTGGCCAAATTGGCTTGGGTTGGCTGTTGGTTTGGGTTTAGTTGACAAATTGAAGATGATTGTAGGCTTTAGTTTTAATTAATTTTGATTTGGTTTTGATTTAGGCCAACTTGAACCTTTAGGTCACTTTAGGATAAGTAAGTCAATTGGGTTCAATTGGGTCCAATCATGGCTTTGGTCAAGTTTAACAATCAAATTGGAATGAACTTGAGCCATTGGTTATAAAATCAATTTGTTTATATTTTGATTTGACCCAATTTTCTCTTTAGGTCAATTTGGGTCAACTTGGGTCAAGAGGGCCAATTGGGTTTGGTTTGACTCAATTGGTCAGTCAAATTCAAATATTGATTTTGATTTGGTATGAATCATTGGTTTCAAGGATTTGAATAATTTGGCAGTTACATATGGATTAAGGTTGACTTGGTCAAATGACCAAGTTGACTTGGTTTGACCAAATTTATAATTGATCAACCTAGGGTGATCAACAATCATGATGGGAGGTTTTGATGGGCTTGACTTCAATCCAATTTGGTAGGATTAGAACTTGGCTCAAATAGGTCAAATTGGCCACTTTCTCAAGTGAATTGGGTTTAGTTGGCTTGATTTTGGGTTGAGTTTGATTTCTATATGTTTGGGATTGATATTTATACAATTGGATTTGGATTGATAACATTTCATGTCAAATTGTCGTTTGACTTGGGTTGATTTTGGTTTGGCTTAATGATTGTAGATTTTGTGAATATGATTGAAGGAATGATTTATTCAAGTCAATTGAAGGGTTTTGGAATGAAGGAATTTGAAGTCCATGGAGTTGGGTCATGTGGTTTGGGTTTGATGATTTAGTTTTATTTAGTTTTGTTGATTTAAATGTATATTCATTTCAATTTGTGAAGATGATTGAAAATATGACTAATTTTTGAGAAAATCAATTGAGTTTGACTTGATTTGGATAAGTCCAAGTTCATGGGATAGGTCAGGCTTAGAAGTTTGATTTGATTTAGTTTGATTTAGTTTTGATCATTTAAATGATTATTTATTTGTGAAGATGATTGAAAAGATATAAAGTGATTATGAAAATCAATTGATTTTGGATTGATTTGGATTAAAATTTGGCTAAGTCCATGGGATAGGTCATATGGCTTAGAGGTTTGAAGTTTGGATTTCATCATGGGCTTCAATCATTTGGTTTTGGAAGATGGTTGAAGATATAAATTGATTATGAGAAAATCAATTGATTTTGGATTGATTTGGATTAAAATTTGGCTAAGTCCATGGGATAGGTCATATGGCTTAGGGGTTTAAGGTTTGGATTTCATCATGGGCTTCAATCATTTGGTTTTGGAATTTGGGTTTGGATTTGCATTTGAATTTGATGTTTGAATTGAACTTAAGGTTTAGTTTGAGAAGGTAAACATGGATTGGATTTGGGTTGTATGGTACGTGGATTATACTAATCCTTAAAGCATAACCTAATCATATGGTTACCCCTTTTAAGTCTTTAGGTTTAGGTTAAGTGTTTACCTAATTGTTAGAAGTTTCTTATGACTAGGGAAGTCTTAGTGTCTATAAGACTCTTAAGTCTAAGATGAGAAGATTGAATTTGCACTCCAAAAGTGAGGTCAACAGGCCTTATGCTCCATAGTGTTGCCCTTGGAGATAGATGATTGGAAGACCGAAGCCATGTTTCATATTATAGAATCAAACACATCTTTCAACGCTTTGCTTGGAAAACCATGGATACATGAGAACAACATAGTTCTATCCTCTCTACATCAGTGTATGATGTTCGTGAGAGGTGGGATCGTCTATAGTGTCAAAGGAGATTTTAAGTGATTTATAGTTCACGAGGTCGACATATATGAGGATGCGGCTTACTACCTCCCTCAAAATCAACAAATCTATTCTCACGAACTTGGCCAAAGCTTAAAAATAAAATAAAAAGAAAAAGAAAAAGAAAAAGAATGATAAAAGAAAAAAAGAAAAGAAAATAGAAAATGAAAAAAATATTAAAGGGAGAGAAAATAGACTTGGAGGAGGAAGTGGAGCCTGGCATTAGATTCTACCCATAGTTTGTTAATCCATTCGAACATAAGGGTATGATGACCTAACCTCCACCAAACAGAGGAAGAGGCAAGTTTAGAGGTAGTCCCAGGGGTGGAAAACCTCCTTATTGGCCGAAGATATGTCCCATACTAGGAGTACACACACTCCATATAGACTTAGAATACAGTTCATAGGATGAGTCTTAAATAGTTAGCACACTAGCCAGCTCTTCTCAGTAGTATTTTCCTTGGAGGCGACACTTGTGCAAGATTGTGATGAAGATTGGGCTCTAAAGCAAAGCATAAGTGTATCCAAGTGTATATGTGAAACAGATAGGTATCAGTTGCGAACCTTAGCTCTAACCCCACTTTCCTCACAAAAAGTTGAGGGTTTAGTAGTTAAGGAATCCCCTAAGTCATCCATAGGTGTGAAGACTTAGAGCACAGGTCATACTACTTTGAAAGAATATGGAAGAACAAATGCAAAACCTCTCAATCAAGATTAGGACTAGGATTTAGTGGGTTCAATCAATGATGATGAATACTGCTTAGTCATTACCAATTATTTGGAATATGATAGGTTCTCTTAAATCATATTAACTCATATGAGGAGTTATGCTTAGAAATTTTTGATGATCCAGATGATTTTGAAGTAAAGATGCACTGCCATAGTTTAAAGAAGAGATCAATTCAACCTTCGACAAGCTCAAGGAAATCAACTTAGGAACTGAAGAAGATCCATGCCTGACATACAACAGTTCTTTGTTGAATAAAATTAAAACTGATGACTTACTTAGGCTATTGACTGAGTTTAAGGACTGCTTTGCATGGAGTTGTAAAAAGATGCCTAGATTGGCTCCTGATGTAGTGGTCTATGAACTAGCAAAAGAGCTTACTGCTAACTCTATCAAGCAAGCTCTAGATGCATGTGATTAGACATAGAAAAATAGGTCATTTATGAAGTCAAGAAACTGATCGATGTTGGCTTCGTCCGGGAAGAGAAAAAAACCTACCTGGTGAGCCAACGTCATCCTCGTTAATAAAAAGAATGGCCAAATTCACATATGCATCGATTATAGGGATTTAAATAAGGCATGTCCAAAAGATGAATTTCCACTACCAATCCTAAAGTTGATGGTGGACATTGCCTCATCTCATGCAGTCTTCTCTTTCATGGATGGCTCATCTGAATGTAACCAAAGAAAGATGGCCCCTGAACATGAAAAAAACAATGCTTTTAGAACCCCAATTGGAATTTATTGCTATAAGGTCATGCCTTTCATCCTTAAAAATACTGATGCTACAAACTAATGGGCTATGACTCAAATCTTCAATTAACTCATTCATCATCAAGTTGAGTGTTATGTCGATGATCTCATGTTCAAAAGTAGAGAAATGGAAGATCATCTCTTTGACTTGAGAGTAGTTTTTGAATAGTTAAGATAATTTAACCTCAAAATGAACCCCATGAAGGGTGCATTCAGAGTAGCTTCAAGTAAATTCCTTGGGTTTATTGTTAGATATGAGGGAATTAAAATTGATCTGGAGAAGAATAAGATAATATTATAAATGCTACCCCCTAAAAGTTTAACTCAACTCAGATCATTATAAGGGTGGTTAGCATATCTAATATGCTTTATATCTAACCTATCGGGAAGTTGCTAGCCATTCTCAACACTTGTCCAAAAGGATGTCAAGTTCAACTGGGATGATAAGTGTGAGCATGCCTTCGAAGACATCAAGCATTACCTGATGATGCCGCCAGTTCTAGTAGCCCCTATCTTGGGCTAGCCGCTCATACTTTACACTACTACATTAGACTACTCCCTTGGTGTTTTTTTGGCCCAAGCCAACAACGAAGGGAAGAAAAATGAACTCTACTACCCCAGCCATCGTCTAATCCCTACTGAGTCCAATTATCCACTCATTGAAAAACATTGCCTAGCTTTAATCTTTGCATCCCAAAAGCTACAGCACGACATGCTTCCTTATAAGGTGAACTTAATCTTTAGGATCAATCCACTACAATATCTCTTGACATGACCGACGTTATCCAGACAGTTGGCACAACGGTTCATGATCCTCTCATAATTTGACATTACCTTTGTACCCATCCATGCGGTAAAAGGACAAGCACTAGCAGATTTCTTAGCAGCACACCCACTTCCTCCTGACTCTCTGCTTAGTGATGATCTCTTATATGAATAAATCATGAACTTATGGGATACTAGTGTTCATCATTGTGTGATGTACTTTGATGGTGGAACTTCCTCTAAAAATAGAAGAACCATAATCTACTATTCCATGAAAGGCATGGGTAGGAATTGTTCTCTTAACTCTGAACCGTGATGTGATGAGATTCTCATATCATCTGTCCAATCCTTGCACCAACAATGAAGCTAAATATGAGGCTTTGATTTCCGATCTAGAATTAGCTGTTACTCTAAGCATTAATAACATCAACATCTTCGAGGATTCTCAGCTAGTTATCAACCAAATCGTTGGGTCATATAAGGTTATAAAGCTATAAGCTCCATCACTAACATAAGTACACCATGGAGTTGTTGGCCCAAATCCTAGAGGTTACCATTTATGAGATTCCTTAAAGAGATAACACTATAGCGTATGCTTTAGCCAAGCTTGCCAATGGGTTGGCATGTATGGATGATGAGTCCATATCAATAAAGGTCCAACATAGACAAGTCTTATCCCTTATTAATATTAAACTCATCAAAAAGTACTCTCTTGAAAGAGAGGTTGCCATTGCCAAGAAGGACGGAGTTAGATTGGAGGCACCCATTCATGGATTACCTAAATAAAGGAAAACTACCTCAAAAGAAGTCCCAAGCCCATCAGATGAAGCAGAGAGCACTTTCCTATGCTCTTGTGGATGGTGTCTTGTACCAGTAGTTTTTGGATCATATGTGGTTACATTATTTAGACAAGCATGAAGCCCATAAGATCGTGATCGAGGTACACTAAGATTATGTAGATCAAACCAATCCGGTCTGAAGATGAAAGCCAAGATCAAGAGACTAGGATACTACTAGCTACCAATGATCAAAGATTGCATCGAAATAGCTAGGCGATGCCACCAATGTCAAATAGACAGTGTGGTCCTACACCAACCACCTAACATGCTATATCCTACATTGGCATCATGGCTATTCAACTGTTGCGGTACTGACATAGTGGGTTCAATTGATCCTCCTTCTTTCAAGGGTCATCGATTCATCTTAGCTACTACTGACTACTTTTCAAAATGGGCAAAGGTGATTCCACTCAGAGAGGTTACAGCTCAGCATGTACTCTAGTCTTTTCAGAACCATATCATATATAGGTTGAGAGTGCCTCGATAAATTATATAGATAATGGTACTGCATTCAAGAGCACTGAGATCAATAACTTTTCCCAAAGGCACAACATAGATTGGATATATTCTAACATGAACTACCCAAGGACAAACAGCTTAGTAGAAGCCTTCAATAAAGCTCTCATCCAAATACTGAATATGACACCCGACAATAATAAGAGATAATGGAATGAATAGTTAGTTGAGGCCTTGTGGGCCTACCTCATCACATATAAAACTCCTATTCAGTCTACTCCTTTCTCCTTAGTGTATGGGTCTGAATTCATTCTACCATTAAAAGTCCAAGTCCCATCACTAAGGATAGCTGTGGGTAGCAAGATCATAACAAAGTAGAAAGGAAAGTTACGGTTAGAAGAGCTCGAAGGTTTGAAGGAGAGATGATTGTAGGCAAAACAAACCTTGAGTTGTGCAAAGCTAAAATGATTCAACCTCACAACAAGTTGGTCCATCCTAGAGCTTTTCAAGTAGGAGTGCTTATTTTAGTTCTAAGGAGACCAATTATTGTCCGTCATAATATGGGAGGCAAGTTTGATCCCACTTGGGAAGGCCCCTTTATAATTAAGAAAGCCTACCAAGGAGGATCTTATCAGCTTATTAATCATAAGGGAGAGCGCCTAATGCCTCCAATCATTGGGCTCTACTTAAAGAAATATTATAAATCATGTTTGAAAATAATTAACATCAATGAAAATTCTATTTTGAATTCAATCTCTTCCATGTTGAAAGTATTCTTATTTGTGAATCTGCCACGATGTGTTTAGGGTAGGTGTAAGGAACTCGAGCAGCATCATATCCTTTATCGACATAATACAAACACAAACTACACATAAATATATAAAATAAACACATATGTTTTATCTCGGGATACTCTGAGTTGAGATAACGCCCCTAGTGGTACTCATTCATTAGTTGCTCTAGGTCGGGCAGATGTGCTACCCTACTAGTGTGTCACCCTAGTGGTCTTCTTGCTTTGGAGGATGTAAGTCTGCTATGCTTTTTATCCTAACTTGGCCACTGCACATTGATGAGCGCCTTATTAGTTTGTAGGCCTTACTACGTGGCTTTTAAGCTACCTCATATTGGTTTCATTTAAGAGGATTTGAATCTGCTTTGCTTTCTTCTTGGATTAGCCTTTATACATTGATTAGGTCAAGTATATTTGAGGTTTAGGATATGTCCCCTAGCGGCTCCTTCCCTCTTGCCTTCTTCAAGTCTAGGTCCAGTCCTTCCTAGGTGATCCCCGCTTAGTAGTCACTCTAGGTCAAATAGCATTTGCACCACCGATGATAAATTATCCCAATGATCAATTCTACTTAGAAAGTTTTAAGTATACATGCATTCTTTCCAGATTAATAGTTGCACACTGACGAGCACCTTAGGTTGGTTGGTTCTCACTATGCTAATGAATACACCACTCATGTTGACAAATACACCTGAGGTTGGTTAGTTCTCGCACCTTAGGATACACTACTCATGGAAGATGTAAGTCTGCTACGCTTTCTCCTTTAGTTGGTCACTATACACTTATAGGCTTTCTATTCTAGGGCTCAAGATAATGCCCCTAGCAGCACCTCCCCTATGAGCACTATATTTGGATCACGTCTTTTGTGACCCTATTTAGACACTACCTAGGTTACTATCAGATTGGACAATTCCCCTTTCCTAGTAAACACCCCCGTGGTTGGAGAATCTATCATGTGGATGTGCAGATTCTCCCTTGCTCTAGTAAATTTGAGATAGGTCAAGGACGATATAGCCCCATCTTAGTAGGGTTTAGGGTTTAGGGTTTAGTTTTGAGGTTGAGGGTTTAGGGTTTTTGGCTTTTTTAATAGAGAACAAATTCAAATTCAACATTTCTTCTTTTTTATTTCACCAACCAAGTAACACACCAAGTTTTCTAAGACATAAATGATAACATAGATGAAAAATGAGAATGCATAGAGAAAATCAAAAACCCTAGATGACTAGAACCATCTCTACTATAAAGACATAATTCCATAAGTAGCAGATCGGATCGATCGCTCTTTAGTTTCTCTAGTTCCCATGAGAACAACCCCGACCTCTCTAGTAGTGGGATCCACCATCATATCCTCTATCTCTCTCTCTACCACCACCATGGCTGTAACCTCCATCGCTCCTCCCGCCTCCATAACCACCACTGGTCTGACCACCACTTCCATATCCGCCAGCACCTTCAGATCCCCCAACCACTAATGCGATAATCACTGCCTCCACCTTCACCTCCACCGTTAGATCTAGATTGGACTAGGCAATGATGTTCTTGCCATCAAGGTTTTGCCCATTCTTGAGGTTTAGGTTTATTAAGGTTTAGGCTTTAGGTTTATTTTTAATTAATTTATTTTAGGTTTAGGTTTAGGGTTTGGGGTTTAGGGTTTATTGTTTAGGGTTAGGGTTTACTATTTAGGGTTTACCGTTTAAGGTTTAGGGTTTAGGGTTTTAGGGTTTATGCTTTTGAGGTTTAATGTTTCGGGTTTAGGATTTTTTAGGGTTTAAGGTTTAGGGTTTCGGGTTTAGGGTTTAGCATTTAGGGTTTATGGTTTTTTTTTAAATTATGTAAACCAATTTGTTTAGGTTTATTTAGTTTATCTTTTATTTATTTTATTTTTAATTTTTATTTAGGTTTATTTTTTATTTTTATTAAGCTTAGTTTATTTATTTTAGGTTTCTTTATTTTAGTTTAGGTTTTTTTGCTTTAGTTTATTTTTTAGGTTTTGGTTTAGGTTTAGGTTTACTTTTTAGTTGAGTTTTATTTATATTTTATTTTCTAGGTTTAGGTTTTATTTTTTATTTTGTGGTTTAAGTTTAGGTTTAGGTTTTAGGTTTTATATTTTATGTTTATTTTTAGATTATATATTTTACATTATGTTTTGGTTTGAATTTAGTTTATTTTATTTTATTTATATTAGATTTAGGATTAGGTTTAGTTTATTTTAGGTTTAGGTTTAGGTTTTATTTATTTTAGCTTAGTTTATTTTTGTTTAGGTTTATGTTTATTTTATTTTGTTTATTTTATTTTTATTTTAGGTTCAAGTTTTTTTTAGTTTAGGATTTAGGTTTTATTTTTTATTTATTTTTAGGTTTATTTTTTATATTTTAAGTTTAGTTTTTATTTTATTTAGGTTTTTTATTCTTAGCTTCATTTTATTTTTTAGTTTAGTTTAAGTTTTTATTTATTTTTTAAGTTTATTTTAGTTATTTTATTTTATTTTATTTTTAGGTTTAGGCTTAAGGTTTACTTTAGGTTTTTATTTTTATTTTATTTTTTTATTTTATTTTGGTTTAGGTTTTGTATTTATTTTAATTATAAGATTTATTTAGTTTAGGCTTAGGTTTTTAGGTTTAGGATTTAGGGTTTAGGGTTTAGGTTTATGGTTTATGGTTTAGGGTTTAAGTTTTAGGGTTTAGGTTTAGGGTTTAGGGTTAGGTTTATAGGTTTAAGGTTAACTTAGGTTTAGGATTTAGGGTTTAGAGCTTAGGTTGCTTTGTTTAGGGTTAATTTAGGGTTTAGACTTTAAGGTTTAAGGTTTTTAAGGTTTAGGGTTTAAGGTTTAGGTTTAGTTTAGGGATTAGGGTATAGGGTTTAGGGTTTAGGCTGAGGGTTTAGGGTTTAGGGTTTAGGGTTTAGGGTAAGTTTAGGGTTTAATGTTTAGGGTTTAGGGTTTAGGCTTGTAGGTTTATGGTTTAGGGTTTAGGGTCAGTTTTAGGGTTTGGTGTTTTTTTTTTTCGAAAAAAAAATTAAGTAAACCAGTAGGTTTATGTGTATTTAGTTTACTTTGTATTTATTTTAGTTTTTTTTTTATTTTTATTTAGGTTTATTTTTTAATTTTATTTAGTTTAGTTTAGTTATTTTAGGTTTATTTTTCTTAGTTTTGGTTTTTTATTTTAGTTTAGTTTTTATGTTTAGGTTTAAATTTATGTTTATTTTTTAGTTTAGTTTTTTTTATTTTTTAGGTTTAGGTTTTATTTTTTATTTTTAGGTTTAGGTTTTTATTTTAATTTTTTCGGTTTAGGTTTTTTGTTTTTATTTTAGGTTTATTTTTTGGGTATTTTATTTTATTTAGTTTAGGGTTTAGGTTTAGTTTATTTTGAGTTTATGTTTAGGTTTTATTTATTTTAGTTTAGTTAATTTTAGTTTAGGTTTAGGTATATTTTGTTTATTTTAGGTTTAGGTTTTTTTTTTTGGTTTAAGGTTTAGGTTTTATTTCTTATTTATTTTTAAGTTTATTTTAGTTTAGATTTTTATTTTATTTTATTATAGGTTTAGTTTTTTTTTTATGTTTAAGTTTTATTTTATTTAGGTTTTTTATGTTTAAGTTTATTTTATTTTTTAGTTTAGTTTAAATATTTATTTATTTTATTTTAGTTTAGTTTAATTTTTATTTTATTTTTAGGTTTAGGTTTTAATTTAGGCTCAGGCTTATTTATTAATTTTATTTTTAGGTTTTCTTTAGTTTAGGTTTATGATTTTAGGTTTTTATGGTTTATAGTTTTTGGTTAAGGGTTTAAGGTTTAGGGTTTGTTTGGGTTTAGGGGTTTTAGGTTAGGTTTAGGGTTTATGGTTTTGATTTAGGATTTATGATTTAGGTTTAGGGTTTAGTGTTAAGTATTTTAGGGTTTAAGGCAGGGTTTAGGTTTAAGTTTAGGTTTAGGGTTTTATTAGGTTTAGGGTTTAGGTTTATTTTATTTTCTTATTTTTTATTATTTAGGGTTTAGGGTTTAGTTATGGTTTAGAGGAGGGTTTAGGGTTTAGGGGTTAGGGTTTAGTGTTTATGGTTTAGGATTTAGGGTTTAGGGTTTATGGTTTTTTTAAAATTAAGTAACCCGGTAGGTTTAAGTTTATTTAATTTATTTATTTTAGTTTATTTAAATTTTTTATTTTTATTTTATTTTGTTTATTTATTTTAAATTTATTTATTTTAGTTTAGGTATTTTATTTTAGTTTAATTTTAGGTTAAGGTTTATGTTTATTTTTATTTTTTAGTTTAGTTTTATTTTTATTTTATGTTTTAGGACTAGGTTTTATTTTTTATTTTTAGGTTTAGGTTTAAGTTTTTTTTTTTTTTTTAGTTTAGGTTTTAGGTTTATATTTTAGGTTTATTTTTAGGTTTTATTTTTTAGCTTAGGTTTACATTTATTTTTAGTTTATTTTATTTTAGTTAGTTTAGGTTTAGGTTTAGGTTTAGTTTATTTTAGGTTTAGGCTTTAGGTTTTTATTTTAGGTTTATTTTTAGCTAATATTTTTTAGTTTAGGTTTAGGTTCTTTTTAAGTTTATTTTATTTTATTTAGTTTAGGTTTATGTTTAGGTTTAATTTATTTTAGTTTTAGGTTTAGGTTTTATTTATTTTTTATTTTATTTTTATTTTATGTTTAGGTTTTATTTTTTATTTTATTTTTAGGTTTAGAGCATAGGTTTTATTTTTTATTTATTTTTAGGTTTATTTTTTTTATTTAGGTTTTTGTTTAATGTTTATTTTATTTTATTTTATGTTTATTTTCTTTTTATTGTAGGTTTAGGTTTTATTTTATTTAGGTTTTTTATTTTTTTAGTTTACTTTAGGTTTTTGTTTATTTCATTTTAGTTTAGTTATTATTTTTTATTATATTATCTTTTTTTGGTTTAGGTTATAGTTTTACTTAGGTTTTATTTTATTTTATTTTTATTTTTATTTGCTTTAGGTTTTTTATTTATTTTACTTTTAGGTTTAATTTAGTTTAGGTTTAGGCTTTTAGCTTTTTAGGGTTTAGGGATTAGGGTTTAGGTTTCAGGTTTTTATTTAAGGTTTATTTTTAGTTTATTTTATTTTATTTAGTTTAGGGTTTAGGTTTAGTTTATTTTAGGTTTAGGTTTAGGTTTTATTTATTATGGTTTAGTTTATTTTAATTTAGGTTTAAGTTTATTTCATTTTGTTTATTTTAGGTTTAGATTTTTTTAATTTAGGGTTTAGATTTTATTTTTTTATTTAATTTTTGGTTTATTTTTTTAGGTTTAGGTTTTTATTTAGTTGTTATTTTATTTTATTTTTAGGTTTATTTTATTTTTTTTTTAGTTTAGGTTTTTATTTATTTTTATTTATTTTAGGTTTTAATTTTTATTTTATTTTATTTTTAGGTTTAGGTTTATGTTTAGGTTTTTATTATATTTTACTTTTTTATTTTATTTAGGTTTAGGATTTTTTATTTATTTTATTCTTAGGTTTTCTTTAGTTTAAATTTAGGTTTTTAGGGTTTAGGGTTTAGGGTTTAGGGTTGTAGCTTTAGGGTTTAGGGCTAACGATTTATATTTTTTTAAAATTTTTAAATTAAGTAAATTTGTATGTTTAGGATTATTTAGTTTATTTTTCAATTATTTTAGTTTATTTTATTTTATCTTTTTATTAAGGTTTATTTTTATTTTTATTTAGTTTAGTTTATTTATTTTAGTTTAATTTTTAGGTTTTGGTTTAGGTTTAGGTTTATTTTTTAGTTTAGTTTTTTTTTAGGTTAGGTTTTATTATTTATTTGTAGGTTTAGGTTTAGGGTTTTATTTTATTATTTTAGGTTTAGGTTTAAAGTTTTTATTTTAGGTTTACTTTTATGTATTATTTTTTAGTTTAGTTTTTTTAAGTTTAGGTTTTATTATTTATTTTTAGGTTTAGGTTTAGGTTTTTATTTATTTTTAGGTTTTATTTTTTAGGTTTAGGTTTTATTTAGTTTTTTATTCTAGGTTTATTTTATTTTTCTTTTAGGTTTAGTTTTTATTTTATTTAGGTTTTTTTTATTTTTTTAATTTAGTTTGGGTTTTTATTTATTTTATTTTATTTTAGTTTTAAATTTTTATTTTATTTTCCTTTTAGGTTTAGGTTTAGGTTTTAGTTTAGGTTTTTATATTTTACTTTATTATATTATTTTATTTCATTTAGGTTAAGGTTTATTTATTTATTTTATTTTTAGGTTTTATTTAGTTTAGCTTTAGGTTTTTAGCTTTTTAGGGCTTAGGGTTTAGGGTTTAGGGTTTAGGGTTTAAGATTTGGGTTTAGTATTTAGGGTTTAGGGTTTTAGGGTTTAGGGTTTGTGATTTAAAGTTTTAGGGTTTAGGCTTTAGGGTTTAGTGTTTTAGGGTTGTAGGTTTAGGGTTTAAGGCTGTAGGTTTAGAGTTTAGGGTTTAGAATTTTTTTTATTTGTTTTATATGTTTTATATTTTTATTTTTGAAAAAAATAAGTAAACTGGTAGGTTTAGGTTTATTTAGTTATTTTTTTAATTTTTTTAGTTTATTATATTTTTTATTTTTATTTAGGTTTATTTTATTTATTTAGTTTAGTTTATTTATTTTATTTTTAGTTATTTTAGTTTATTTTTTAGGTTTAAGTTTAGGTTTATTTTTTAGTTTAATATTATTACTATTTTATTTTTAGGTTTAGGTTTCATTTTTTATTTTTTGGTTTATGTTTAGGTTTTTGTTTTATTATTTTAAATTTAGGTTTTAGGTTTTTTATAGGTTTATTTTTTTATTTTACTTTAGGTTTAGGTTCATTTTAGTTTATTTTTTTTATTTTAGTTTAGGTTTAGGTTTAGGTTTAGTTTATTTTAGGTTTAGGTTTAGGTTTTATTTATTTTAATTTAGTTTAGGCAATATTTGTTTTTTAGATTTGGGTTTAGGTTTAAGTTTTTTTAGTTTATTTTTTTATTTTATTTTATTTTTTATTTTATTTTGGTTTAGATTTTATTTATTTATTTTATTTTTAGGTTTCATTTAGCTTAGGTTTAGGTTTTTAGCTTTTTAAGTTTTAGGGTTTAGGTTTTAGGTTTTAGGTTTTTATTTTAGGTTTATTTTTAGGTTTTATTTTTTAGTTTACATTTAGGTTTATTGTAAGTTTATTTTATTTTATTTAGTTTAGAGTTTCAATTTAGTTTATTTAAGGCTAAGGTTTAGGTTTTATTTATTTTAGTTTAGTTTATTTTAATTTAGAGGTTTACTTTATTTTGTTTATTTTGTTTATTATTTTTTGGTTAAGTTTTTTATTTAGTTTAGAGTTTGGGTTTTATTTTTATTTATTATTGGTTTTATTTTAGGTTTAATTTTTGGTTTAGGTTTATTTATTTATTTTTTTATTTTATTTATTTATTTTATTATTATTTTTTGCATTTAGTTTTATTTTATTTAGGTTTTTTATTCTCAAGTTTATTTTATTTTTTAGTTTATTTTAGTTATTATTTATTTTATTTTACTGTATTTTATTTTTTTATTTTATTTTATTTTTAGGGTTTGATTTAGGTTTTAGTTTATGTTTTTATTTTATCTTATTTTTTATTATTTAGGTTTAAGTTTTTTTTAATTATTTTATTTTTTTAGTTTTATTTACTTTAGGTTTATGTTTTTAGGTGTTTAGGATTTAGGGTTTAGGGTTTAGGGTTTAGGGTTTAAGGTTTTAGGATTTAGGGTTTAAGGTTTAGTTTTTAGGCTTTATTTTAGGTTTTAGGTTTAGCTCTTTTAGGTTTAGTTTAGCGGTTTAGGGTTTAGAGGTTTTAGGTTTAGGTTTAGTTTAGGTTTTATCTGATTTAGGGTTTAGGGTTTAAATTTAGGTTTAACTTTAGGTTTAGGTTTAGGGTTTAAGGTTAGGGTTATGGCTTATGGTTTGAGGTTTAGGGTTTATAGTTTACGGTTTAGGGTTTACAGTGTAGGGTTTAGAGTTAGTTTAGGGTTTAAGGTTTAAGGTCTTTTAGAGTTTAGGGTTTAGGGTTGTAGGTTTAGGGGTCAGGGTTTATGATAAGTTTTAGTGTTTAAGATTTAGGGTTTAGGGTTTATGGTCTTTTAGGGTTTAGGGTTTAGGGTTGTAGGTTTAGGGTTCAGGGTTTAGGGTTAATTTTAGGGTTTAGGATTTAGGGTTTAGGGTTTAGGATATAGGATTTAGGCTTTATGCTTTATGTTTTAGGGTATTTTTTTTTAAATTAAGTAAATTCGTAGGTTTTGGTTTTTTTAGTTTATTTAGTTTATTTTTTATTTATTTTAGTTTATTTTATTTTTATTTTTTTATTTAAATTTATTTTATTTTTTTATTTTTTGTTTACTTATTTTAGTTTAAGTTTATTATTATAATTTATTTTTTAGGTGTAGGTTTAAATTTATGTTTATTTTTAGGTTAGTTTTATTATTATTTTATTTTTTAGGTTTAGGTTTTATTTGTTATTTTTAGGTTTAGGTTTAGGTTATTATTTTATCTTTTTTAGGTTTAGGTTTTAGGTTTATATTTTAGGTCTATTTTTAGGTTTAATTTTTTAGTTTAGGTTTAGGTTTATCTTTAGTTTATTTTACTTTATTTAGTTTAGGGTTTAGATTTAGTTTATTTTCAGTTTAGGATTAGATTTTATTTATTTTAGTTTAGTTTAGTATAGTTTAGGTTTAAGTTTATTTTATTTTGTTTATTTTAGGCTTAAGACTTTTTTCAGTTTAATGTTAATGTTTTATTTTTTATTTATTTTTAGGTTTATTTTTTAGGTTTAGGTTTATATTGATTTTTATTCTATTTTATTTTAAGTTTATTTTATTTTTATTTTTTTTCTTTGTTTTTGATTTATTTTGGTTTTTTAATTTTAGGTTTATTTTATTTTTTAGTTTAGTTCAGGTAATTTTTTATTTTATTTTAGTTTAGTTTTTATTTTTTTTATTTTATTTTATTTTTAGGTTTATGTTTAGGTTTAGGTTTTAGTTTAGGTTTTTATTTTATTTATGTTTATGTTTGTTTATTTATTTTATTTTTAGGTTTTATTTAGTTTAGATTTTAGTTTTTGAATTTTTAAGGATTAGAGTTTAAGGTTTAGGGTTTAGGGTTTAGGGTTTGGGGTTTTGGGTTAAGGGTTTAGGATTATAAGTTTTAGGGTTTAGGGTTTAGGGTTAGGGATTTAAGGTTTTGGGTTTAAGATTTAGGGTTTAGGGTTTAGGGTTTAAGGTTTAGGGGTGTAAGTTTAGGGTTTAGGGTTTAGGGTTTAGGGTTAGTTTTAGGGTTTAGGGTTTAGAGATAAGGTTTCTTTTACTTATTTTTTATTTTTAGGGTTTAGGGTTTAGGGTTTAGTGTTTAGATTTTAGATTTAAGGTTCAGTGTTTAGTTTAGGGTTTATGGTTTTTTATTAGTTTTAAATTAGATTCAACATTTCTTCTTTTTTATTTCATCAGCCAAGTAATACACCAAGTTTTCTAAGACACGAGCGATGACATAAATTAAAAATGAAGACACATAGAGCAAATCAAAAGCCCTAGATAGCTAGAACCCTCTCTACCGTAAAGACACAATTCCATAAGCAGTAGATCGGATCGACCATTCTTTAGTTTCTCTAGTTCCCATCAGAACCACCCTGACCTCTCTAATAGCAAGATCTACCATCATATCCTCGATCTCTCCCTTAGGCACTACCATAACGATAACCTCAGATGCTCCTCCCATCTCCATACCCACCACTACTCCTACCTCCACCTCCATATCCACCAGCACCTCCAGATCCCCAACCACCACTGCGATAACCGCCAACTCTGCCTTCCCCTCCACCATAATATCTAGACTGAGCCTAGTTGATGGTGATGTTCTTGCAGTCAAGGTTCTTCCATTCTTAGGTTTAGGTTTATGTTTTGGTTCATTAGGTTTTAGGGTTTGGGTTTTTTTATTTTATTTAGTTACTTTAGGTTTAGGTTTAGGGTTTGGGGTTTATAGTTTAGGGTTTAGGGTTTTACAATTTATGCTTTTAGGTTTACGGTTTAGGGTTAGGGATTAGGGATTAGGGTTTAGGTTTGTAGGTTGTAGGTTGTAGGTTGTAGGTTTAGTGTTGTAAGTTTATGGTTTAGGGTTTAGGGTTTAGGGTTAATTTTAGGGTTTAGGGATTAGGGTTTAGTATTTAGGGTTTAGGGTTTTTTTAATTTTGTTAAATTAAGTAAACTAGTAAGTTTAGGTTTATTTAGTTTATTTTTTATTCATTTTAGATTATTTTAATTATTATTTTTAGTTTGGTTTATTTTTTCTTTTTCTTTAGTTTAGTTTATTTATTTTAGTTTAGGTTTTTTTTTTTTTTTTTTGGGTTTAGTGTTAGGTTTATATTTTAGTTGAGTTTTATTTTTATTTCATTTTTTAGGTTTAGGTTTTATTTTTTATTTTTATGTTTAGGTTTAGATATTTATTTTATATTTTTAAGTTTAAGTTTTAGGTTTTTATTTTAGGTATAATTTTTGGTTTTATTTTTCAGTTTAGGTTTATGTTTATTTTTAGTTTACTTTATTTTCTTTAGTTTAGGTTTAGGTTAGGTTTAGTTTATTTTATGTTTAGGTTTAGGTATTATTTATTTTAGTTTAGTTTATTTTAGTTTAGGTTTAAGTATATTTAATTTTGTTTAATTTATTTTTATTATGGGTTTAGGCTTTTATTTTTAGTATAGGGTTTAAGTTTTATTTTTTATTTTTTTTTAAGTTTATTTTTTAGGTTTAGGTTTTTATTTAGTTTTTATTTTATTTTATTTTAGGTTAAGTTTTTATTTTATTTAGGTTTTTTATTTTTTATTTTATTTTATGTTTAGGTTTAGGTTTTAGTTTATATTTTTATTTTATTTTATTTTTTTATTCTATTTTGGTTTAGGTTTTTTGTATTTGTTTTATTTTTAGGTTTTATTTAGTTCAGGTTTATGTTTTTAGCTTTTTAGGGCTTAGAGTTTAGGGTATAGGGTTAGTTTAGGGTTTAGGGTTTAGGATTTATGTTTTAGGGTTTAGGTTTTTGGTTTATGGTTTAAGTTTTAGTTTAGGGTTTAGGGTTTAAGGTCTTTTTTAATAGAAAACAAATTCAGATTCAACATTTCTTATTTTCAGTTTCATCAACCAATTAACACCCCAAGTTTTTTAAGACACAAGCAATGACAGATTAAAATTGAGCACCCACAGAGCAAATCAAAACCCTAGATTAGTAGAATGGTTTATACTGTAAAGACATAATTTCATAAGTAGTAGATCAGATCTATCGTTGATTAGTTTCTCCGGTTCTGATCAGAACCACCCCCGCCTCTCGAGTACCGGGATCTGCCATCATATCCCCGATCTCTCCCTTCACCACCACCATGGCCATAAGCTCCATCGCTCCTCTTGCATCCATAACCACCACTACTACAACCACCACCTCCATATACCCCAGCACCTCTAGATCCCCCACCACAACTACAATAACTGCCACTTCCACCTTCGCCTCCACCGCCAGATCTAGACTGAGTCTAGTGGAGGGTGTTGTTCTTGCCATCAAGGTTCAGCTCATTCTTAGGGTTTAGGGTTTAGGGTTTATGGTTAGTTTATGGTTTAGAGTTTAGGGTTAGTTTAGGGTTTAGGTTTTTGGGATTTGAATTTAGGGTTTTGGGTTATAGGTTTTAGGGTTTAGGGTTTAGGTTTTAGGGTTTAGGATTTAGAGTTGAAGGTTTAGGGTTTAGAGTTTAGGGTTTAGGGTTTTAAGATTTAGGATTTAGGGTTTAAGGTTTAGGGTTTAGGGTTTAGGGTTTAGGTTTAAGAGTTTTAGGGTTTAAGGTTTAGGGTTTAGGGTTGTAGATTTAGGGTTGTAGGTTTAGGGTTTAGTGTTTAGGTTTAGTTTTAGGGTTTAGGGTTTAAGGCTTACGATTTAGGTTTTAGGGTTTTTTTTTAAATTAAGTAAACTGGTAAGTTTAAATTTATTTAGGTTACTTATTATTTCTATGAGTTTATTTTATTTTTTATTTTTATTTAGGTTTATTTTTTATTTTTATTTCTTTTAGTTTATTTATTTTAGGTTTATTTATTTTAGTTTAGGTTTTTTATTTTAATTTATTTTTTAGGTTTAGGTTTATTTTTAGTTAGTTTATTTTATTTTACTTTTTTTGGTTTTTTTTATTTTATTTTTAGGTTTTGGTTTAGGTTTATATTTTATTTTTTTAGGTTTAGGTTTTAGGTTTACTTTTAAGTTTTATTTTTTAGTTTTGGTTTAGGTTTATTTTTAGTTTATTTTATTTTATTTAATTCAGGTTTAGGTTTAGGTTTAGTTTATCTTAAGTTTAGGTTTATGTTTTAATTATTTTAGTTTAGTTTATTTTAGTTTAGGTTAATGTTTATTCTATTTTATTTATTTTATTTTTATTTTAAGTTTAAGTTTATTTATAAGTTTACAATTTAGGTTTTATTTATTATTTATTTTTAGGCTTTATTTTAAGGTTTGTTTTTTAGGTTTAGGTTTTTATTTTATTTTATTTTTATTTTATGCTTAGTTTTTATTTTATTTAGGTTTTTTATTCTTAGGTTTATTTTATTTTTTTAGTTTAGTTTAGGTTTTATTTTATTTTATTTTAGTTTATTTTTATTAGTTTATTTTATTTGATTTTTAGGTTTAGGACTAAGTTTAACTTTAGGTTTTTATTTTATTTTATTTTTTATTTTATTGAGATTTCAAGTTTTTAATTTATTTTATTTTTAGGTTTAATTTAGTTTAGGCTTAAGTTTTTAGATTCTTAGGGTATAAGGTTTAGAGTTTAAGGTTTAGAGTTTTAGGGTTTAGGGTTTTAAGGTTTAAGGTTTAGGGTTAGGTTTAGGGTTTAAGGTTTATGGTTTAGGGTTTAGTGTTTAGGGTTTAGAGTTTAGGGTTATCTTTGGGTTTAGGGTTAGTTTAGGGTTTAGGATTTTAGGGTTTAGGGTTTTTGAGGGTTTTAGGGTTATAGGTTTAGGGTTGTAAGTTTAGGGTTTAGGGTTTAGGGTTAGTTTTAAGGTTTAGGGTTTAGCATTTAGGATTTAAGGCGTAAGGTTTAGGGTTTAGGTTTAGGAGTTTTTTTTTATTTATGTATTCCACTAGGTTTAGTTTATTTTGGTTTATTTAATTTATTTTTTTAATTTATTTTAATCTGTTATATTTTATATTTTTATTTAGGATTATTTAATTTAGTTTATTTATTCTAGGTTTATTTATTTTAGTTTATGTTTTTTATTTTAGTTTATTTTTTAGGTTTATGTTTATTTTTTAGTTTAGTTTTATTTTTATTTTATTTTTTAGGTTTAGGTTTAGGTTATTATTTTATTTTTTTAGCTTTAGGTTTTAAGTTTTATTTTAGGTTTATTTTAAGGTTTTTTTAGTTTAGGTTTAGGTTTATTTTTAATTTATTTTATTTTATTTAGTTTAGGATTTAGGTTTAGTTTATTTTTGGTTTTTGTTTAGGTTTTATTTATTTTAGTTTAGGTTTATGTTTATTTTATTTTGTGTATTTTAGCTTTACATTTCTTTAGCTTAGGGTTTATAGTTAGTTTAGAGTTTAGGGTTTAGGATTTTTAGAGTTTAGGGTTTAGGGTTTAGACTTAGTTTAGGGTTAAGGGTTTTAGGGATTAGGGTTTAGGGTTAGGGTTTAGGGTTTAGGGTTTTGGGTTTTGGGTTTGGGGTTTGGGTTTAGGGTTTAGGATTTAGGGTTTAGGGTTTAGGTTATAGGGTTTTTAGGGTTTAGGGTTTAGGTCTTAAGTTTAGGGTTCATGTTTTACTTTAGGGTTTAGGGATTTTGGTTTTTTTTAAACAAGAGTAAATTCAGATTTAACATTTTTTCTTTTCGATTTCATCAACCAAGTAACACACTAAGTTTTCTAAGACGTAAGCGAGGACATAGATAAAAAATGAGCACATATAGAGCAAATCAAAAACCCTAGATAACTACAACTCTTGTAACAGTTCCATAGTGGTATTGGCCATTATTCAGTTTCTAATTCCCATCAAAACCACCTCGGCCTCTTCAGTAGTAGAATCCACCATCTTATCCTTGAACTCTTCGTCCCCCACCACCATGGCTATATGCTTCATCGCTCCTCCCACCTCCATAACCACCACTGCTCCGACCACTACCTTCATATCCATTAGCAGCTCCAAAATCCCCACCACCACTGCAATAACTGTCGCCTGTCCCTGCGCCTCCACCTCCAGATTTAGACTAAGCCTAGTTGTTGTTGATGTTCCTATCATCAAGGTTGCCGATGATGTTCCTATCATCAAGGATTTAAGGTTTATGGTACGCATAGAGCAAATCAAAAATCCTAGATAACTAGAACGTTCTTTACTGTGAAGACACAGTTCTATAAGTAGTAGATCAGATCAGCCGATCTTTCATTTCTTTAGTTCCCATTAGAATCACTTTGGCCTCTCATGTAGGGAGATCCACCATCATATCCCCAGTCTCTCCCTCCACCACCCCTCACTATAACGTCCCTCCTCTGCCTTCCTCCCTTGCTCAGACCACCACCCCATATCCAGCACCTCTAGATAAGCTTATGATACTCACCTTTTAGCCTCCACTTTGGTCTAGGACTAGTTGAGTGATGTTCCTGTTGTCAAGGTTCTACCCATTCTTAGGGTTTAGGATTAGGTATAGGTTTATTAGGTTTTAGAGTTTAGGTTAATTTTGTAATTTATTTAGTTACTTTAGGTTTAGGTTTAAGGTTTGGAGTTTAGAGTTTGGGGTTTATGGTTAGGGTTTAGAGTTTAGGGTTTAGAGTTTAGGTTTTTAGGGTTTATTCTTTTGGTTTTGGGTTAGGGTTTAGGGTTTTTTAGGGTTTAGGGTTTAGGGGTTAGGGTTGTAGGTTTAGGGTTTAGGGTTTAGGGTTTAGGGTTAAGGATTTAGGGTTTAGGGATGGTTTTTTCATTTTAAGTAATTTTAGGTTTAAGTTTATTTAGTTTATTTTTTATTTTTATTTACATTTATTTTTTTTATTTAGTTTATATTATTTATTTAAGGTTTATTTATTTTAGTTTAGGTCTTTTATTTTAGTTTATTTTTTAGGTTTACGTTTAGGTTTAGGTTTACGTTTATTTTTTGGTTGAGTTTTATTTTTATTTTTTAAGTTTAGGTTTTATTTTTTTATTTTTACTTTTAAGTTTTAGATTTTTATTTTAGGTTTAATTTTATTTTATTTTTAAGTTTATTTTTAGTTTATTTTATTTTATTTAGTTTTGGTTTGGGTTTAGGGTTTAGGGTTTTGGTTTTATTTATTTTAGTTTAGGTTTAGGCTTATTTTATTTTGTTTATTTTACTTTTTTTTAGGTTTAGTTTATTTTAGTTTAAGGTTTAGGTTTTCTTTTTTATTTATTTATAGGTTTTCTTTTAATGTTTATTTTTAAGGTTTAATTTTTTATTTATTTTTATTTATTTTATTTTAGGTTTATTTTATTTTTATTTTATGTTTAGTTTTTTTATTATTACCTTTATTTTATTATTTAGTTCAGTTTAGGTTTTTATTTATTTTATTTTAGTTCATTTTTATAAGTTTATTTTATTTTATTTTTAGGTTTAGGTTTAGGTTTTAGTTATGGTTTTTATTTATTTTATATTTTTATTTTATTTAGGTTTAGATTTTTTTTATTTATTTTATTTTTATGTTTAATTTAGTTTATGTTTAGATTGTTAAGATTTTTTGTGTTTAAAGTTTACAGTTTAGAGTTTTAAGTATTCGGGTTTAGGGTTAGGGTTTACAGTTTAGGGTTTAGGGTTTAATGTTTAGGCTTTAGGGTTTGGGGTTTTTAGGGTTTAGGGTTTAGGGTTTATGGTTTAGAATTTAGGGTTTCATGTTAGCTTAGGGTTGAGGGTTAGTTTAGGATTTAGGGTATAGGGTTTAAGGTTTCTGGTTAGTTTATAGTTTATAGTTTAAGGTTGTAGGGTTTAGGGTTTAGGGTTTTAGGGTTTAGTGTTTAGGGTTTAGGGTTTAGGGTTTAGGGTTTATAAGTTTTAGGGTTTAGGGTTTAGATTTTTGGATTAGGGTTCAAGTTTTAGTTTAGGATTTTTAATTATTTTTTAAGAGAACCAATTCAGATTCAACATTTGTTCTTTTTAATTTCATCAACCAAGTAACACACCAAGTTTTCTAAGACAAGCGACGACATAAATAAAAAATGAGCACACATTGAGCAAATCAAAAACCCTAGATAACTAGAACCGTATATGAAGACACAGTTCCATAAGCAGTAGATCGGATCAGCCGGTCATCCATTTCTCTAGTTCCCATCAGAACCACTCTAGCCTCTCGGTGGCGGGATCCACCATCATATCCATGATCTCCCTCCCACCACCACCACTTATCCTCATCGCTCCTCATAACCACCACTTGCTCACTACCACCTCCAGATCCACTAGCACCTCAAGATCCCCATACCACTTGTGATGTACCTTCTCTTTGGCCTCCATCAAGATCTGGGAGCACAGTTGGATGATGTTGTCAAAGTTCTACCCATTCTTAGGCTTTAGGTTTAGGTTTAAGTTTAGGTTTAGGTTTAATAAGTTTTAGGGTTTAGGTTTATTTTTTAATTTATTTAGTTACTTTAGGTTTAGGTTTAAGGTTTGGGGTTTAGAGTTTAGGGAATATGGTCAGGGTTTATGGTTTAGGGTTTTTAGGGTTTTTGCTTTTAGGGTTTAGGTTTAAGGTTTAGGGTTTTTTAGGGGTTAGGGTTGTATGTTTACGGTTTAGGGTTTAGGGTTTAGGAATTAGGGTTTATGGTTTTTCTTTTTTAAATTAAGTAAAGTGGTAGGTTTAAGTATTTTTAGTTTATTTTTTTGTTTATTTTAGTTTATTTTATTTTTTATTTTTATTTAGGTTTATTTTTTATTTTTATTTAGTTTAGTTTATTTATTTTAGGTTTATTTATTTTAGTTTAGGTTTTGTATTTTAGTTTGTTTTTTAGGTTTATGTTTAGGTTTAAGTTTAAATTTATTTTTTGGTTGAGTTTTATTTTTATTTTATTTTTAGGTTTAGGTTTTATTTTTTATTTTTAGGTTTAGGTTTTAGATTTTTATTTTAGGTTTATTTTTAGATTCTATTTTTTAGTTTATTTTTAGTTTATTTTATTTTATTTAGTTTAGGTTTTTGTTTAGGGTTTAGGGTTTAGGTTTTATTTATTTTAGTTTAGTTTATTTTAGTTTAGGTTTAGGCTAATTTTTTGTTTATTTTATTTTTATTTTAGGTTTAGGTTTTTTTTTTTAGTTTAAGGTTTAGGTTTTATTTTTTATTTATTTATAAGTCTTATTTTAATGTTTATTTTCTAGATTTAAGTTCTTATTTAGTTTTTAATTTTTTAATTTGTGGTTTATTTTATTTTTATTTTACATTTAGTTTTTATTTTATTTAGGATTTTTATTGTTAGGTTTATTTTATTATTTAGTTTAGTTTAGTTTTTATTTATTTTATTTTAGTTCATTTTTATTAGTTTATTTTAATTTATTTTTATGTTTATGTTTTGGTTTATGTTTAGGTTTTTATTTTATTTTATTTATTTATATTATTTAGGTTTAGGTTTTTTTATTTATTTTATTTTTATGTTTAATTTAGTTTAGGTTTAGGTTTTTTGGTTTTTTGGGTTTACAGTTTAGGGTTTAGGGTTTAGGGTTTTAGGGATTAGGGTTTAGGGTTTGGGTTTGGAGTTTATCGTTTAGGGTTTAGTGTTTAGGCTTTAGAGTTTGGGGTTTTTAAGGTTTAGGGTTTCGAGTTAGCTTAAGGTTTAGGGATAGTTTAGGATTTAGGGTATAGGGTTTAGGGTTTAGGATTTAGGGTTTAGGATTTAGGACTTAGGGTTTAGGGTTAGTTTAGGGTTTAGGGTTTAAGGTTTTAGGGTTTAGGGTTTAGGGTTTAGGGTTTGACATTTTAGGGTTTAGGGTTTAGGGTTTAAAGTTTAAGGTTCTATGTTTGGGTTGTAGGTTTAGGGTTCAGGGTTTAGGGTTAGTTTTTTAGAGTTTAGGGTTTAGGGGATAGGGTTTAGGATTTAGGATTTAGGGTTTAGGGTTTAGGGTTTTGGGTTTAGGATTTTTTTTTTAAAATTAAGTAAACTGGTAGTTTTAGGTTTATTAGTTTTATTAGTTTATTTTTTATTTATTTTACTTTATTTTAATTTTTATTTTTGTTTAGGTTTATTTTTCATTTTTATTTAGTTTATTTATTTATTTTAGGTTTATTTATTTTAGTTTAGCTTTTTATTTTAGTTTATTTTTTAGGTTTAGGTTTAAGTTTATGTTTAGTTTTAGTTTTATTTTATTTTATAGGTTTAGCTTTTATTTTTAATTTTTTGGTTTAAGTTTAGATTTCTATTTTAATTTTTATTTTAATTTATTTTAGGGTTTTTTTTAGTTTAGGTTTAGGTTTATTTTTAATTTATTTATTTTTCAGTTAGTTTAGGGTTTAGGATTAGTTTATTTTAGGTTTCGGTTTAGGTTTTATTTATTTAAGTTTAGTTTATTTTAGTTTAGGTTTATGCTTTTTTATTTTGTTTATTTTGGGTTTAGGTTTTTTTTTAGTTTAAGGTTTAGGTTTTATTATTTATTTATTTATTTGTTAGGTTTTTATTTACTTTTTATTTTATTTTATTTTAATTTTATTTTATTTTTATTTTACATTTAGTTTTTATTTTATTTAGGTTTTTTTAGGTTTATTTTATTTTTTAGTTTAGTTTATGTTTTTATTTATTTTATTTTAATTTAGTTTTTATTTTATTTTATTTTATTATATTTTTAGGCTTAGGTTTAAGTTTTAGTTTAGGTTTTTATAATTTTTATTTTTATTTTATTTTATTTAGGTTTAGGTTTTTATATTTATTTTATTTTTAGGTTTTATTTAGTTTAGGTTTATGTTTTTTAGGGTTTTAGGGTTTAGGGTTTAGGGTTTAGGGTTTAGGGTTTTGGGTTTGGGGTTTAGGGTTTAGGTTTTAGGGTTATTGGTCTTAGGGTTTAGGGTTTTGGGTTTAGGGTTTAGGTTTTAGGTTTAGGGTTCTAGTTTTAGTTTATGGTTTAGGGTTTTTGGTTTTTTTATAGAGAATAAATTCAGATACAACATTTCTTCTTTTCGATTTTATCAACCAAGTAACAAACCAGGGAAGTGAGGTAATCAAATGACCTCCTTGGGGCTAGCTAAGGCCTCGTGTTCCTGGGATGTCTAGACTATATACCCATTACCATTCAATCTTATATAAATCAACACATGAATAGAGGAAAGAGAGCTCAACATTCATGCACTTAAGCTATAAGAATATGCATTTATTATGTATTTATAACTAGCATCATAACACATATTATTATTCATTTATAAGCTTTTGAAAAATACATTTTGATTTAATAGTGATAATAGCCACACATATATTAAATTAAATCAACACATGCAAGCTTACATAAAGGAAATCCGTTTCATTTTACTTGATTTTGAAAAGATGGATGCAAGAATTTAAATGACATACCAGATTTAACATGATTGGAAAGTGGACAATCAAATATAAGCATGTGATTCATTCAACCAAACTAGTTCTTAAGGAATCAAATCAAATAAGATTATTTAAAGTAAACCAAAGCTTCTTTATTAATTAAGTTTTTGATTTGATTTGATTTAATGAGGAGAAGAGAAATCATCACATGTTGATTTAAACCCATTCCCACATTAGTGATTTGTTTTAATTTAAGAAAACATAATTAAGTTGATTTTATGGGTTAATTAAGTTGAACTTTTAATTAGATGAATTAATTACCCTTACCTATGTCACCTTAAAGTAATTAACTAAATAATTATGAGCCAACATATATGCATAGAAAAAAAACTTGCAATGATCCTAGGAAATAAAAAGGGCCTAATGCAATTGGCTCATAATTAATAGTTAATTAGATTAAGAGACTTAATTAATTAAACTTATGGTTTTCCCACACATGTGGAGTGACCATAATTTCATTAAACTCCTTTAGGTTATTAAACACCTAAAGATATACCCCATGATTTAATTAATTAAGGTATGATGTGATTATGATTTCAATTTGATTAAGTGATTTAATTAATTAGTTAAATCTTAATTAATTTCATTTTAAAACAGGGTGAAATGAACTTAGGGAAAGGGTCCCAACCTTATTCCTTAGTTCACTTACTGTTGAACAATGATTAATAAACTTAATTAACAAATTCGATATTATTCATGGGATTAATTAATCATTAATTAACTTAAAAGAGAAGTTAAGATTTAATTAGTCAATTTTCTTAAGTGAGCAATAAATCCCAAGAAAATCATGGGAGGTAGAGGTCATTCATTAAATTAATCCACAAAATTTGAGATTAATTGCTCTAGTAATTAAAGAGTAATTATGCTAATAAATTTTGTAATTAAACTTAATTAAACCTTAATTAATATTCAAAATTAGTTAATATCATTTTTACTGAATTATCTTATAAAATACTTTTAAAATGAGTATTTATTAGAATTTTTTTTATTTCCTTATGATTTTTTATTATTTTTAGAAGTTTTAGCCATTAAAAATGATTAATTAAGCCTAATGAAAGCCTATTCCTATTGGGGCCATGTGGCACACTTTCCATGTGGCACCGCGAGATTGGCTACTTAAAACTTATCTGACTCAATGTCTACGTGGCGGAGGCGGATGCACTTTCTCATCCTCCATTCGATTTAAGATCGATTGGCTACGATTAATCTCACAACTTAATAGGATTAAATCAGATCGACCTAGCAATCTAATCATGACATTCCATTTTGATCATGCAGAATAGACAGTGCGTGATCCAACATCACACGAGTGAGGGAGAATGGAGTTCGTCTGCCAATGCTCATGATCCGAGCATACCATAGCTTAGATCAACTCCAAAAGGATCCCACACCTTCATGGCATAGATCAGATGGGATCCAACAGTCAAGATCACATGAGATGCAAGTTTTCTTCAAAAAGCTCCAACCCACTTTTACCTAAAGATCGATTTTGGAAGCATACCTCATCGAAGCTCAAGATCAGTGGCTCGACGATTGATAAAGCTTCAACTAGTGGATACGAAGCCCTGTTGAGCAGGAATTGGATCAATTCTTTGACGTTCACTCGAAAGACCTTGAACTAAAAATTTGGAGCTTAGCTTTGATTGAAGTCCCTCCTCTGGTGCTTAGGAAGCTTGGGAGATGATGTTCTTACTCAATAAAGCCTGGTGAAGGTGCATGGAATGTTAATTTGAGTTTGATGGACAAATAGAGAATTAGAAATGGGAGTGTCCTATTTTGTAATGGATGGGAATGGCATTTTGATCAACGAACGAGCTTGGGAGCTTAGGGAATGGCTCTAGCGGCTCATCTTGGGTTGCTAGGCCTCTAAGGAATGATTTTTGTCTCTGTTTGAGTGGAAACGATGGGGTGTAAACCCCCCTTCATCTTGATTGGACGGTGGGATTGTGTTTGGCTTCTAGTGGCCATATGGCCATCTCAGGGAGTCGTGGGTGGCAGGGAGGAGGTGAGTTGGCTCGGCTTGGTTGGTTGAAGGTGTGGAGGTGGCTGCCAAGGAGGAATCATGGGTGTCCTATGGGTTTCAAATGCTCCAATGGTGAGGGTGAGGTGATTTCACCTCCCATGGGTCATAAACCACCCCTTGGGTTAGGTTGGGCAATGTCTTAGGTGCCTAGGTGGACCATTGGGAGAGTACCAGTGGCCAAGGAATGAAATGACACTTACATGGGTGATTTGTCTCATGTTATGCCTTGACCTAAGGGTAGAATGATCATTTAGCATTGGATTTGATTTAGGAAGATTTGAAATGGGCCAAAAGTGGGTTAGCCCAAATTTCAAGGTTGAGTTGATTTGGTTAAGTTTGGCTCAATTTGACTCATTTAGGTCAAATTGATTTAAGTTGGGTCAAGTTGACCAATTGGTCAAATTGGGTCAAACCAAGGGTTGGGTCAAGTTCATATGATCATTTAGGATGTTTTGGTTCAATTGGTTTGGTTTAGTTTGGCTTAGATTTCATTTTGGCTCATTTGAATTCATTTGGGTCAAATGGGTTAAGTTGACCGATTTGGCCAAATTGGCCAAATTGGCTTGGGTTGGGTGTTGGTTTGGGTTTAGTTGACCAATTGAAGATGATTGTAGGCTTTGGTTTCAATTTATTTGGATTTAGTTTTGATTTAGGCCAACTTGAACTTTTAGGTCAATTTGGGCTAAGTAGGTCAATTGGGTTTAATTAGGTCCAATCATGGCTTTGGTCAAGTTCAACAATTAATTTGGAATGAACTTGAGCCATTGGTTATCAATTTGTTCATATTTTAATTTGACCCAATTTAGTATTTTAGGTCAAATTGGGTCAACTTGGGTCGAGAGGGCCAATTTGGTTTAGTTTGACATAATTAAAAGTCAAGTCATATTCAAATATTGATTTTGATTTGGTATGATCATTGGTTTCAAGAGATTTGGCTTAGGTTGCAATTTGGCTAGTTCGGGTTCATATGGATTAAGGCATTGACTTAGTCAAATGACCAAGTTGACTTGGTTTGTCCCAATTTGTGATAATTGATCAGCCTAGGGTGATTAACAATCATGATGGGAGGTTTAGATGGGCTTGGTTCAATCCAATTTGGGTAGGATTAGAACTTGGCTCAAATAGGTCAAATCGGGCACTTTGGGTCAAGTGGACCAATTGGGTTTAGTTGGCTTGATTTTGGGTTGAGTTTTATTTAGTTGAGTTTATATATGGATTTAGGATTTATATAAAAAATTCAATTGCAATTGGCTTGAGTTCAAATTGGTTTTGGTTCATTAGAACATTTCAAGTCAAAAGGGTTAAGTTGGATTTGACTTGGGTTGATTTTAATTTGACTTTATGATTGTAGATTTCATTTATATTTATGAATATGATTGAATGTATGATTGATTCATGAGAAAATCAATTGAATTTGTGTTTTAGAATGAAAGAATTTGGCTAAGTCAATAAAGTTGGTTCATATGGTGTAGGTTTGGATTTTGATTTGGTTTGATTTTGTTTTGATGATCTAAATATATATTTTATTTAGATTTGTGAACATGATTGAAAATATCATTTATTTGTGAGAAAATCAATCGAGTTTGACTTGATTTGGATTAAGATTTGGCTAAGTTCATGCGTTAGGTCAGATGGCTTAGGAAGGGTTTTGATTTAATTTGATTTAGTTTGATTTACTTTTGATCATTTGAATGTAGATTTGATTTATATTTAGGAAGATGATTGAAGATATAAATTTATTATGAAAAAATCAATTGATTCTGGATTTATTTGGATTAATATTTGGCAAAGTCCATGGGATAGGTCATATGGCTTAGGAAGGGTTTCAAGTTTGGATTTGATCATGGGCTTCATTTGGTTTTGGAATTTGGGTTTGGATTTGGATTTGAACTTGAGGTTTGGTTTGAGAAGGTGAACATGGATTGGATTTGGTTGTAGGGTAGGTGGATTATCCTAATCACTAAGGCATAACCTAATCTATGGTTAACCCTAAGTCTTTAGGCTTAGGTTAAGTGTTTACCTATTAAAGTGTCTTATGACTAGGGAAGTCTTAGTGTCTAGAAGACTCCTAAGTCTAAGATGGGAAGATTGAATCCACACTCCAAAAGTGAGGTCAACAGTCCTTAGGCTCCATAGTGTTGCCCTTGGAGATAGATGATTGGAAGACTGAAGCCAAGTTTCACATTATAGACTCGGATACATCTTTCAATGATTTGTTTGGGAGACTATGCATACATGAGAACAACATAGTTCCATCCCCTCTACATCAGTGTTTTAAATTTATGAGTGGTGGGATCATCTACTGTTTCAAAGGAGATCTCATGTTATTTACAGTTCACAAGGTAGACATATATGAGGATGCGGCTTACTACCTCCCTCATAATCAACAAGTATATTCTCGCGAACTTGACCAAAGTTTAAAAATAAAAAAAAAGTAAAAGTAAAAGTAAAAAAAAAGAAAGAGAAAAAGAAAAAGAAAATAAAAGAGAAAATGAAAAAAAATAAAAGGGAGCTTAACTAGACTTGGAGGAGGAAGTGGAGCATGACATTAAATTCCATCCACAGTTCGTTACTCCATTCAAACATATGGGTAGGACGACCTGACCTGCACCAAGCAGAGGAAGAGGCCAGTTCAGAGGTAGTCCCAGGGGTGGAAAACTTTTTTATTGGCCACCAAATAAAAGATATGTCCCAGCTACCAGGAGTAGACTTACTATCCATATAGACTTAGAATCTAGTTCATAGGATGAGTCTTATATGGTTAGCACACCAGCCAGTTGTTCTCAGTAGTAGATTCTCTTGGAGGTGACTCTTGAGCCAGATAGCGATGAAGACCGAGCTCCAAAGCAAAGCATAAGTGTATTCAAGGCTATATGTGAAACAGTTAGGCATCAATTGGGAACCTTAGCTCTAATCCCACTTTCCTCTCAAAAAGTTGAGGGTTTGGTAGTTAAGGAAGCCCCTAAGTCCTTTGTAGGTTTGAAGACTAAGAGGTTCTTTCAGGGAGCGTCATCCTTAAGTCATGAAATTGATGTAGAACTTGAGGATGATTCATATAAAGATTTAATAGAATTACCTATTGATTGGTACTTGTCTTATGTTCATAATTTAGCAAAGAAAGGGTTAATCCCACATACTTAGTCAAAGCACAGGTTAGACTACTTTGAAAGAATATGGAAGAACAAATACAAAATCTCTCAATCAAGATCGAGACTAAGATTTGTATAGTGGGTCTAGTCGATGATGATGATTACTGCTTAGTCATCACCAATCATTTGGAATCTGATTGGTTCTTTTCAAATCATATTAACTCATATGAGGAGCTGTGCTTAGAAACTTTAGATGATCTAAATGATTTTGAAGTCAAAGATGCACCGCTAGAGTTCAAAGAAGAGATCAAGTCAACAATCGATGAGCTCAAGGAAATTCAAGAAGGCGAAAAGATCCATGATGAACATACATCGTTCTTTGTTGAATGATTGAAACCAATGACTTAGTTAGGCTATTGGTAGTTTAAGGACTACTTTTCATGGAGTTATGAAGAGATGCGGACTCACGGCGTAGAAGTTCATAAATTACCAATAGACTTACTGCTAACCTTATCACATAAGCTCCTAGATGCATGCGATTAGACATAGAACAACAAGTCATTTCTGAAGTCAAAAAACTAATCAATGTTGGCTTCATCTAGGAAGAAAAATATCCTATCTGGTTAGCCATTATCATCCGAGTTAAGAAAAAGAATGGCCAAATTCACATATGCGCCAATTTTTAGGGATTTAAATAAGGTATGTCCAAAAGATGAATTTTCACTACCAATCTCGGAGCTGATGGTGGACATTGCCTCATCTCATGTAGTCTTCTCTTTCATGGATGGCTTATCTAGATATAACCAAATAAAGATGGCCCTTGAAGATGAAAGAAACACCACTTTTTGAACCCCGATCGAAATCTATTGCTCTAAGGTCAAGCTTTCAACCTTAAAAATGTCGGTGCTACATACCAGCCGGTTATGACTCAAATCTTCAATGAACTCATTCATCATCAAGTTGAGTGCTATGTTGATGATCTCATGGTTGAAAGTAGAGAAAAGGAAGACCATCTCTTTGACTTGAGAGTAGTTGTTGATTAGTTAAGATAACTTAACCTCAAAATGAACCCCCTGAAGTGTGCATTCAGAGTAGCTTTAGGAAAATTCCTTTGGTTTGTTGTCTGACACCAGGGAATCAAAATCTATCCAAATATGATCAAGGCGATATTAGGAATGTCACGCCATAAAAGTTTAACTCAACTTAGATCATTCTAAGGATAGTTGGCATATCTAAGATGCTTTATATCTAACCTATCGAGAAGATGTTAGCCATTCTCAACACTTGTCAAAAAGGATGGCAAGTTCAAATGGGATGATAAGTGTGAGCAAGCCTTCGAAGGCATCAAGCATTACCTGATGTTGCAGTCAGTTCTAGTAGCCCCTATCCAGGGCAAGCTGCTTATACATTACACTGGTACATTAGATGACTCCTTTGGTGCTTTGTTAGCCCAAGGGTATGATGAAGAGAAGAAAAATGCACTCTACTACCTCACTAATCTTCTTGAGGCTAATTATCCACCCATTAAGAAGCATTGTCTAGCTTTAATCTTTGCATCCCAAAAGTTACAACACTACATGCTTCCTCACAAGGTAAACTTAATCTCTAGGAGCAATCCACTACAGTATCTAGTGACACGGCCGATGCTATCCGGACGGTTGGCATGATGGTCCATGATCCTCTTGTAGTTTGACATTACCTTCGTACCCCTCCGTGTGGTGAAAGGATAAGCTCTAGCAAATTTCTTAGCAGCACACCCACTTTTTATTGATTCTCCACTTAATGAATATCTCCCGATGAACAAATCATGAACTTAGGGGATACTAGCATTCATAGATGGGATATGTACTTTGATGGTATGACTTCCTATCAAAGAGGAGAAGAATCACAATCTACTATTCCAGGGAAAGGGGTAAGAATATATCTTAACTTTGGATGTGTTATGAGATTCTCATATCATCATCAATCATTATTACCAACAATGAAGCTAAAGATGAGGCTCTAATTGCTAGTCTGGAGTTAGTCATTACTCTAAGCATCCAGAACATCAACATTTTTGAGGATTCTCAGCTAATTATCAACTAAATTGTTGGGTCCTTTAAGGTTATAAAGCCCAAGCTCCATCACTACAATAAGTATACCATAGAGTTATTGGCCCAAATCTTAGAGGTTATCATTTATAAGATTCTTTGAGAAGAGAACATCATAGTGTATGCTTTAGCCAAGCTTCTCAAGGAGTTGGGATGTCGGGAGGATGAGTCCATGTCAATAAAGGTCCAAAATAGACAAGTCTTATCCCTTATTGATATTGAACTCATCATAAAGTACCCTCTTTAAGGGGAGATTGCCATTGCTAAGAAGATGAGGAGTTAGATTGGAGGCAACCATTCATTGATTACTTAAATAAAGACAAACTACTTCAAGATAACTCCCAAGCCTATCAGATGAAGTAGAGAGCACTTTCCTATGCTCTTGTGGATGGTATCTTATATTAGTGATCTTTCGATCATATGTGGTTACATTATTTAGAAAAACATGAAGCTCGTAAGATAATGATCATTACACTCAAGATTATGTGGAACCAACCAGTCTGATCTAAAGATGAAACCAAGATCAAGAGACTAGGATACCACTAGCCATCGATAATCAAAGATTACATGGATACGGCTAGGCAATGCCACCAATGTCAAATACGGTGTGGTCCTACCACCAAATACATCATACATTGGCCTCATGGCCAGTCTTGAGATGCGACATAGTGGGTCCGATTGATCCTCTTTCTTCCAAGGGTCATCGATTTATCTTAGCTACTATTGATTACTTTTCCAAATGGGCAAAGGTGATTCTGCTCAGAGAGGTCATAGCTCAGCATGTGCTCCAATATTTTAGGAACCATATCGTATATAGGTTCAGAGTGTTTCGATGAATTATATCTAATAATGATACTGCATTCAAGAGCATCGAGATCAACAACTTTGCTAGACACAATATATATTGGAGATATTCTAACATCAAGTACCCGAGGTCAAACAACTTAGCAAAATCCTTCAACAAAACTCTCATCCAAATACTAAAGAAGATACTTAACAATAATAAGTGGCAGTGGCTTGTGCAGTTAGTTGAAGCCTTTTGGGCATACCACACTACATATAGAACTCCCAACTCCTCTTTCTCCTTAATGTATGGGTCAGTCATTCTACCATTAGAAGTCTAACTCTCATCACTAAGGATAGCTGTGTGTAGCATGATCACAATAAAGTAGAACACCAAGTTACGGTTAGAAGAGCTCGAAGGTTTAGAAAAGAGATGCCTGTGAGCATGCCAAAACCTCGAGTTGTATAAAGCTAAAATGATTCAAGCTCACAATAAGTTGGTCCATCTTAGAGCTTTTCAAGCAGGAGAGATTATTTTAATTCTAAGGAGACTGATTATTGTCCATCGTAAGATGGGAGGCAAGTTTGAACCAACTTGGGAAGGCCCTTTCACCATTGAGAAGGCCTACCAAGGAGGATCTTATCAACTTATTAATCATAAGGGAGAGTACCCAATGCTTCTAATCAATGGGCTCTACTTAAAAAAATATTAGAATTCATGTTTGAAAATAATTATCATCAATGAAAATTCTATTTTGAATTCAATCTCTTCCATGTTGAAAGTATTCTTGTTTGTGAATCTACCACGATGTGTTTAGAGTAGGTGTATGAAACTCGAGCAGTGTTCTATCCTGCATCAACACAACACAAACATAAATAACACAAAAACATATAAAATAGGCAGATATCTTTTGTCTTGGGCTACTTTGAGTTGAGATAACACCCTAGAGGCACTCACTCGATGCTTTGCTTTAGTGTGGCGTCTTTACTATTAATGGTCTTGCTTTGGAGGATGTAAGTCTGTAATGCTTTCCTTACTTGGCCACTACACACTGATAAATGCATTGTTAGTTTGGTAGGCAATATTGCGTGGCTGGTAAGCTACCTCATGTTGGCTTCATTTAAGAGGACGTGAGTCTGCTATGCTTTCTTCTTGGATTAGCCTTCATGCAGTTGGGTCGAGTATATTTGAGGTTTAGGATAAGCCTCAAGGTAGGTCCTTCCCTCCTGAATGCTTCAAGTTTGAGTTCAGTCCTTCCTCGAGGCTTCCCTCTTAGTAGTCACTCAAGGTCAGATAGCATATGTCACCCTGATGATATTATTTTAGATCACTTAGAAAGTTGTAATGCTTTCTTTCTAGATTGATCATTGCATACCGATGGGAACCTTAGGTTGGTTGGTTCTCACTATGCTGACGGATACACCACTCATGATGATGGATAAACCTTAGGTTGGTTAGTCTCACACTTTAAGATACACCACTCATGTCAGATGTAAGTCTGCTATGCTTTCTCCTTGAGTTGGCCATCACCTATAGCTTTCTTTCTTTTAGGCTCAAGATAGCTTTCCCACTCCCACACTATATTTGGATTACCTTTGTGACCCCATTAAACACTACCCGTGTTACTATCATATTGGATAGTTCCCCTTTCTTAGTAACCACCACTATGGTTGGAGAATCCATCTTGTGGATGTGCAGATTCTCTCTTGGTCTAGTAAATTTGAGATAGATCATGGCATATATATAGGAATCCACTACTCTTGAGTTGATATAAGTCCCCAACGGCATTCACTTTAGTCACCCCAAGTCGGTTCTTTATGCTACCAATAGGTCACCCCAGTGGTTGTTCCTTGCTTTAGAAGATGTAAGCCTGCTACGCCTTCTTCCTAGCACTACCATTACACATAGAAAGGTAACCTTTTAGGTTGGCTAGCTCTACCCCATGACCAATAGACTATCCCTTTGGATTTGTAAATCTGAGATAGGACAAGTCTGATATAACCCCTTTTTAGTGGGTCCATTGCACATCGACATGGTCAATAAATAAAATCTATCAAATTTAATTAAGCTCACATTGCCAGTGGATATGCCCTCAATTTGAAATCAAACTAAACTAAACAAACCATATCAAATCACATGAAATTAAGATAAAATTATTCCTGACTACTTTTGAGTTGACATAAGTCCCCAACAGCATTCACTCAATAGTCTCCCTAGGTTTGGTTCAATTTGTTGTGCATCCAATAGGTCACCCCAGTGGTTGTTCCTCTCTTGCAAAGATGTAAGTCTACTATGCCTTCTTTTCCTGTAGTTGCATCAGCAACCCCTTAGGTTGGCTAACTCTACCTTAGAGATAGACTATCCTTTGGATTTGTAAACTTAAGGTAGGTCGATATAACCCCTTCTTATGGGACCATGCGACAAGGTCCATACATTAACTCGATTAAATTAAACCCAATCTAATTTTTTTGTGGTTAAATAACACCTTTCTCCCTAGTGGAGCCACAAATCATATATAAACAAGTCAAGCAAATAAATCAAATTCAAAACCAACCTCCCTAGTGAAACCAAATTAAACCAACTCCCTCAATAGAGTCTAAATCAAAGAAATCCAACCAAACTATTATCTCAAGTGGAAACATCACCAAACAAATCTACAAAATCAAGCTCAAATCCTAATCCCTAGTGGATAGCCTGAACTTGCTTCCCTAGTGGAAGGTTCATATACTCGAACCCCAACAGACTTGACCCCAGATCTCTAACATATATGTCTCCACATCAGTTAAAATAAAACAAATTAAAGTCAATTCGATCTTAATCTCTGGTGGATTATAGATTCTTATCCCTAATGGATCTTTTTTTTGTAAATCATATAATCAAATCAAATTCAAACCTTATCCCCGTGATTTTCTTCTTCTCATATCCCTCACATGTCTTGTCCAATGCATGTGTGATCCCCTGGATCTCCCTCCATGTCCTTGACATGGAATTCTCATCAAATCTTATTTATCTTTTACACCTTTAATACTTCAAAAGTCTAACAATGTATATTCATTCAAATTACATCATCTTAACTTTTGTAATCAACATTTTATGATTTGTGATGTTGCAAGCTCAATGACTATACAATATCATGCTAAACATATTATAGTGTGAATTAACACACTATATTATATTATAATATATGATGTTATATTATATTTTGCTATAATATAATATATTGTCTAACATTACACATTATTAGAATCACTTAAAATTAACAAATAACAAAATTTTCTTAAAATATGAAAATGTTCATTTTAGATGTCAATTTGTTAATTTTCTATTAGAAATGGTACATAATAGCATAATTTTGGTGTTGCTTCTTGTGAATTTGGCTAAATTCATCCATCTCAACCTTCAAATTAACATTTTTATGAGTTTTGACCCAATGTATTATAACAAAAGTAAAACATTCTAAAATGTACAATAACATTTAGTAACATACCACCACATTCATATATATGTGAAGTTATACTGTTATGTACATTATATTTTAATATGCTTTCATATAATATATTATCTTACATTACACCTTATAATGAATCACTTTAAGCAAAAAAATTATAAAATTTGGATGAAAAATGAACATTTGTTTTGGATGCAAAATTCCAATCTTTTGATTGAATGACACACATAGCACAATGATGTTCCCTAAAGCTTACTTTCAATTTGGCCAAATCCCATCATCTCACTATAAATCAAAATTTTTATTAATTATACCACTACAAACTCTACTACATCATACTATACAAACTAAAATATGCTAAACATAAGTACATAATAATATGTGTATGCTTGATGCTACACTATGTTATGGCATCCTATTTTATAATACACTATAACATATTATATTATATTAGATTGCATATCACATCACAAGGGATTGCTTAAAACAAAAAAAATCTTAAAATTAGTCTAAACAATAAAGAACTATATAGTTTAGTCCTATCACTTACATATTTTAAATTGAAATAATATATTATGATGCCATGCTCTACCTATTATGAATTTGGCCAAATTCCACCATTTTGAAGTCTAAATCAACATTTTTATAAATAATACTAGTGTAGGCTTGATTGCATGATTGTAAAATACTAAAAGAATTTAAAATTCGTAGAACAATATATTATGATATATGATGCTATACTATGCTACAACATATAATATTTATTTTGAACATAAAATCTTACTTTTTAGACTATAAGTGGCATAGCACACCTTTGGTACTACAACCTAATTCCAACTTCAAATTTAACAAATTTCATCATCTGATTAATTAAATCAATTTTTTTATGATTTATATTAATACTGAATATAGGGAACAATACCATAATATACTAAAACATTTTAAAACATCTTATAACATCCAAAACACATCACTACATGCTCAAATATATGATGCTACATATATATGGTATTATAATATGATTTAGTGTTTAGATTCAAATCTCTAATAGTCAAGGGAATGTCTCATGAAGACATTTTCTTTAGCTACCATAACTATGTTAGGATTAGGTCATTCTTTAGATCTACTCCTAATGACATATTTATTCAAGGTTTAGGGTTAGTTTTAGAGTTTAGGGTTTAGGGTTTAGGGTTTGGGGTTCAGGGTTTAGGTTTTAGGGTTATAGGTTTTAGGGTTTAGGGTTTATAATTTTAGGGTTTAGGGTTTAGGATTTATGATTTAGGGTTTAAAGTTTAGTGTTTAGGGTTTAGGGTTTTAGGTTTAGGATTTAGGGTTTAAGGTTTAGGGTTTATGGTTTATGGTTTATGGTTTTGGTTTTACATTTAAGATTTAAATTTTTAGTTTAGGGTTTAGGGTTTAAGGTTTAATATTTTTTTTAACAGAAAGTAAATTAAGATTCAACATTTCTTCTTTTCAATTTTAGTTTATTTTACTTTATTTAGTTTAGGTTTAGGTTTAGGTTTTATTTATTTTAGGTTTAGGTTTAGATTTTATTTATTTTAATTTAGTTTATTTTAGTTTAAGTTTAGGTTTATTTTATCTTGTTTATTTTATTTTCACTTTAGGTTTAGGTTTTTTCTAGTTTAGGGTTTAAGTTTTATTTTTTTATTTATTTTTTATTTTTAGCTTTTTTTATGTTTGAATTTTATTTAGTTTTATTTCATTTATTTTAGATTTATTTTATTTTAGTTTTTTATTTTATTTTAGTTTTTTATTCTTAGGTTTAATTTTTTTATTTAATTTATGTTTTTATTTATTTTATTTTAGTTAATATTTAGTTTATATTTTATTTGATTTTTTTATTATATCTATGTTTAGGTTTTTTATTTATTTTATTTTATTTATTTAGTTTAGGTTTAAGTTTTCAAAATTTTAGGGTTTAGGGTTTAGGGTTTATGGTTTAGGTTTTAGGGTTTAAAGGTATAAGGTTTAGGGTTTATTAGGTTTAGTTTATTTAGGGTTTATGTTTCTTTAGGGTTTATTTTAGATTTAGGATTTAGGTTTTAGTTTAGGGTTTAGGGTTAGGTTTTGTTTTTTTATAGTTTAGGGTTTAGGGTTTAGTTTATGGTTTAGGGTTTATTTAGGTTTTATGAGTTTAGGGTTTAGGGTTTAGTTTAGGTTTAGGGTTTAGTTTTTAGGGTTTAGGGTTTAGGTAGGTTTAGGTTTATTTAGGGTTTTATTTTTTTTTTAGAATATTTATTTCATTTTCTTTTTTATGTAATTTTTTTTTAAGATTTTATAGTAAATTAGTTATGTTTTTAATTTATTAGTAGCGATTTTTTTATTTTTAGTTTTTATTTTAGTATTTTTATCTTTTTATATGGTTTAATATTTTTTTAAGTTTTTTAGGTTTATTTATTTTTTGATTTTTAGGTTAGTATTTTATTTTTATTTAGTGTTTAAGTTTAGGTTTATTAGGTTTTGATTTAGGTTTATTTTTTAATTTATTTAGTTTTTTTTGGTTTAGGTTTAGGTTTGGGTTTAGGTTTAGGGTTTTAGTTTGGTTTAAGGTTTTAGGTTTATGTTTTTTAGTTTAGTTTAGGGTTTAGGGTTAGTGTTTATGTTTATTTTGGTTTATTTTTTAGGGTTTAGGGTTTAGTTTTAGGGTTTAGGGTTTAGGTTTAGGTTTAGTTTAGGATTTAGGTTTAGGTTTTTTTTAGTTTAGTTTAGGTTTATTTAATTTATTTATTTTATTTTTTAACTTTATTTTTTTATTTTATTTATTTTAGTTTAGGTTTTAATTTTAGTTTATTATTTATTTTTTAGTTAGTTATTTTATTTTTTTTGTTTTAAGTTTTATTTTTTATTTTTATGTTAGGTTTTATTTTATATTTTTAGGTTTAGGTTTTAGGTTTTATTTTATTTATAGGTTTATTTTATTTAATTTTTAGTTTAGGTTTATGTTTATTTTTTTAGTTTATTTTATTTTATTTAGTTTAAGTTTAGTTTAGGTTTAGTTTATTTAGGTTTAGGTTTTATTAATTTTAGTTTAGTTTCTTTTTAGTTTAGGTTTAGGTTTATTTTTGTTTATTTTTATTTTAAGTTTAGATTTTTTTTTAGTTTAGGGTTATGGTTTTATTTTTTATTTATTTTTTTTGGTTTATTTAGTTATTTATTTAGTTTTTATTTTATTTTGTTTTAGGTTTATTTTATTTTAATTTTACGTTTAGTTTTAATTTTATTAAGCTTTTCATTCTTAGTTTTATGTAATTTTTTAATTTAGTTTAGGTTTTTCTTTATTTTATTTTAGTTTATTTTATATTTTATTTTATATTTTTATTTTATTTAGGCTTAGGTTTATATATATATATATATATATATATATATTTTTTTTATTTTATATATTTTTTTATTTTTAGGTTTTATTAGTTTAGGTTTTAGGTTTAGAGTTTTTTAGGTTTAGTTTTTGGGATTTTAGTGTTTAGTTTAGGTTGATATTTTTATTTTATTTAGGGAGTTTATTAGGGTTTTAGTTTAATGTATTTCTTTAGGTTTAGTTTGATTTAGTTTTAAACTTTTAGTTAAAGTTTTAGGTTTAGGTGTTTGAGTTTAAGTAGAGGTAGGTTGAGTTTAGGTTTAAGTCATTTAGGTTAAAGGTTAGGTTTAAGTTTGGATTAGTTAGATTAGTTTGGATTTAAGTTTAGGATTTAGTTAAATTATAGGGTTTTTAAGGTTTAGGTTTGATAGGTGGATTTGGGTTTTAGGTTAGTTTTAGGGTTTAGGGTTTTTTGGGCTTAGTGTTTAGGGCTTTTAGGGCTTAGGGTTTAGGGTTTAGGATTTAGGGTTTAGGTCTAAGGTTTAGCATTTAGTTTAGGGTTTAGGTTTTTTGGTTTTTTTAATAGAGAATAAATTCAAATTCAACTTTTCTTCCTTTTGATTTTATCAACCATGTAACACATAAAGTTTTCTAAGACACAAGTGACGAAATAGATTAGAAATGAGCGTGCATAGAGTAAGTCAAAAACCCTTGAAAACTAGAATCATCTCTACTGTAAAGACATAGGTTATAGATCAGATCAATTCCTCAGTTTCTTTAGTTATATAACCTCTTAGCGATCACCTTCATATCCTTGATCTCTCTCACTTAATTATGGTTGTAATCTCATATTTCTTGTTACTTTAGAAACCTCCATATCCACCACCTCCATATACACTATGATGCTTTGTCACCTCCATAGTAGATCAGGGAGCACAGAGAGTGGCGTTCATCTTATCAAGGTTTTAATTCTTAGGGTTTAGTTTATTAGGTTTTAGTTTTGGGTTAGCATTTGTGTAGGTTTAGTTTCTTTAGGGTTTGGGTTTAGGGTTAGTGTTTAGGTTTAGGGTTTTAGGATTTAGGTTTAGAGTTTAGTATTTAAGTTTAGGATTAGTTTAGGGTTTAGTGTTTGGGGTTTTAGGGTTTATTAGTTTAGGATTTAGGGTTTAGTTGTAGGTTTAGGGTTTGGGTTTAGAGTTACTTTTAGAGTTTGGGGTTTAGGGTTTAAGATTTGGGTTTAGGTTTTTTTAAATTTTGTAAACTAGAGTTTAGTTTATTAGTTTATTTTTTTATTTATTTTAGTTTATTTTATTTTTATTTTATTTAGGTTTATTTTTTATTTTTTTTATTTTAGTTTAATTTTTGCTATTTATTTTAATTAGGTATTTTATTTTAGTTTATTTTTTAGGGTTAGGTCTAAGTTTAGGTTTATGTTTTAGTTGAGTTTTATTTTTATTTTATTTTTTAGGTTTAGGTTTAACTTTTTATTTTTAGGTTTAAGTTTAGGTTTTTATTTTAATTTTTTTCAGTTTAGATTTTAGGTTGTTATTCTAGGTTTATTTTTAGGTTTTATTTTTTAGTTTAGGTTTAGGTTTATTTTTAGTTAATTTAATTTTATTTATTTTAAGTTCAAGTTTAGGTTTAGTTTACTTTAGGTTTGGGTTTATGTTTTATTTATTTTAGTTTAGTTTATTTTAGTTTAGGTTTAGGTTTATTTTCTTTTCTTTATTCAAATTTTATTTTAGGTTTAGGTTTTTTTTAGTTTAGGGTTTAAGATTTATTTTTTATTTATTTTATAGGTTTACTTTTTTAGGTTTAGGTCATTATTTAGCTATTATTTTATTTTATTTTTTTACATTTAGTTTTAATTTTATTAAGGTTTTTATTCTTAGTTTTATCTTATTTTTTAGTTTAGTTTAGGTTTTTCTTTATTTTATTTGTATTTTTTATTTCATTTTATTTTTAAGTTTAGGTTTTAGTTTAGGTTTTAATTTTATTTTATTATTTTATTTTATCTAGGTTTAGGTTATTTTGTATATATTATTTTTATGTTTTATTTAGTTTAGGTTTAGGTTTTAGGTTTTTAGAGCTTAGGGTATTGGGTTTATGGTTTAGGTTTAGGGTTTTAGGCTTTAGGGTTTAATGTTAGTTTAGGTTTAGGTTGGTGTTTCAGGGTTAGTGTTTTAAGGTTTAGGGTTTAAGGTTAGGTTTATCTTAAGGTTTAGGGTTAGTATAGGGTATAGGGTTTTGGTTTAGGGTTTAAGCTTTAGGGTTTAGTTTTTTTAGGGTTTAGGGTTTAGGGTTTAAGGTTAGTTTTGGGTTTAAGTTTTAGGGTTTAGGGTTTAGTGTTTTTTTGGGTTTAGGGTTTAGGGTTGTAGGTTTAGTGTTTAGGTTCAGTGTTAGTTTTAGGGTTTAGGGTTTAGGATTTAGGCTTTAGGGCTTTGGGTTTTTTTTTTAGAAAAAATTAAGTAAACTAGTAGGTTTTATGTTTATTTAGTTTATTTAGTTTATTTTTTATTTATTTTAGTTTACTTTTTTTATTTAGGATTATTTTTAGGTTTGGTTTATTTATTTTAGGTTTATTTATTTTAGTTAGGTTTTCTATTTTAGTTTATTTTTTAAGTTTATGTTTAAGTTTATTTTTTTAGTTAGTTTTATTTTTATTTTATTTTTTAGGTGTATGTTTTATTTTTAATTTTTTGGTTTAGGTTTATGTTTTTATTTTATTTTTTAGGTTTATGTTTTTGATTTTTACTTTAGGTTCATTTTTAGGTTTTATTTTTTAGTTTAGTTTTAGGTTTATTTTTAGTTTATTTTATTTAATTTAATTTAGGGTTTTGGTTTAGTTTATTTTAGGTTTAGGTTTTATTTATTTTAGTTTAAGTTTAGGTTTAATTTATTATGTTTATTTTAGGTTTAATTTTTTTTAAATTAGGGTTTAGGTTTAATTTTTTATTTATATTTAGGTTTTATTTTTAGGTTCATTTTTTAGGTCTAGGTTTTTATTTAGTTTTTATTTTATTTTATTTTAGCTTTATTTTATTTTAATTTTACGTTTAGTTTTTATTTTATTTAGTCTTTTATTTTTAGGTTTAGGTTTCTATTTTTTATTTAATTTTATTTAATTATATTTTTACATTTAGGTTTAGGTTCAGGTTTATGTTTTAGTTTAGGTTTTTATTTTTATTGTTTTTTATTTTATTTAGGTTTAGGTTTTTTGTTTTTATTATTTTTAGGTTTTATTAAGTTTAGGTTTAGGTTTTTAGTGTTTAGGGTTTAATGTTTAGGGTTTGGGTTTAGGGTTTAGGGTTGTATGTTTTAGGGTTTGGTGTTTAGGATTTAGGGTTTAGGGTTTTGAATTTTAGAGTTTAGGGTTTGTGGTTTAAGGTATATGGTTTTAAGGTTTAGGGTTTAGGGTTTAGAGTTCAAGGTTCAGGGTTTATGGTTTAAGGTTAGTTTTAGTTTTTTGGGTTTAGGGTTAGGATTTTTTTAAAAATTTTTATTTTTTATTTTTTTTAAATTAAGTAAATTCGTAGGTTTAAGTTTATTTGATTTATTTTATTTTTTTATTTTTATTTAGGTTTATTTTATTTTTATTTAGTTTAATTTATTTATTTTAGGTTTATTTATTTTAGTTTAGGTTTTTTATTTTAGTTTACTTTTTCGGTTTAGGTTTAGGTTTTGGTATATTTTTTAGTTTATTTTTATTTTTATTTTATTTTTCAAGTTTCGATTTTATTTTCTTATTTTTAGGTTTAGGTATTTAAGTTTATTTTTTAAAGTTTAGGTTTTAGGTTTATTTTTAGGTTATATTTTTTTAGTTTAGGTTTATGTTTAATTTAAGTTTATTTAGTTTTATTTTGGGTTTAGGTTTAGGTTTAGTTTTATTTAGGTTTAGGTTTAGTTTATTTTAGGTTTAGGTTTAGGTTTTATTTATTTTTGTTTAACTTATTTTAGTTTAGGTTTAAGTTTATTTAATTATTATTTTAGGTATAGGTTTTTAGTTTAGGTTTTAGGTTTTATTATTTATTTATTTTTAGGTTTATTTTTTAAGTTTAGGTTTTTATTTAGTTTTTATTTTATTTTATTTTTTATTTTTTATTTTTATTTTGGGTTTTTTATTTTTATTTTGGTTTTTTATTTTTTAGTTTAGTTTAGGATTTTATTTATTTTATTTTAGTTTAATTTCTATTTTTTATTTTATTTTCTTTTTCGGTTAAGGTTTAGGTTTTATTTAGTTTAGGTTTAGGTTTTTAGCTTTTTAAGGTTTAAGGTTAGTTAAGGATTTAGGGTTTAAGGATTAGTGTTTGGGGTTTAGGGTTTAGGGTTTAGAGTTTGGGGTTTAGGGTTTAGAGCTTAGGTTTTATGGTTCAGGGTTAAATGTTCAGGGTTTAAGATTTTAGGGTTTAAGGTTTAGGGTTTAGGGTATAGGTTTTATGTCAAAGGTTCAGGTCTTAGTTTAGGGTTTAGGGGTTTTGGTATTTTTTTAAAAAGAACAAATTCATATTCAACATTTCTTTTATTTAATTCCATCAATCAAGTAACACACCAAATTTTCTAAGACACAAGTAATGAGGTAGATAAAAATTGAGCATGCATAGAGCAAATCAAAAACTCTAGATAACTAGAACTGTCTACACTGTAAAGACATAGTTTCATAAGCAGCAGATCAGATCGGCTATTCTTTAGTTTCTGTAGTTCCCATCAAAACCACCTCGGCCTCTCAAGTAGCACGATCCGCCAATATATCCCCGATCTCTCCCTCCGTCACCACCATGGTTGTAACCACCATCACTCCTCACACCTCCATAACCACCAATGGTCTGACCACCACCTCCCTCTCCACCAGCACCTCTAGATCCCCCACCACCATTGCGATAATTGCCGCCTCCGCCTTCACCTCCACTGCCAAATCTAGACCGAGCCTTATTGATAGTGACATTCATGCCGTCAAGATTTTGCCCATTCTTATGGTTTATGTTTAGTTTATTAGGTTTTAGAGTTTAGGTTAATTTTTAATTTTTTTTACTTTAGGTTTCGGTTTAGGGTTTGGGTTTAGGGTTTAGTGTTTTAGGTTTTATTCTTTTAGGGTTTAGGGTTTAGAATTAGGGTTTAAGATTTAGGGTTTAGGGTTTAGGGTTTAAGGTTTAAGGTTTAAGGTTTAGGGTTTAGGATTTAGTGTTTAGGGTTTTTTGTTTAATTAAGTAAACTACTAGGTTTACGTTTATTTAGTTTATTTATCTATTTATTTTAGTTAATTTTATTTTTTATTTTTATTTAGGTTTATTTTTTTTATTTTAGTTCATTTATTTTAGGTTTATTTATTCTAATTTAGGTTTTATATTTTAGTTTATTTTATAGTTGAGTTTTATTTTATTTTATTTTTTAGGCTTAGGTTTTATTTTTTTTATTTTTAAGTTTAGGTTTAGGTTTTTATTTTATTTTTTTAGGTTTAGGTTTTAGGTTTATTTTTAGGTTTTAATTTTTAGCTTAGGTTTAGGTTTATTTGTAGTTTATTTTATTTTATTTAGTTTAGGTTTAGGTTTAGGTTTACTTTATTTTAGGTTTAGGTTTATGTTTTATTTATTTTAATTTAGTTTATTTTATTTTAGGTTTAGGTTTATTTAATTTTTGTTTTAGGTTTTGGTTTATTTTTTTTAGTTTAGGGTTTTGGTTTAAACTTCTATTTATTTTTAGCTTTTACTTTTAGGTTTATTTTTTAGGTTTATGTTTTTATTTAGTTTCTATTTTACTTTATTTTAGGTTTATTTGATTTTTTTATGTCTGTTTTAATTTATTAAGGTTTTAATACTTAGTTTTATTTTGTTTTTTAGTTTAGTTTGGGTTTTTCTTTATTTCTTAGTTTATTTTATTTTATTTTATTTTATTTTTAGGTTTAAGTTTTTATTTTATTTTATTAATTTATTTTATCTAGGTTTACATTTTTTTATTTATATTATTTTTAGGTTATTTTAGTTTAGGTTTAAGTTTTTAGGTTTTTAGGGTTTAGGGTATAGGGTTTAGAGTTTTAGGGTTTACGGTTTTAGGGTTTACAGTTTAGGGTTTAGGGTTTAGCATTTAGGGTTTAGGTTTTAGGGCTAAGGTTTAGGTTTTAGTTTAGGGTTTAGAGTTTTTACTTTTTTTTTAACAGAGAACAAATTCAGATTCAACATTTCTTCTTTTTTATTTGATCAACCAAGTAACACAACAAGTTTTTTAAGATACAAGAAATGACATAGATCAAAAATGAGCATGCGTAGAGCAAATCAAAAACCCTAGATAACTAGAATCGTTTGTACTTTAAGAATCAGTTGCATAAGCAACAGATTGGATCGACCATTCTTCAGTTTCTCTAGTTCCCATTCGAACCACTTCGACCTCTCGAGTAGCGGGATCCACCATCATATCCTTGATCTCTCCCTCCACCACCACCACCATCTATTATTTTTGGGTTTAATTTTTAGTTTAGTTTTATATTTATTTTATTTTTTAGGTTTAGGTTTCATTTTTATTTTTTAGATTTAGGTTTAGGTTTTTATTTTGTTTTTTTAGGGTTAGGTTTTAGGCTTTTATTTTAGGTTTATTTTTATGTTATATTTTTGTAGTTTAGGTTTAGGGTTATTTTAAGATTTTTTAATTTTATTTAGGGTTTAGATTTAGGTTTAGGTTTAGTTTATTTTTGGTTTAGGTTTTATTTATTTTAGTTTAATTTATTTTAGTTTTGGTTTAAGTTAATTTTATTTTTATATTAGGTTTAGGTTTCTTTTTGTTTAGGGTTTTGGTTTTATTTTTTATTTATTTTTAGGTTTATAACTTAGGTTTAGGTCTTTATTTTGTTTTTATTTTATTTTATTTTATGTTTATTTTATTTTTATTTAGGTTTAGTTTTTATTTTATTGAGGTTTTCTTATTTTTAGCTTAGTTTAGGTTTTTATTTATTTTATTTTAGTTTAGTTTTTAGTTTTTATTTTATTTTCTTTTAAGATTTAGGTTTTTTTTCAATTTAAGTTTTTATTTCATTCTTTTTTTTTTATTTTAGATTGGTTTAGATTTTTTTTTTATTTATTTCATTTTTATTTTTTATTCAGTTTAGGTTTAGGTTTTAAGCATTTTAGGATTTAAGGTTTAGGGTTTAGGGTTACTTGAGGGTTTACGATTTAGGGTTTACATTTTTGGGTTAGTTCATGGTTTGGGGTTATAGGTTTAGTATTTAGGGTTTAGGGTTAGTTTTAGGGTTTAGGGTTTTTTTTAGAAAAACAAAATTAAGTAAACTAGTAGGTTCAGGTTTATTTAGTTTATTTTTTATTTATTTTAGTTTATTTTATTTTTTCTTTTTATTTAGGTTTATTTTATATTTTTATTTAGTTTTGTTTTTTTTATTTTACGTTTCTTTATTTTAATTTTGGTTTTTAATTTTAGTTTATTTTTTAGGTTTAAGTTTAGGTTTATGTTTATTTTTTTAGTTTAGTTTTATAATTATTTAATTTTTTAGGTTTAGGTTAAAATTTCTTTTAAAGTTTAGGTTTAGCTTCTTTTTTTATTATTTTAGGTTTAGGTTTTATGTTTTCATTATAGGTTTAATGTTTTAGGTTTTATTTTTTTTGTTTAGCTTTAGGTGTATTTTTAGTTTATTTTATTTTATTTAGTTTAGGAATTAGGTTTAGTTTATTTTAGATGTAGGTTTAGGTTCTACTTATTATAGTTTAGTTTATTTTAGTTTAGGTTTATTTTTTTTAGTCTGGGGTTTAGGTATTATTTTTATTTTTTTTGGCCTAGGTTTTTATTTTATTTTATTTTAGGTTTATTTTATTTTTATTATACAGTTTAGTTTTTATTTAATTTAGGTTTTTTATTTTTAGGTTTATTTTATTTTTTAGTTTATTTTAGGTTATTATTTACTTTATTTTAATTTATCTTTTATTTTTTATTTTAACTTATTTTTACATTTAGGTTTAGGTTTTAATTTAGGTTTTTATTTTATTTTAGTTTTTTATTTTATTTAGGTTTAGGTTTTTTTTATTTATTTTATTTTTAGGTTTTATCTAGTTTAGGTTTAGGTTTTAGGTTTTTAGGTTATAGGGTGTGGTTTAGGGTTTAGGTTTGGGGTTTAGGTTTTGGGTTTATGTTGGGGGTTTAGGATTTAGGGTTTAGGGTTTAGTTTAGTATTTAGGTTTAGGGTTTAGGGTTTGATTTTAGGGTTTAGGGTTATAGGTTTAGGGTTTAGGGTTTAGGGTTTTTTTATTTGTTTCAATTTTTATTTTTTTATTTTTTTTAAATTAAGTAAACTCATAGGTTTAGGTTTATTTAGTTTAGTTAGTTTATTTTTTATTTATTTTATCTTTTTTATTTTTTATTTTTATACTTTTCTTTTTTAGTTTAGTTTATTAATTTTTGTTTATTTTTTAGGTTTAGGTTGAGGTTCAAGTTTATTTTTTAGTTTATTTTTATTTTTCTTTTATATTTTAGGTTTAGATTTTATTTTTCATTTTAAGGTTTAGGTTTAAGTTTTTTTTTTATTTTTTTAGGTTTAAGTTTTAGGTTTTTATTTTAGGTTTATTTTTAGGTATTAATTTTTAGTTTAGGTTTAAGTTTATTCTTAGTTAATTTTATTTTATTTAGGGTTTAGGTCTAGGTTTAAATTTAGTTTATTTTCGGTATAGGTTTAAGTTTTAATTTTTTTATTTTAGTTCAGGTTTAGGTTTATTTTATTTTTATTTTAAGTTTAGGTTTTTTTTTGTTTAAGGTTTAGGTTTTATTTTTTATTTATTTTTAGGTTTATTTTTAGTTTTAGTTTTTTATTTAATTTTTATTTTATTTTATTTTTATTTTAGGTTTAGTTTTTATTTTATTTAAGTTTTTTAGTTTTTAGTTTAGTTTAGGTTTTTATTTAGTTTAGGGTTTAAAGTTTTGTGTTTAGGTTTTAGGGTTTAGGGTTTATGATTTTAGGGTATAGGGTATAGGGTTTAGGGTTTATAGTTTAGGGTTTATGATTTTTTTTTAACAGATAACAAATTCAGATTCAATATTTCTTCTTTTCTAATTCAATAACCAAGTAACACACCATGTTTTCTAAGACACAAGCGATGACAAAGATAAAAAATGTGCACGCATAGAGCAATTAAAAAATAATAGATAACTAAAACTGTCTCTACCATAAAGACACAGTTCCATAAGCAGCAAATTAGATCGGCTGTTCTTCAGTTTCTCCAATTCCCATCAGAACCACTCTGGCCTCTCGAGTAGCGAGATCCGCCATCATATCCCCAATCTCTCTCTCTGCCACCACCACTGTTGTCACCTCCGTCACTTTCATAACCACCACTGCTCCACCACCAGCTCTATATCCCCTAGCACCTCTGAATCACCCACCACCACTATAATTCTTCCCTCGCCTTCCCTCCATCGATCTAGGCTGGTTGATAGTGATGTTCCTATCGTCAAGGTTCTGCCCATTCTTAAGGTATAGGGTTTAAGTTTTATGATTTATGATTTAGAGTTTAGGGTTTTAGTGTTTAGGGTTTAGGGTTTAGGGTTTAGGGTTTAGGTTTCAGGTTTTAGTTTTGGGTTTAGGGTTTTTTTTTAATAGAGAAGAAATTTTGATTCAACATTTCTTCTTTCTAATTTCATCAACCATGTAATCCACTAAGTTTTTGAAGACAAAAGCGAGGACAAAAATAAAAAATGAGCACACATAGAGCAAAAAAAAAACCTTAGATAAATAGAACTATCTCTAATGTAATGACACAGTTCCAAAAGCAGTAGATCGCATCAGCCGTTCTTTAATTTCTCTAGTTCCCATTAGAACCACCGACCTCTCGAGTAGCAGGATCCACCATCATATCCCTGATCTCTCCCTCTATAAGCACCACGGTTGTAACCTCCATCGCTCCATCTGCCTCTATAAGCACCACTGCTCCGAGCACCACCTCCATATCCACCAGCACCTCCAGATCCCCCACCATCACCGATAACCATTGCCTCGCCTTCACCTCCACCAACAAATCTAGATCATGCCTGATTGGCGGTGATGTTCCTGTCGTCAAGGTTCAACCCATTCTTTGGGTTTAGGTTTGTTAGGTGCTAGGGTTTAGGTTTATTTTTTAAATTATTTAGCTACTTTAGGTTTAGCTTTGGGGTTCAAGTTTAGGGTTTAGGGTTTTATGGTTTATGATTTTAGGGTTTTGGGTTTAGGTTTAGGGTTTTAGGGTCTAAGGTTTTAGGGTTTAGGGTTTAGGTTTAGGGTTTATTGTTTAGTGTTTAGGCTTTAGGCTTTAAGGGTTTTGATGGTTTATGGTTTAGGGTTTAGGGTTAGTTTAGGGTTTAGGGATTTTTAGGGTTTAGGGTTGTAGGTTTAGGGTTATAGGTTTGGGGTTTAGGGTTTAGGGTTAGTTTCAGGATTTAGGGTTTAGGGTGTAGGGTTTATGGTTTAGGGTCCTTTGTTTAAAATTAAGTAAACTTATAAGTTTAGATTTCTTTAGTTTATTTAGGTTATTTTTTATTTATTTTATTTTATTATATTATTTATTTTTATTTATGTTTATTTCTAATTTTATTTAATTTAGTTTATTTATTTTAGGTTTATTTATTTTAGTTTAGGTTTTTTATTTTAGTTTAATTTTTAGGTTTATGTTTAGGTTCATGCCTATTTTTTTAATTTGATTTAATTTTTATTTTATTTTTAAGGTTTAGGATTTTTTTTAATTTTTAAGTTTAGGTATAGGTTTTTATTTTATTTTTTTGGTTTAGGTTTTAGGTTTTCATTTTAGGTTTATTTTAGGTTTAGATTTATTTTTTGTTTATTTTATTTTATTTAGGCTAGGGTTTATGTTTTGTTAATTTTAGGTTTTGGTTTAAGTTTATTTTTAATATTTTAAATTTTAGGTTTAGATTTCTTTTAGGTTAGGGTTTAGGTATTATTTTTTATTTATTTTTAGGTTTAGGTTTTTATTTAGTTTTGATTTTATTTAATTTTTGGTTTATTTTATTTTTATTTTCTTTTTAGTTTTTATTTTATTTAAGTTTTTTGTTTTTTGGTTTATTTTATTTTTTAGTTTAGTTTAGGTTTTTATTTATTTTATTTAGTTTTTTTTTTAAATTTTATGTTTAGATTTAGGTTTAGGTTTAGGTTTTAGTTTAGATTTTTATTTTATTTTAATTTTTTATTATATTTACATTTAAGTTTATTTATTTATTTTATTTTTAGGTTTTATTTAGTTTAGGTATAAGTTTGTAGGTTGTTAGGGTTTAGGGTTTAGGGTTTCAGGGTTTAAGGTTTAGAGTTTAGGGTTTTGGGTATAGGGTTTAGGGTTTTAAGGTTTAGAGTTTCGGGTTTATAGTTTAGGGTTTAGAGTTAGTTTTATGGTTTAGGGTTTAGTGTTTTTTAGTGTTTAGGGTTTAGGGTTGCAGGTTTAGATTTGTAAGTTTGTAGGTTTGGGTTTAGGTTTAGGGTTAGTTTAGGGTTTAGGGTTTAGGGTTTAGAGTTTAGGGTTTACGGTCTAGGGTTTATGGTTTAGGGCCTTTTTTTTTAAAATTAAGTAAACCGGTAAGTTTAAGTTTATTTAGTTTATTTTTAATTTATTTTAGTTTATTATATTATTAATTTTTATTTATGTTTATTTTTAAATTTTTAATTAATTTAGTTTATTTATTTTTGTTTAAGTTTTTTTATTTTATTTTTTTTTAATTTACGTTTAGTTTATGCTTATTTTTAGTTTAGTTTTCTTTTATTTTATTTTTAGGTTTTGGTTTTATATTTTTAGGTTTGGTTTAGATTTTATTTTATTTTTTTAGGTTTAGGTTTTAAATTTAGATTTTGGTTTTATTTTTTAATTTAGGTTTAGGTTTATTTTTGTTTATTTTAATTTGTTTAAGTTTAGGGTTTAGATTTAGTTTATTTTAGGTTTAGGTTTAGGTTTTATTTATTTTAGTTTAATTTATTTTAGTTTAGGTTAAGGTTTATTTTAGGTTTAGGTTTTTTTTTTTAGTTTAGGGTTTACGTTTTATTTTTTATTTATTTTTAGGTTTTTTTTATATTTCAGTTTTTATTTAGTTTTTATTTTATTTAATTTTAGTTTTATTATATTTTTATTTCATGTTTAGTTTTTATTTTATTTAGTTTCTTTAATCTTAGTTTTTTTAAATTTTATGTTTATTTTATTTTTTAGTTTAGTTTAGATTTTTATTTATTTTATTTTAGTTTACTTTATTTTTATTTTTTTAATATTTTTTATGTTTACGTTTAGGTTTGGGTTTAGGTTTTAGTTTAGGTTTTATTTTATTTTATTATTTTATTTAGGTTTAGGTTTTTTTATTTATTTTATTTTAGGTTATATTTAGTTTAGTATTTAGGTTTTTTTAGGGTTTAGGGTTTAGGTTTAAGGTTGGGTTTGGGGGTTTTTAGCATTTAGGGTTTCAGGGTTTAAGGTTTAGGGTTTAGGGTATATGATTTAGGGTTTAGGGTTTAGGGTTAGGGTTTATTTATTTTTAAAATTCGGTATACTCATAGGTTTAGGTTTATTTAGTTTATTTTCTTTTTATTTTAGTTTATTTTATATTGTATTTTTATTTAGTGTAGTTTATTTATTTTAGGTTTATTTATTTTAGTTTAGATTTAAATGGGTTTTGGATAAACTAAAAAACATTATTTAAATAAGTTTATAAACTAAAAATAAAATAAAAATAAAATAAAAATAAAACTAAACTAAAAAATAAACCTAAACCTAAGCGTAAACCTAAAAAATAAACCAACCATAAATAACTAACTAATAATAACTAATAATAATAACTAAACTAAACTAAATAAAATTAATAACTAAGTAAAACCAAACTAAATAACTAATAATAACTAAATAAGCTAAATAAAAGCTAATAAATTTAACTAATAATAATAAACTGAACATAACTACTAAACTAAAACTAGTAAATAACTAAACTAAAACTAAACCCTAATAAACTAAAATCAAATAAAAATAAAATAAATCTAAAATAAAGAAGAATTAAAACTAAATAAAAACCTAAACCTAAAAAATAAACCTAAAAATAAAACTTAAAAACAAAAAAAAAAATCCAAACCCTAAACCAAAAAAAAAACCTAAACCTAAAATAAAAATAAAATAAACTTAAACCTAAACTAAAATAGACAAAACTAAAATAAGTTAAACCTAAACTAAATAAAATAAAATAAACTAAAAATAAACCTAAACCTAAACTAAAAAATAAAACCTAAAATAAAAACCTAAAACCTATACCTAAAAAATAAAATAATAATCTAAACCTAAATCTAAAAATAAAAAATAAAACCTAAACCTAAGAAATAAAATAAAAATTAAACTAAACTAAAAAAATAAACCTGAACCTAAACCTATACATAAACCTAAAAAATAAACTAAACCTATGGTCCTAAACCCTAAAAACCCTAGGCTGGAATCGCTTCTACCTCTTCTCTCCATCATCTCCCTCGTAGACCCCTTGTTTCTCCTTCCTAAAATTCATGTGGTAGTACCACAACGACAAAACCTTAGATCAGATATTCCTTCAACTAATAAGGTTGTTTTGATTTTCTATTCATGTTAATTCTCTCGATTGACCGATCCCTGGATTTGATGACACTAGAGCCTCAAGTCCTCTTTTTGAGTCATTTGTTTAGATTTTTCGAAGTAGATCCAAAGAAGGGTTTAGACGCGATCCTTTTTCTATGACAAGAAATGTCTTGATGTAATCTTATTGTGTTTCTTCAAATCCATTGTTCTTCAAGCTGCAATCGATGTAAGGATTAATAATGTGTTCTTTTGTTTGCTGGACTTGTCCGTCTTTTAGTCATCATTGCTTAAGCGGTGTTTATTTTGAGATAACATTATTTTTATTATTTCCTAAATTTCCTAGGTTATGATTGATAAAAATAATCTCATCTTAAGAGAATTAAACAAAATAATAAAACATTAACATGTATCATTTCATTAAACTTAACCTAAATGATAAAGTATAAATACATATATTATTAAGTTACAAATTTAAGGTATAATGAATCAGTTAAATGATAAAATCATAACTTATAAATCAAGTTTGAATTAAAAGTCAATTTAAACTACCTAAGTCAATTCATTTAATATGGTACAAAACCTACTTAGTGCCCAAAATCTATTTCTTAAAATAGGATCAAAGGTCAAATAAATAAAACATAACTTTTGCATGGATGTTCCTATCCTTATAGTTATTCATACATTTACATGTCCCTAAGAAAAGTAGTATATTAGTCTAAACATCCCAGGATTTGAGGCTTTAAGTAGCCCTAAGTAGGTCTTGTACTATATTCTAACCTCTTAGGCATTTCCATAATCTTGTGCTGATGGACTATAACCCCTAGCATTCTAATAAAGATTCCAACTTAAACAAAAATAAATTCTCTCTGTCAAATATGAAAAGCCTCACTATAGGATAGATTGGATCACTTACTAGGCTTCCTAGTATCACGAGTGCTCCCTACTTATCCTACTTTGTAATACATAAATAAAACTTTTCACTTGAACTCTCCCACTTGACTTTCCATAAATACCTAATTCTTTGATAGTATAGCTTTGAAATCTTTAGCGATATTTATTGACTACTTTAATTGAGAGTGTTCTTAGGAAATTCTTATTTCATATTATATAATTAACTATGGAAGCTTGCTTCCATAGGGAACTAAAGAACCTGACATAAAATAAACCTTGCTTTTCTATTCCATGTAAAGTAAGGGAAAGATTTCTAGTATACACGAAGACTCATTTGCCTTATGAGTCCTTATTAGATTATTAGGTCCATTGTGGGGTGATGTTTTCCAACTTTTGAGATGGAATACCATACTTTAATGTCGTAGCCGATCACTTCATTAAGTACCCCTTAAGTTTTGTGTGGTGTCCCTACGACTCCAAATTAAAACACCACACTAACCCCCATTCATCTTTCAATTAATAAAATAAGAATGGGTTTATGGTTACTTTTAGTTTAGGTTTTTATTTATTTACTTGATCTAATTTTTTAAAATATTATGATGCTTAAAAAAAATTAACATTATTTTTTATATTAATATGATGATACTAAAAATAAAATAATCATAAATAAATGAATGTAAATTTATACCATAGCTTCTTAAAATATTTTAAATAATAATAAATATAAATCAACACTCAAAATTGGCACATCTCTATTGTTCATAATTAATAAAAAGGGAAGAAAAGCTTCAATGTTGAATAACAATCAAATATCACCAGATCCCGATTTAATATTCAAAAACTAATTTTGCTTAAATCAATAATTAGATTTTAAATTCATAATCTTTGAGCACAATTTGACCAATTGGTCAACTTCACCCAACATAACCCAAATTGACCTAAAGGGTCAAATTGGTGAAAATCCAAATTAAATCAAAACTGATTCAAGCCAAAGCCTACAATCATTTTCAATTAACCAATTGAACATGAACCAACACCTAACCCAACCCAATTTGGTCAATTTGGTCATATTGGTCAACTTAACCCATTTGACACATTTGATTCCAAATGAACAACCCATGCCAAATTAATTAAAACCACTTAAACCAAAACTCTCCAAATCATCATTGAACCTAACACAAGCCATAGTCTAACCCAATTTGACCAATTGGTCGACCTAACCCAACATCCCAAATTGAACCCATATGACCCAATTGATGTTACGGATGCTTAGAGTAATGGCTAACTCTAGACGGGCAATCAGAGCCTTATATTTGACTTCATTATTGGTTCAAGGATTGGAGATATGATATGAGAATCTCATCATATCATGGTCAAAGTTAAGAAAACTATTCCTACCCCTACCTTTCCTGGAATATAAGATTGTGTTTCTTCTCCTCTTTGAGAAGAACCCACACCATCAAAGTACATCTCCTAGCAGTGAATGCTAGTATCCCCTAAGTTCATGATTTGTTCATCGAGTAGATCATTACTAAGCGGAGAGTCAGGAGGAAGTGGGTGTGCTGCTAAGAAATCCACTAGCGCTTGTCTTTTCACCGCATAGAGTGGTACGAAGGTAATGTCAAACTGCGAGAGGATCATGGACCATCATGCCAACTATAGATAGTGTCGGCCAAGTCATGAGATACTATAGTGGATTGATTCTAGAGATCAAGTTCAACTTATGAGAAGCATGTAGTGCTGTAGCTTTTGGCATGTAAAGATTAAAGCTAACTCATGATGACTAATAAAGTGGTGTAGTTAAATAGGGTTGGTTAAATGGGTTTATTTTTTATTTAGTTTAGTTTATTAATTGAGAAATTAGATTATGCAACATTCTTAGTTTTAGATAAATTAAATGGGTTTACGGTTTGGGGGTAAGTTTAATCAAGTAAAAGAAATTTGATCAAGTAAATAAACAAAAAAATAATCTTAGTTCTTAGTTTTATCCTTGGAGCCTGATACAATATTTTATGTTATATGCAGTTAGAATTATCTTAAAGGTTTATATGAGTTCATTATCATGAATTTATTTTCTCATAATTTAATATATTATTTTTATTTAATATAATTATTAATAATAAGATAAATAAATAATATTTATCTAATTAACATTCAATTCCATAAATTTGAAAATTTTATCTGCTTCAAACATAACATTTAAATTATAAAAATAATTAATTATGATTATTAAGTGTAACTAGTTTATATATTTAATATAATTAAAAAAATTAATTTAATTCAAAATTTTATTTTTTACGTTTAGGTTTAGGTTTATTTTTTAGTTCAATTTTATTTTTATTTTATTTTTTAGGTTCAAGTTTTATTTTTTATTTTTAGGTTTAGGTTTAGGTTTTTATTTTATTTTTTTAGGTTTAGGTTTTATTTTATTTTTTTTAGGTTTAGGTTTTTTTATTTTATTTTTTTTTTTGGTTTAGGTTTTATGGATTTATTTTATTTAACTTTAGGTTTATTTAGTTTATTTTATTTTATTTTAGTTTAGGTTTAGGTTTAGGTTTTATTTATTTTAGGTTTATGTTTTTAGTTTAGGATTGAGGTTTTATTTTTATTTATTAGGTTTATTTTTAGGTTTAAATTTTATTTAGTTTTATTTTATTTTATTTTAGGTTTTTTTTAGTTTTTTTATTTTATTTAAGTTTTTTATTTTACTTTAGTTTAGGTTTTATTTATTTATATTTTAGTTTGGTTTTATTTTATTTTATTTTTTCTTTAGGTTTAGTTTAGGTATTTGTTTAGTTTTATTTTTTTTATTTTTTATTTTATTTTGGTTTAGTTTATTTATTTATTTTATTTTAGTTTTATTTAGTTTAGGTTTAGTTTTAGCTTTTTAGGTTTAAGGTTTAGGTTAGTTGAGGTTTAAGATTTAGGGTTTAGGGTTTAGGGTTAATGAGGGTTTAGATTTTAGGGTTTAGGGCTTAGGGTTTAAGGTTTTAGGGTTTAGGGTTTAAGGTTTTATATTTTTAGAGTTTAGAGTTTAGGTTTTAGATCTAGGGTTGAGGTTTTAGTTTAGGGTTTAGGGTTTTAATTTTTTAGCGAGAACAAATTGATTCAACATTTCTTTTTTTTTGATTTCATCAACCAAGTAACACCAAGTTTTCTAAGACACAAATGACATAGATAAAAGATAAAATGCATGAGCAATCAAAAAACCCTAGATAACTAGAACCATCTTTATTGTAAAGACATAGTTCCATAAGTAGCAGATCAGATCTCCCATTCTTCAGTTTCTCTAGTTTCCATCAGAACCACCCTCTCCTCTCAAGTAGCGGGATCCGCCATCATATCCCCGATCTCTCCCTCTACCTCCACCATGGATGTAACCTCCGTTGCTCCTCCCGCCTCCATAACCACCACCTTCTCCACTACCACCTCCATATCCACTAGCACTTCCATATCCCCCACCACCACTGCGATAACCACCGCCTCCACCTTCGCCTCCATTGCTAGATCTAGGCAGCGGATGGTGATGTTCTGCCATCAAGGTTACCCATTCTTAGGGTTTAGGTTTATTAGGTTTTAGGGTTTAGGTTTATTTTTTTAATTTATTTAGTTACTTTAGGTTTAGGTTTAGGGTTTGGGTTTAGGGTTTAGTGTTTAGGGTTTTGGGTTTAGGTTTTAGGGTTTAGGGTTTTAGGGTTTATGTTTTTAGGGTATTAGGTTTAGAGTTAGGGTTTATGGTTTAGGGTTTTAGGGTTTAGGCTTTTAAGGTTTAGGGTTTAGGGTTAGGGTTTAGGATTTATGATTTAGGGGTTATGTTTTAGTGTTTAGGCTTTAGGGTTTAAGGTTTTGAGGGTTAAGGGTTTACAGTTTAGGTTTAGGGTTAGGTTTAGGATTTAAAGTTTAAGGTTTAGGGTGTAGGATTTAGGGTTTATGGTTTAGGGTTTAGGGTTTTTTTTTAAATTAAGTAAACTAGTAGGTTTAGGTTCTTTTTTAGGTTTTTTTTAGTTTAGGTTTAGGTTTATTTTTAGTTTATTTTATTTTATTTAATCTAAGGATTAGGTTTAATTTATTTTAAGTTTAGGTTTAGGTTTTATTTATTTTAGTTTAGTTTAGTTTAGTTTAAGTTTATGTTTAATTTATTTTAGGTTTAGGTTTTTTTTAGTTTAGGGTTTATGTTTTATGTTTTATTTATTTTTAGGTTAATTTTTTAGGTTTATGTTTTTATTTAGTTATTATTTTATTTAGGATTTTGTGCTACCATCCTTCAAGATCTTTGATGCCAGTGGGAGCCCACGATAACACATTGCACACCTTAGAACTGGCTGTTTCAACACCGGTGGTAGCAATGCACCTCTTCGCCTTTTTTAGCTTCGTGTTTCATTTGGTATGCCAACTACCCAATGGTTTGATGAAGACTTTTGCTGAGTTCGAGCACCTATTTATCAAGAGGTTTGCTGGAGCTCAGCAGAGGGTGACTGGAGGCGACCTCATTGTAGAGAAACAAAAACTCAGTGAGTCCCTTGTTGATTATATTCTCAAGTGGTGCAACCTGAGCATGAAATTTGAACCATAGTTGTCCAAACAACATGCCATTGAGATTCTTCTCAAGCATATCCATGGCCCAATTGCCTTCATGCTTAAGGGCTTTACCATCAAAACATTTAAAAGATTAATCAATAAGGTGGCTAGCCTACAAGAGGAAGTCAAATAGGTGCCCTTTCCCAACTAATCATCTAGGCCCAAGCCGTAGAAGGTGTTTGAGAAGAAGCTAGAGATAGTTACGTCAGTGGACAGAAGGAAGAAGCCATCCAGAGTTCAGTATAAGAGACTATGAGCTCATCAGCCTCCTTTTCCACCTCCTCTTCCACCATCTCGACCATCATACTACCACCATAGCCGCCACAACGACCATTTCCATCACCTCTGCAGCCTACCCCGTAGTGGTATTCATATCCATCACCAAGCAACTACTTTCCACCAACTCTTATCGATAGATTGAATAAGCCATATTCATTAAAGAGGGAGGTAGTTAGGAAAATCTTTAAGAATCTCTTAAAGAAACCTATCTTTTAGTTGCCAAAGCCTAAGAGGTTAGAGGAAGTGGGCAAGAGCAATGATCCTAGCTATTGCCCCTACCACCACATGTTAGGCCATGTCATAGAGTATTGTATCACTTTTAAGGACTAGCTTGAGTGCAGCTACAAGTTGAGAGCCATAGTTATCCCTAAGGAATATTTATTTGAACAACCATCTAGTTCTATTAGAGTAATCCTTGCAGATACTTGGGGATGCTTGTGATCCTCTTAAGACCAAAGAAGGTTAGGATATCTCCCTATCCCAAATCCCTAAGAAGATCATTTCTAAGATCAAGAAGCTTTCCTTGTAGGTGTCTGAAGTAGCTCAAACCTCCAACACCATGGAAGGTTTGCTAGTTGTAAAGGACAACTAGGGGATGGTGATAGCAGCAGCAGCTCACCATACTTGCCCGAGATAGTCCGGGAGCCACCACATCCAAGTAATACTCCCTCCATCTACCACCTCTTCTGATAGATCCTCTTCTACCAGTAGGAGCATTGTATATGTGGATGAGGCCAATAAATCCCTAACTTTGCTTACTTTACTTGATTTCTATCATGTACCTCCACCCAAAAAGAAATTAATGAAGAAAGTTGATTCTACTTATATATTGTCTACTTCTGATGCTCTTGATTTTATTCCTATTGAAAGCTCGAAGTATAAATAAAAATAATTTCTAGTAGATTTGATCTTTTACTTTTAATCGACTATCCTTCTCTCGAATCAATCGTTACCTCTTGAGATTGACTTGGAGTCAACTGACTTTGAGGATCCCATAGGAGAAGCTGTAGGTATGCCCGATGAGAAGGTAGAACTTTCCACAAGCTCATCATTCCAAGAAGTCATTGAAGTGAACCTACACAGTGGAAAAGTTCTACCTCCTAGGGTAGCCCTTCAGGATAAGGATAAGCAAGTCATTGGTTCTAGTGAGCATATACCCCCTCCATAGGATGCTCCACCCATGGATATGCTTATGGAGGACCAAGCCAGAGTTGATTATAATGTCCTAGCTCACATTTGAAAGTTTCCAACTAAGTTAAGCATATATGAGGCCCTTGTCTTATCTAAAGAGATGAGGGAATGTCTAATCAAGGGCTTACTTGATCTAGAGATATGCTTAGCTGACCGCTACTAAAGAGGAGGCATGCCACTCGAAGGACATCTTAGGAGTTACATTTAGTGATGAAGGCTTACTCCTAGGGATGATTGAGCACAACTGCCTCTTAACATTATAGTGGATGTTGGCAGATACAAGCTATCCAGAGTTCTGGTTGACCCAGGTGTTTCAGTCAACATTATGAGTCTAAGAACCATTTCCTACTTGAGGATTGACATATCTAAACTCTAAAAAGAAATGATGATGTTGAGAGGATTCAATGAACGAGAGGAGAGGGCCTTGTGCTATTTATTTTTAGATGTATGGGGAGGGGGGGTACTTTTTGAGGTGATCGGGTATAACATTGAGGTATGATGTACTATCTAAAAAATAGAGGCATCACCCTACAATGGACCTAATAATATAATAAGGACTCCTAAGGCATGATGGGTTTATGAATGTATCAGAGTTTTTTACCCTACTTTACATGGATGAATAAAGCATCATTTATATTAAACCAGGTTCTTAAGTTTGTTATGGAGGTAAGCCTCCATAGTTAATTACATCTTAGGAAATGAAATTTCCTAAGAATACTCTCAATTAAAGTAGACAATTAGAATCTCCAAAGATTTCAAGGTTATACTATTAAAGGATTGGTTATATTTGGAAAATCAATTGGAAAAGTTCAAGGTAAAGACTTATTTTTGGAAAATGAAATAAGTAAGAAATGATCATGATACTTGGAAGCCTAGTGAGCTTTCCAATCTATCATATGGTTGGGCTTTATAATTTTGAAGTTGAAAAGATTAATATGTTTTGAGTTGAAATTTAATTAGATTACTAGGGCTTATAATACCAACACAAACAATGGGAATGCCTAAGAGGTGAGAATTTATGCTTGTAGCCCAAAGGAAATGGCTACCATGGATCCTATATCTAGGGAGCTTTAGTACGAGCTAAACCATGACCTAAATCTAAGCAACATAGGTGAACATATGGGTTTACCTCCTCAAGAGAGAATAAATTATCCGACTTCTGGACTTATAATCTCTTGGAGTGGCCACCAGCTAACTCCTCCTATGTTTTTAAAATCATGTAGTCTAATCTTATGAATTACAAGATAGCTAGGGTAGTTATTTAATTAGAAAGAGAATGAAGTCCAAAACACACTCCCTAAGAGACTAGAGCATGAGTGGTATGAGCATATGACTTAATCTATAGATGCAAAATCTTTTCAAATTTTATTTCATTTTGGACACATCATTTTGATAGAGGCTTTAGGATTTCTAATGCCTAAATGCATGATGAAATAGGTTATGGGTCAAATTAGCTAGAAGAAGGTGTTCTCCACCATAAGGGATGCGCTCACAGGTCAAGCATTCCTTTATCATGCAAGGATGGAGATCCTTCATGTTCAAGAGAGAAAGAATATGCATGCATGATGTGAAACATACAACCATATAGCTAAGGTGTTGCTAAATCTTTTAATTATCTTATTTATGTCTTAGGATTTATGATGAGGTTATGAGTTGTTTAAAATTTAGATATGAGTGATTAGTTGGGTAGAAAAGTTATTTTATTTAAAGAGCATAATTGTATCCAAGCCGCACATTAAAGCATCAATCATTTAAGAAACTATGAAAAACATGTCATCCTAATGCACAATGTAAACATAACATCAAATAATTATATAAACTATCATAAAAGAATAATAGGTCGATGGCGTCGGGTACCGTCGTACAACCCAAAGAGAGAAAGGATGGGTGGTCAAGCTCTACCCTTATACAACTTGGAATATGAAAGAATAATTATAATTGTATTAAATGTTATGGGGGTCTTCTTTCTTCATATCTCCATTTTTTATTTGGTTGCTTCTTTGATTTGGATGGTTCTTGCTTCGAAGGCATCACAGGGCACCCCAGGATAAAGCCTTCTAGCCACTGCTCATATTAATCCCCCATAGCACTAATCCTAATTCCTATTACAAAAATTACATTTATGTGGGAAAAGTAAATCTAACTTCACCTATAAAATAGAGGTTAGCTAAATATATGTATAATCCCAGTTTTATTTATAATTTTGACGCAGCACCCTACAAATGGGTAACTAAGCCCACCTATCCTAACTTAGATTATGCTTAAGGATTTAAGCAACCCGTAAAAAGAGCATTCACATTTATTTTTAAGCATCCATTAACCATAATCCCTTGCAAAAAATATGATTTGGATAATATTGGCCTATCATCCAGTCTACGAAGCATACCCCTAACATCAAATCTAAAATAATACATCATAAAACAAAACATACATCACATCATAAACCATTTTAACATAGAGCTAGAAGTGTTGACTTTGTTCTAATGTGTGTATTATGGCTTGTGTGGTAAGTCTTGTTTGGCATTAGTATTGTATTTTCTAAGTGTAGAGGGATTCAATTTAACAAGAATGATTTATTTCACTTGAAGTAGTTTAATTGATTTGAGAATTATAATTTGGGTTTTATTTTGTTTCATTTGATTACACTCAGCAACTAAGTGTTATAAAGAGAGGAAAAGAGGATTTTCCTCTTTCATCCCTACCTTAAGTCACTTTCTAAAGTATATTAATTTGATTTAGTTCTCTTTAGTGAATGGCTTATTAAATGATTTAATTAATCCTAAGTTTAAGTTCACTTTAAATAATCCTATTCAAAATGAAAGGCATCTTAAGATTAATTTAATTGAATTACTACCACATGACATATATTAAATCATTCCTTTCCATCACATATAACATGCATTTGATTTAATCCTAAGTGTATCTATACATGCAACATATTTTAGCACACTTAAATGATGAATGCATGTCTATGTTTAGAATTTATATTTTATTTGATTGAATTATTTGAACATTTTAATTTAAAACTGTATCCAAATTCTTATACAAAAGGACATAAGAATGAAATTAAATAGGCATGTGCCATTGTTAAACTAAGTGAGGTGATCAAATGACCTCCTTGGAGCTAGTAAAGCCTCAATTCTGGATGTCCGACTATATACCCATTTGCGTTCAAACATATGTAAATTTATATACATGAATATAGGAAGTAAGCTCCAAATCATATGGCTAATTAATTCAACTACTTAGTCAATTATGAATGCATGCAATTTTAGTTTAAAATGGGATTTTCATTCATTAATCACATATACATATACATGTACAAAGATATAGGCAAGTATGTCATGTCATTAAACTGGGAAGTGAGGTAATCAAATGACCTCCTTGGGGATAATTAAAGCCTTTAATTTTGAGGATGTCCAGACTATATACTTGCTTTTCTTGGACACACATGGATGTATACATAAATGAAGGAAAGAAAACCATGCAAAGATTATATATTTTTTTATTGAATCATTTTTATATATGAATTAAAGCTCTATCCAAATTCTAATGTTGAAATACATAAGAATGAAATCAAATGGGTACGTGCCATTATTAAACCAGGAAAGTGAGGTAATCAAATGACTGCCTTGGGGATAGCTAAAGCCTCGTGTTCCTAGGATGTACAGACTATATACCCATTACCATTCAATCTTATATAAATTAACACATGAATAGTGGAAAGAGAACTCAACATTCATACACATAGGCTATAAGCACATGCATTTCTTATGTATTTATAATTAGCATCATTACACATAATATTATTCATTTATAAGCTTTTGAAAAATGCATTTTTATTTAATAGTGATAATAGTAACACATATATTAAATTAAATCAACACATGCAAGCTTACATAAAGGAATTTCATTTTATTTGACATAATTTTGAAAACATGGATGCATGAATTGAAATGACATACCAAATTTAACATGATTGGAATTAGTACAATCAAATATAAGCATGTGATTCATTCAAACAAACTAGTTCTTAAAGACAAACAAATCAAATAAGATTATTTAAAGCAAACCAAAGCTTCTTTATTAATTAAGTTTCAGATTTGAATTAATTTATAGTGGAGAAGAGAAATCATCACTTGTTTTAAACCCATTCCCACATTAGTGATTTGATTTAATTTAAGGAAATATAATTAAGTTGATTTTATGGGTTAATTAAGTTGAACCCTTAATTAGATGAATTAATTCCCATTAACTAAGTCACCTTAAAGTAATTAATTAAATATTTATGAGCCAACATGATATGCATTGAAAATAAACTTGCAATGATCCTAGGAAATAAAAGCGGCCTAATGCAATTGGCTCATGATTAATAGTTAATTAGATTAAGGAACTTAATAAATTACTCTTATGATTTTCCCACACATGTGGACTAACCATAATTTCATTAAACTCCTTTAGGTTATTAAACACCTAAAGATCTACCCCATGATTTAATTAATTAAGGTCTCATGTGATTATGATTTTAATTTGATTAAGTGATTTAATTAATTAGTTAAATCTTAAATAATTTAATTTTAAAAAAAGTGAAATGAACTTAAAGGGGTCCCAACCCTATTCCTTAGTTTAGTTCCTATTGAACAATGATTAATAAACTTAATTAACCAATTTTTACTATTCATGGGATTAATTAATCATTAATTAACTTGAAAGAGTAGTTAAGGTTTAATTAGTCAATTTTCCTAATTAAGTGTGCAATAAATCCCAAGAAAATCATGGGAGGCAAAGGTCATCCTATTAAATTAACCCATAAAATTTATGAAATCTTTGCTCAAGTAATTAATGAGTAATTAAGTTAATTACTTTATAATTAAACCTTAATTACTATTCAAAATTAGTTAAGATCATTTTAAAGTAATTCTCCCTTGAAATACCTTTAAAATAAGTATTTATTTGCATTTTTTTTATTTCTCTATGATTATTTATAATTTTTGGAAGTTTTAGCCATTAGAAATGATTAATTAAGCATAATTAAAGCCTTATCATGTTGGCACGACGTGGTGTGCTCACACGGAGAGTTTTCCACATGGCACTGTGGGATTGGCTACTTAAAACTTATCTAACTCAGAGCCTATGTGGTGGTGGCAAATGTGATTTCTCATCCACCATCCAATCTAAGATCATATGGCTGATTAATCCCATAGCTTAATAGGATTAAATCAGATCGATCTAGCGTATTTAATCACCACCATCCATTCTGATCATGTGGAATGAACGATGCGTGATCTAACATCACGTGAGTGAGGGAGAATGGAGTTCATCTATCATTACTCACTTGATCTAAGCTTACCGACCTCAGATCTACTCCAAAAAGATCCCACACCTTTACGACATCGATCGGAGGGGATCAAACAGTCAAGATCACATGAGATGCAAGTTTTCTTCAAAACGCTCCAACCCATTTTTCCCAAGGATTAGTATTTGAAACATACTTCATCAGAGCTCAGGATCGGAGGCTCGAACAATTGAGGAAGCTTCATCTAGTGGAAATAGAGCCATGTTGAACATCAATTGGATCAATTCCAAAATGGTAGCTAGGAAGGCCATGAACAGACGATTTGGAGATCAGCTTTGATTGAAGTCCCACCTTCGGTGCTCTGAAAACTTGGGAGATGATTCATTCTTGCTCGATGAGGCCTAGGGAAGGTGCGTGCAAAGTTAATTTGAGTTTGATGGAGAAATGGAGAAGTTAGGTCAGAAATGGGAATGGCATTTTTGATCGAGGAATGCGCTTAGGAGCTTAGGGAATGACTCTAAAGGCTCATCTTGTGTAGGTAGGGCTCGAGGAATGATTTTGTGTGTTTGAGGAAATGTGTATACCCCACATCTTGATCAGTGGTGGGATCAGGTTTAGTTCTAGTGGCCAACCCACCATCTCGGGAGTCATGTGGAGGAGGTGAGTTAGCTTGGTTGGTTGAAGGTGGAGGTGGCCAAGGAGAAATCATGGGTGTCCTATGGGTTTCAAATGCTCTAATGGGGAGGGTGAGGTGATTTCACCTCCCATGGGTCATGTTTGACCCAACCACCCCTTAGGTCAGGTGGGGCTGTGTCCTAGGCACCTAAGTAGACCATTGAGAGTGTACCAAGTGGCCAATGAATGGAAATGACCACTTACATGGGTGATTTGTCTCATGTGATGCCCTTGACCCAAGGGTAGAATGATCATTTGGTAATGGATTTGATTTGGGTAGATATGAATGGAGCCAAAATTGGGTTAGCACAAATTTTAAGTCAATTGGAGTTGATTTTGTTTGTTTGGCTCAATTTGACTCATTTAGGTCAAATTGGGTTATGTTGGGTCAAGTTGACCAATTGGTCTAATTGGGTCAAACCAAGAGTTGGATCAAGTTCATATCATCATTTGGGATGTTTTGGTTCAGTTGGTTTGGCTTAGTTTGGCTTAGATTTGATTTTGGCTCATTTGAATTCATTTGGGTTAAATGGGTTAAGTTGACCAATTCGACCAAATTGGCCAAATTTTCTTAGGTTGGGTGTTAGTTTGGGTTTAGTTGACCAATTGAAAATGATTGTGTGCTTTGGTTTTAATTAATTTGGATTTTGTTTTAATTTAGGCCAACCTGAACCTTTAGGTCAATTTGGGCTAAGTAGGTTAATTGGGTTCAATTGGGTCTAATCATGGCTTTGGTCAAGTTCAATAATCAATTTGGAATGAACTTGAGCCATTGGTTGCAATCAATTTGATTTATATTTTGATTTGACCCAATTTGGTCTTCTAGGTCAATTTGGATCTTTCAAGAGGGCCAATTGGGTTTGGTTTGACTCAATTGAAGGTCAAGTCATATTCAAATATTGATTTTAATTTGGTATGAATCATTGGTTTCAAAGGATTTGGCATAAGTTGCAATTTGGCTAGTTTGGATTCATATGGGTTAATGGGTTGAGTTGGTTTGTCCTAGTTTGTGGCAATTGATCAACCTAGGGTGATCAACAATCATGATGGGAGGTTTTGATGGGCTTGGTTCAATCCAATTTGGGTAGGATTAGAACTTGGCTCAAATAGGCCAAATTGGCCACTTTGGGTCAAGCGGACCAATTGGGTTTAATTGGCTTGATTTTGAGTTGAGTTTGATTTAGTTGATTTTATATATGGATTTGGGATTGATATATAAATTCAATTGCAATTGGCTTGGGTTCAAATGGGTTTTGGTTCATTTGAATATTTCAAGTCAAAAGGGTTAAATTGGGTCTGACTTGGGTTGATTTTTGTTTGGCTTAATGATTATAGATTTCATTTATCTTCGCAAATATAATTGAAGGTATGATTGATTCATAAGAAAATAAATTGAATTTTGGTTTTGAAATGAAGGAATTTGGCTAAGTCCATGGACTTGGGTCATGTTGCTTTGGTTGGATTTTGATTTGGTTTGATTTAATTTTGATGATTTAAATGGTTATTTCATTTAAATTTGTGAAGATGATTGAAAATATGATTGATTTGTGAGAAAATCAATTGAGTTTGACTTGATTTGGTTTAAGATTTGGCTAAGTCCATAGGTCATAGCTTAGGAAGGGTTTTGATTTAATTTGATTTAGTTTGATTTAGTTTTGATCATTTGAATGTAGATTTAATTTTATTTATGAAGATGATTCAAGATATAAATTGATTATGAGAAAATTAATTTATTTTAAATTGATTTGGATTAAGATTTGGCGAAGTCCATGGGATAGGTCATATGGCTTAGGAAGGGTTTCAAGTTTGGATTTGATCATGGGCTTCAATCATTTGGTTTTGGAAATTGGGTTTGGATTTGAATTTGAATTTGATGTTTGAATTGAACTTCAGGTTTGGTTTGAGAAGGTGAACATGGATTGGATTTGGGTTGTAGGGTAGGTGGATTATCCTAATCTCTAAAGCATAACCTAACCCTATGGTTAACCCTTTTAAGTCTTTAAGCTTAGGTTAAGTGTTTACCTAATTGTTAGAAGTGTCTTATGACTAGGAAAGTCTTAGCATATAGAAGACTCTTAAGTCTAAGATGGGAAGACTAAATCCACACTCCAAAATTTAGGTCAATAGGCCTTAGCTCATTATGTTGCCCTTGGAGATAGATGATCAAAGCCAAGTTACAATAGACTCGGATATATCTTTCAATGCTTTGCTTGGGAGACCATGGATATAAGAACAACATAGTTTCATCCTCTATATCGATGAAGTTCATGAGAGGTGGGATCGTCTATCAAAGGGGATCTCAAGCCATTTACATCATGAGGTCAACATATATGAGGATGCTTACTCCTCCCTCAAAATCTACAAGTCTATTCTAAAACAAAGTTTAAAAATAAAAGAAAAGAAAGAAGAAAAGAAAAGGAAAAAAAGAAAAGAAAAGAAAAGAAAAATGAAAAGAAAATAAAAGGAAGACTTGGAGGAGGAAGTGGAGCCTAACATTAGATTCCACCCATAGTTCATTGTTGAACATATGGGTATGATGACTGGCCTACATCGCAGAGGAAGAGGCCGAGGACTCTGGGGTGGAAAACCTCCTTATTGTCCACCCAATAGAAGATGAAATAGTGAGTACACCAACCATTATATAGACTTAGAATCTAGTTCATAGGATGAGTCTTATACCAGCCAGCTCTTCTTAGTAGTAGATTCCCTTAGAGGTGACACTTAAGCCACATAGTGGTGAAGACCGGGCTGCAAAGCAAAGCATAAGTGTATCCAAGTCTATATATGAAATAGTTAGGCATCAGTTGGAAACTTTAGCTCTTACCCCCACTTTCTTAGTAAAAAGCTGAGGGTTTGGTAGTTAAGGAAGCCCATAAGTCATCCACAGGTGTGAAGACTCAGACATTCTTTTTAGGAGCATCATCCTCAAGTTAAGAAGTGGATATAGAGCTAGAGGATGTTTCATATAAATATTTAATAGAATTACCTTTTGATTGGTACTTTTTGTGTTCAGCAAAGAAATGGTTAATCTCATATATTTGGTCAAAGCAAGTGGACTACTTCAAAAGAATATGGAAGAATAAATGCAAAAGCTCTCAATCAAGACAGGACTAGATTCAGGGTTTATGATGATGATTACTCAGTCATCACCAATCATTTGGAATTTGATAGGTTCTTTCAAATCTCATCAACTCATATGAGGAGCTGCTTAGAAACTTCGGGATGATCCAAATAATTTTGAAGTCAAAGATGCATCACCATGAAAGAAGAGATCAAGTCAACCATCGATGAGCTCAAGGAAATCCAGAACTAAAAAGATCCATGCATACATACATTAGTTCTTTATTGAATGAAATTGAAACCAATGACTTAGTTGGCTATTTGAGTTTAAGGACTACTTTGCATGGAGTTATGAAGAGATGCCTTAATTGGCTTAACATATGGTCCATAAACTAGCAATAGAGCCTACCGCCAACCCTATCAAGCAAGCTCCTGCATGCAATTAGACATAGAACAATAGGTGAATTATGAAGACAATAAATTGATTGATGAATTCATCCAAAAATAAAAAATACCTGCTAGAGCCAACATCCTAGTTAACAAAAAGAGTGGACAAATTCACATATGCTTCAATTTTAGGGATTTAAATAAGGCATGTCCAAAAGAAGAATTTTCACTACCAATCTCTGAGTTGATGGTAGACATTGCATCATCTCATACGGTCTTTTCTTTCATGGATGGCTTATCTGGATATAAAAAAAATAAAGATGGCCCCTAAAGATGAAAGAAACACTACTTTTAGAACCCTCGATTGGAATCTATTACTATAAGGTCATGCATTTTAGCTTTAAAAATCTTGGTGCTACATACCAGCTATGACTGAATCAATGAACTCATTCATCATCAAGTCGAGATATGTTATGATCTTGTGATCAAAAGTAGAGAAAAGGAAGACCATCTCTTTGATTTGAGAGTTTTTCTAATTTAAGATAATTTAACCTCAAAATGAACCCCGAAGTGTGCATTGAGTAGGGAAATTCCTTGGGTTTGTTGTCTAACACCAAGGAATCAAAATCGATCTGGAGAAGATGAAGGCAATATTATAATTGGCACCCTGTAAAAGTTTAACTCAACTCAGATCATTCCAAGAGTTGTTGGAGTATATAAGATGCTTTATATCCAACCTATCAGGAAGATGTCAGCCATTCTCAGCACTTATCAAAAAAAATGCCAAATTCAAGTGGGATGACAAGTGTGATCATGCCTTCGAAGACATCAAGCATTACCTAATAACACCATCAATTCTGGCAGCCCCTTTCCCGGGAAAGCCGCTCATACTTTACACTAATGCGTTAGATGACCCCCTTGGTGCTTTGTTGGCCCAAGCTAATGATGAAGGGAAGTAAAATGCACTCTACTACCTCAGCCATCGTCAAATACACGATGTTGTCTTACACCAACCAATCAACATTCTACATCTTACATTGACCTCATTACCATTCGAATGTTGGAGTATCGATATAGTCGGTCTGATTGATCCTCTTTCTTCTAAGGGTCATCAGTTCATCTTAGCTTCTACTGACTACTTTTCAAAATATGTGAAGGAGATTTTGCTCATAGAGGTCACAGCTCAGCATGTGCTCCAGTTTTTTAAGAACCATATCGTATATAGGTTTAGACTCGATGAATTATATCGATAATGGTACTACATTCAAGAAGAGCAAAAAAACATTGCAAGAGAAAGCATGGGAGATATTCTACCATCAACCGAGAAAAAGCAAAAAAAGCTTTCATCATCCAAATACTAAAGAAAACACTCGAGAATAATAAGTGATAGTGGCATGAGTTAGTTGAAGCCTTGTGGGCCTACCGCACCATATATAGAACTCCAACTCTGTCTACTACTTTCTCCTTAGTGTATGGGGTCCGAAGCCATTCTACCATTAGAAGTCCAGCTCCCATCACAAATGATAACTATGGGTAGCAAGATCACAACAAAGCAAAACGCTAAGTTGCGGTTAGAAGAGCTCGAAGGTTTGAGGAGAGAATGCTGGGCATGCCAAAATCTCAAGTTGTACAAAGCTAAAATGATTCAAGCTCACTTGGCTCTTAGAGCTTTTCAAGTAGAGAGCTTATTTTAGTTCTAAGGAGATGATTGGCCATGTAAGATGGGAGGCAAGTTTGAACCCACTTGGGAAGGCCCTTTTGCCATAGAGAAGGCTTACCAAGGAGGATCTTATCAACTTATTAATCATAAGGGAGAGCACCCAATGCTTCCAATAAATGGGCTCTACTTAAAAAAATACTATAAATCATGTTTAAAAATAATTATCATCAATGAAAATTCCATTTTGAATTCAATCTCTTCCATGTTGAAAGTATTCTTGTTCGTGAATCTGCCATGATGTGTTTAGGTAAGTAAAGAGAGGCATCCTATCCTTCATCGACACAACATGAACACAAACTACACATAAACATGTGTTGACCTTATTTTTAGAATGAACTCTCAACCCCTCCATCTTAGGCATAGGACTCCTCTTAGACTTTAAGAGTTCCTTAGTCTTAAGACACATCTAGTGATTAGGTGAACACTCAACCTAGCCCAGAGACTTAAGAGTTATCCAGGAATAGGTCATGCCTGGGGTGTTAGAAAATTTTCCTACCCTTAGCTTGAACCATTCCTCACCTTCCTTCATTCAAGTCTCTAAATCAATCTTATTTGATTTTCTCCAAATTCAAATCAACTCCATGTGATTGAAATCCATAATTGAAATCCATGATTAAAACTAATTTCAAAAATTCAAATTCCTAAGTCTAAAAATTTCCTAAGTCCTTAAATTTGCCTTTAATGACTTAGCTCAAAATCATGATCTAAACCAAATCAAATCCATGAGATTTTCTCATAATTCATTTATATTTTCATTTATATTCACATATATAAATGAAATATAAATTTAAACCAATTAAACTAAACTCAAAATTCAAAATCAATTCATAAAATTTCCTAAGTCCCTTAATTTCCTTCTTAAGGACTTATCCTAAATCATGATCAAATCAATTCAAATTCATGTAATTTTCTCATAACTCATTTATATTCTTATTTATATTCTCATTTATTTTCACATATATAAATGAAATATAAATATAAATCAATCAAATTAAATCCAAGAATTAAATTTCAAATTTCAAATTTTCTAAGTCTCTTAAATTCCCTTTTAATAGACTTAGCCTAAATCATGATCAAACCAATTCAAAAACTCATGGGATTTTCAAAACTAATTTATATTCTAATTTATATTCACATATATAAATTAATTATAAATATAAATCAATCAAATCAAATTCAAAAATTCAAGCTTCAAACTCCTTTAAATTTCCCTCTTAAAAGACTTGGCCTATATCATGATCAAATCACTTCAAATCCTTGAAATTTTCTCATGATCAATTTATATTCTCATTTATATTCACATATATAAATGAAATATAAATTTAAACAATCCAAACCAATTCCAAAAATCAAATCTAAATCCACTCAAAATCTAACATAAACCTTTCAAGTCAAAACCTTGAACTTAGCCAAATCAATTTCAAATCAAGCCAAACTCTTGATTTTACAATCATGAATCCAAATATAAATACAAACTTCAATCACCAAAATCAATAAAAAATCCCCAAATCCATTCATATTCTTCCTTTGAATATGAAATTATCAAATGAATCAAAACCCATTTGACTTCAAACCACTTTCAAATGGATTTATATTTCAATCATAAGTCCATATACAAGTTCAATCAAACTCAAATCAAGCTTTGACCAAGCCATTTGACCACAATTCTTGACCCAAAGTGACCTAAAGTACCCTTATGAGCAAATTCTAATCTAACAAAATTGAAACAAACTCACCTATGCCTCTCATCATGATCAACAATTATCATGGGAAGATCAATCGATCAAATTGGGTCAAACCAAGTTAAACCTAAGGGTTGACCAACTCAACACTTAGCCAAAATTAAACCTAACATAGCCAAATCCACCATACACAAAATTGATTGAAACCATTAATCTAAGTTAATTCATGACCTATGTTTGAACTTGACCAAGTTAACATTTGAGTAACTTAGCCCAATTGGCCACTTGACCTACGTTGACCCAACTTGACCTAAAAAGTCAAAATGTGTCAAAACTAGATCTAAGCCAAACTAATTGAAACCAATGGGTCAAGCTCAGTCCAAATCACTTGGTGAACTTTACCAAAGCCTCAATTGGCCAACTAGACCCATCCTACCCCAATTGACCTTAGACCCAACTTGACCTAAAGGGGTTATGTTTAGCAAAATTCAAACTTAACCAAAATTGATTGAAAATAAGATAATCCACTATATGCTAACCAAACAAACCTACCATGACCTAGCCCAAATAGGTTAAATGGGTCAAATCAACTTGACCCATTTGACCTAAATGAAGTCATATGAGCCAAATTCAAAACTCCAAATTGAATCAAACCAAAGTAAACCAAAATATTTCAAATGGTCATATGAACTTGACCCAACCCTTAGTTTGACCCAATTTGACCAATTGGTCAACTTGACTCAAGTTGACCCATTTTGACCTAAATGGGTCAACATGAGCCAAACCTTATCAAATGAACTCCAAATCCAATGAAATTGGGCCAAACCCATTTTCTCAACATACAAAACATACCCAAATTGAAAAATCAGCCAAATGACCATTCTATTCCTATGCCATAAAACAAATTATGGACTAATCCATGGGTAATTTGGTCAAGCCCTCTTCATATCAACTTGATACCTTCCTAATAGCTCAAGTGGACCCAATGAAGAGTGGTGCACCCAACCCCAAATGGACCCAAGGCTAAAACTGACCCCCTTGCTCAATTTGGCCAATTCAAATCCTTCTTCCACCCAATTTGAAGCACATGAGAGGTTATTAATCCACTCAAGACCACAAACCAACCATGTGCAAAGAGCAACCTAAACAACCCCTCCCATGTGGTCAATTGGATCAAAATGGCAAGATAAGGCTTGACCATCTGATTTTCATATGGCGAGATATACTCCCCTAATTCAATTTGAATTCATCATTCCCACATTTGATTGAACCCTAGTGAGTGTTAGGAAACTTCAGAGAGCAATCCCAAGCTTTCTAAGATGGATTTGAGATAGCCATTTCTCAATTTTCTTCCTTAGAAAATAAGGGAGCTCATCTCAATCTTGAACTTCCTCTATACTCAAATCCACTCCAATTCCTCTTGCATACTCCCTCAAGGGATCAAGTCGAGAGTGCACCAAGCTCTCATTCAAGTTCCAAAGGCTAGGAGAGTCTTAATTGGATCAAAACTGCAAAGGGAGCAAGTGGTGGTCCATAGGGACATCTAGTCAACCTCAAGGCTTAAAACTTTCAACAGGGCTTCATCTCCACTAGACGAAGCTACCTTATTGAGCTTGAACATCAGTGATCACCTCTAGTGAGGTATGGAATTTTTTGACCACTTAGCTTAGGAGGTGTAAGTCTTTTATGAAAGAAATTTTATTTCATGTAAAATCCACATTTGGATAGGCTTCTCATTAGCTTTAGATGGTGTGGGTACAATCTCATTCCAACCTTAGCTCAATCAAGCTCGGGTCTTCCCAAAGATCATGGATAACCTCTGTTGAGCCTAAGGGAAGAACTGGGGTGATCTTGGTCATCCATCCGCACATTTTGGATGGACGGCCCAGATTAATCCCATGTTTCAAATATGATTTATCCTTTTGCAGGATGATCCTTGGTCATTCGATCCTTGATCGAATGACAAGGATGAAATCGTGTCCCATTATCACACCACCACCCTGATGTGATGTTTAAGTGATTAGCTCATGGTGCGACGTGTGTGTAAGTGTCGGCCACGCGTGTCGAGTGGGATTAGTTAGGGATTTAATTAAAATTAATTAATCACCTCCTAACCTTCCAAAATTCATATCTCCTTCAATAAAATTAAAAATATGAGGTAAATTTCCAAGGAAAGATAATTAAACATAGAAGATTTTAAAAATGATTTCAATGGATTTTGAATTATACTTTGATTTTGGTTTTAAGGAAATATCATTTTGCTAATTACTTTAATTAATCCTCGATTAATCCTAAACTTCTTGGGTATATTTTAGGGGATGACCTCTACATCACCTAATTTTCTTGTGATTTATTTAAGGCTTAATTAGGGGAATTACAAAAGTGTTTTCTAATCACTCCCTTAACTTAATTAAGGATAATTAAGATTAGATTAGTGTTTTAATCCATTATTAAGGTTGATTAAGGTTAGATCCAATGAATAGGAGGCTTAGGGAATAATTTTGGGTATTTCCCCTAAACTATTCTCTAAACCCCCTTTTCTTTCCTTAATCCTCTCTTAATGAAGGGTTAATTCATTAATTATCCCCTTAATTAATTTCTAAAAAATTCTAAAATCTTCCATAACTTAATTAATCTACTTTGGGTAGATTCTTAGGTGTTTAGGAGCCTAAGCTCAATTAAGAAAATCAAAACCCAATTCATATGTGTGAAGGGGTGTTTTGAAATTACTTAAGTTAAACACCTTAGCTTAATTAACCATTAATCATGAGCCAAATTGCATTAGGCCCTTTTCTTCCTAGGTGCATTGCAAGTTTAAATTCCTTGTGAGTTTTTATGTCATCTCATTGGCTCATAATTACTTATAACTATGCTAAGGTGGTTTAGGTGAGGGTTAATTAATTTGCTTAATTCATACCTTAACCTAATTAAAATATAAAAATGAATCTAATCATCTAAAAATAAAAAAAATATCAAACACATGTGGGAATGAGTTAGGAATAGCAATATCAATCCACATTTTCAAAATTAAATAAAATTCAAAATCAAACAAAAATCACATTGAATAAACTTTGAATTATTTTAAACTTTCTTATTTCATAAGATTGTCTTTAGGATTTAATTAAAGTGAATGTATTTACATGCTTTCATTGCTTTGATTCTTTCACCAACCAATTAAATTTGTATGTCATGTGATTTCATGCATTCATATTTTTCAAAATTCAAATTCAAAATGAAATTATTTACTTTATGTCAAATTTGCATGTGTTGGCTAAAGTAGAAATATGAATGACTATTATCACTACTAAATTCAAATTATTTTCAAAAATATATAAATCAAATGCCTAAAACTGAAAGTGTGTTACTTATACTTTAATAATAAGCTTGCATGTGAGTAAGATATAAGAGTGTGCTTAGTATAGGTTTCTTTCTCTTCTCTTTTAGTATAGTTTTGAATTGGATTTGGTAAGATGTATGGTTCATTTGAAAAGAACCCAACACTTGCCTAATTCCATATCCTATTTATTCCTATGCTATTGCTTGAGAAGGTTACCTATGCTTGTACCCATAAATGGCATAAATAAAATGAATCAATTAATACAACTTTTGCATTCTTTCTTTTCCATTTATTTCTTTTGTACACATGTTTGTATTTAAGGAAAGTGGTATATTAGTCTGGACAACCCCAAGGTTACGAGGCTTTAAGTAGCCTTAAGTAGGTCTTGTACCTTACACCTCTGTTAACACTTGTAATCACTCATCTTTCTTACTTTCATGTGTATATGTGAAAATTGGATAAGAAATACCTTTTCTATTTAATGAAAATCATACATATTAAACTTCCAATTTTACATAAATGAATTACTTAGCATGCATCATAAAGTGTGTTAAATATTCTCATTTGTATTTATAGATATGCTTAGGATTTATTCATATGCATGTTATACATGTTGGGAAAGAAATGAAGTGATGTGTGTTATGTGAATTTGATTCATTTTATTTAATCTTAAAATGCCCTTTCTTTTTAATAGGTTTGTTTAGAGTTCATCTAAACTTAGGATTAATTAGAAGACTTAATCAAAACATTCACTAAACAAAACTAAAATGTGAATCCACTTTATAAATTACTTAGGTTAGGAAAGAGAAGTTCCCTTCTCTTTCCCTCTCTTTATAACTTAGTAATTAATTGTAGGATTCACTTAAACCTAATCAAAACATGAAATAAAAGCAACCCAAAAAATTAAACAACTTAAATGAAACCCTCCACTAAGTTGAACATGTTTTCACATTTAGAAAATTGTAACTTAAAGCCATAGCTAAGCATACCACACAAACCTCCAAAGCACACCCATTAGGCTAAGTCACCACTTCTAGTTTTAGGTTAGGGCAGTGCATGGTTTGATGTTTGTTTTTTTTGTGATATATGTTATAGACTGGATGTTAGGATGTATGCTTGTAGAATGAATGGTAGGATGCTCTTAGTCTAACTATTATTTTCTGTAAGAGATTGTGCTTAAAGGGCACTGTAATAAATAAAAATATAAATGCTTTTGCTTATAGGTGCTTAAACCCCTAAGCATAATCCAATAGGCTAGGTGGACTTAGTAACCAATGTGTGGGGTGATAAGTCTAATATATATACTTGGGATTTGTGTGATTTGTTTTAGCAAATCTCTATTTTTTAGTTGTTAGTTAGATTTCTATTCTTTTTCTTTTCATGTAAATTTGTGTAATTAGGATTTTGGAATGATTGTTATGGGAATTAGGATGTGCATTGGACATAGGATCCTATCTTATGCACCATGTGAAGCCATGGAGCATCCACCTTCCAACCTTCCAAAAGAAGGAACCAAAGAAGAAAGAAGAAAAGAAGAAAGAAAAATGAAGAATGAAGAAATGAAGCTTGAAGACCCCCATAATAATGAATTCCTTGCTTAATTATTTAATTTATTTGTAATCGGGTTCTATAAGGGTAGAGCTTGGCTACCCAATTTATTATTTTTGGGTTTGTACGATGGTGCCCGACCATAATGGCCTTTTATTCTTTTTATGATTAACTTTATAAATTGACTGATGATTTGTTTAGCTTGTGCATTAAGTGACATCTTTTCCTTGTTTCTTTGCTGCTTTATGTATGGCCTAGATGTGGATTAGGCTCTTATGGAAAAATAAATCTTTTACCAAACTTAACAACTCAAAATTAAAATAAGGAACTCATAACCTCACCTAAAGCTTAGGTTTAAAATCATGATAAAAGAATTAGCAACCCCACAACTGGATGAGTATTTCTTTTGCAATATCATGCACAAATGCATCTTATTTCACTCTTGATTGGAGAGCTTCTACCTTTCCTAGAGAAACTTAGCTTGACCTTAGAGAACCATGGTGGAAACACACCTCCTCCCTTCTCGTTGATTTTGTCCAATAACTCTATTTATCATGCATTAGGCATATGAATCCTATTAGCCCGAGTCAAAATATTTGTCCAAAAAATAAAAATAAAATGAAATTTGAATTGCATTAGATTTAGGTCTTTTGAAGCATGTCCCCACATGATCTAGTCTCTTTAGGGAGTGAGTTTAAGGACTTAGTCTCTTTCTAAATAAATAAGACCCTAACCATCTTGTATAAGTATAAAGACTTGCCTACATATATTTAAAATCATTGGAGGAGTTAGTTGGCCACCCCCAGGCGGTTGTAAGTCCAAGCAGTTGGGTGGTTTGTCCTCTCTTGTGGAGGCAAACCAAATACCCATTTTTGCCTTAGATTTAGGTTGTGCTTTCGGCCCTCACCAAAGCTCCCTAGATATAGGTTCTGAGGTTGCTTCTCCTTTTGTGGGCCATAAGCATAATTCCTCACCTCTCATGCATTTTCTTAATCTTGTGTTAAGGAATCATAAGTCCTAAATTTCTAATGAAAAATGCAACTCAAACAAACTAAATAAATTTCAAAAATGTAAAGCCCAACCATAGGATAGTTTGAGATACTCGCTAGGTTTCCTAGCATCGTGGGCATCTCCTACTTATCTTTCTTTTGGATTTAATAATAAATCCTTCTCTTTGATCAATCCCATTTGATCTTCAAAAATGAACTAATCGATTGATATTATTTTCCTATTGAAATCATTGAAAATAATGATCTTTTACCTTAATCGAGAGTATTCCTAAGGGATCCTATCCCTTAGGATGTAATTAATTATAAGGGATTGCCCAAATAAGGAACTTAACGAACCCGATTTAAAATAAATCTTGCTTTACTTTTCCATGTAAAGAAAAGAATCTCTGCATACAGAACCCATCATCCTTAGGAGTCATTGGTGATTAGGTCCATTAAAGGGTAGTGACTTCGTCTTGAGATAGTACACTATTCCTTGATGATGCTCGATCACCTTAATAAGCACATCTGCGGATCTGCGTGGCATCCTAAAAAGATGAATTTTCATATTCTTGCCTCTCTTTCACCACAAATTTGATTTTTTTCTCCAGACCCATGGGGATTCTCTCTACAACTTTGATAAATGATCATTGTCTTTGAGTATCGATAGTGGGTTTGTACTTTGGTATGAATCCGAGACTATCTTTCTTTCCATTGGCACTTAGCTTATTTTATTTTTAAGTTGAGTTAGCCAACATTTTTAGGTTTTAGGACCTCACACCATGTTGGTCTTAAAACTCCCGTTGGGTTCTCCAATGGGTAAAATAAAAAAAGACCTAAATAAAAAGAAAGCATTTAAAGACTTCCTCCTTATCATTTATATGATAAAGAAAGGTTCATCCTAAAATAAAAAAGATAAAATAAATTTTCCATAAGAACTTTGCTTTTCAAGAAGCACCTTTTCAAAAAATGCACTTAATAAAATATTTTCCACAAAAATTTCATCACCCTCATTTAACAATTCTCATAATTGTTACATGTAGGAATTTTCAAAAATAAAACTAATAAAATTTTTAAAAGCACAAATGAACATCTTCCTTCAATTCATTTTTGATAAAGATTTCATTTTCAAAATAAAATGAACAATCATCTTTCCAAAAATCAAAATCAAGAATGAAGTTTTCAAAAAAAAAAAAATACACATGAACCTTTCCATTCAATACACTCAAACTTATTGAATGGAAGTTTCATTTTCAAAAAAAATTAAATCTTTCAAAAGCACATATGAACATCTTCATTTAATATACTCAAATTTATTGAATGAAGATTTCATTCCTAACTAAAAATAACATCATTTTGGAAATCCCACTTAAACATATCTCACATATGATTAAGTTGAATTCCTCTCTTTCAAAAAAAGCAATAATCACACACAAAATAAAAAATCTTCACATTTGCAAAATAAGATTGACCTCCATTCCTACATACCCAAATTTGTTAAATGGAAGTCCTCTTTTCAAAAATTGAAAATTAACAATCATGTTTTCAAAATTCAAACACATTTTAGAACTTCATTTAGCATACTCAAATTTGCTAAGTGAAGTCTCCAAATTCAAAACTCAAAATTTTCAAATATATATTTGTAACTCCATTTAGCATACTCAATTTTGCTAAGTGAAGTTTCCAAATCCAAAATCAAAAATCAACAATCATATTCCAAAATTTTCAAACACATTTTTGGAACTTCATTTAGCATACTCAAATTTGCTAAGTGAAGTCTCCAAATTCAAAACTCAAAATTTTTAAACATATATTTGCAAGCTCAAATTTGCTAAGTAAAGTTTCCAAATCTAAAAAAAAAAATTTTGAACATATTTTGGAACTTCATTTAGCATACTCAAATTTGATAAGTGAAGTTTCCAAATCCAAAATCAAAAATTTTCAAACATATTTGAACTTCATTTAGCATACTCGAATTTGCTAAGTGAAGTTTCCAAATCCAAAATAAAAAATTTTCAAACATATTTGGAACTTCATTTTGCATACTCAAATTTGCTAAGTGAAGTTCCCAAATCCAAAATCAAAAATTTTAAAACACATTGGAACTTCATTTAGCATACTCAAATTTGTTAAGTGAAGTCTCCAAATCCAAAATAAAAAATTTTCAAACATATTTGAAACTTCATTTAGCACACTCAAATTTGCTAAGTGAAGTCTCCAAAATCAAAACCAAAAAATTTCAAGCACCTTTGGATCTTGATTCCTTAGCATACCAAATTTGCTAAGGAGAAGTTTCCATTTCTCAAAACCAAAACACAACAAAATTTTGAACACCCCTTATGGAATTTCATTTAGCATAACCACATTTGCTAAGTGAAATTTTCATTTCACAAAGACTAAGTGGGACTTCAACCTTAACATACCATACTTGCTAAAGTAAAGCCTCCACTTTCAATCAAATCAAAACATAAATGTGTCACTTAATATTTCCTTAGCATACCTAAATTTGCTAAGGATCCTACTCTTTCAAAAACCAAAACAACCAAAAAAAAAAATGAAACACTTAGGATTTTCTTAGCATACTTAAATTTGCTAAGAATCTTATTTATAAAAATCAAACAAAACACACTTGGGTTCTTCACTTAGCATACCTAAATTTGCTAAGTAGGAATTCCAATTTTCCAAAATTAAAACAACAATTTCATAAAAAGAAACAATCATTTCAAAACACTTCACTTAGCATACCCAAATTTGCTAAGGAAAATTCCAAAATCATCAATCAAAAACAAAATCAATTGACCCTTACTTTAACATACCCAAATTTGTTAAAGGAAAGGGTCCTCAAATCAAAAATTCAAATTCAAAAAACATGAACCTTTGGAAGCATCCTTATCAAAATATTTGAATCCATATTTCAACATACCCAAATTTGTTGAAGTTCATATTCAAAAAAAATTCCTCTTTCAATCAATCTTCTTAAATCTATTTGAACCCCACTTTACACTTCCAAGTTGTTGGATGTGGGTTCAAATTTTCAATTCAAAATCTATAAAGAAAATCGATACAAACTCATTGCCTATTGATTCTTACAATCGTTGCAATGAGTGGTTTTTATAGTTTTCGAGATGGCACGGTTCATAGAAGTTCATTTTCACTTTCCCCTATGGCATGGATTTGGCATTGGACCAAGCCAACTTTCCTCGACTGGACCATACACATTTGATCCACTTTGGTAGGGGATTCGAGGGAGCGAGGATTACATGTGAGGGCACTCCCCTCATGATAGTCAGTAGGACCATGGTGACCGGGCAGAAGCCGGTCATCAAGATTGATCTACCCCCTGATTCTGATGTCTCCTTGATGAAGAGGAAAGCAGTGGCAATCCCACAGGCTTCAGTTATGATAGTACCAGCAGTACCAGCAGTGCTAGCCACAGTTTCAGTATGCCCCAGAGTTTCTCATGCTCTTGTAGTGAGGGCTAGCACCCTCTCATCTGTACCGTCTAAGGGTAAGGCTCTCGTGGTCTCAAGGCTTGCCTCCCCTACTTTTGAGTATGGGTCTAGCTCTCACCTCCCATCCTACCAGGACAAATGTAGGAATAAGAATTGCATGATCAAGTGGTACCACACTAGGATCACTGGGGAGATAGAGGCAGTAGCCCATTCAGCTGTTGAGGAGTTCCTGGTTATCACTTCACCACTAGTTACAGCAAACCAGTTCCATCCTCTCTCTGGGTCAGATAGAGAGGATGTTATGAGGATTTGCTCATCAGCTCTTTTAGCGAAAATCCAGTACTAGGAGCAAGAGGTTGTACCGCCTCGATCTATCTTATGTAAGGCTATGACGTCAAAGGAGCTTAGTTTGATCTCCAATCCATCATCCCCCATAGTGTGGGGAAACATATCCGCTAGGAGAGGGCCCGAGAGGCCCATACTACTAACATCACTAGTTGGGAGAGGCGGAGGTTCAGCCGCCAGTCAACAACTTTTGCTCTTATTGATTTTCTAGCTCGGTGTACTACCCATGCCGACCATATTGACAACATCCTTCTTACTGGGACTAGTCATCATAGAGATCTCCCATGCATAAAGAGGTGGTGTCTCCACCCACCCCATGCCTCATCATCACCGCCAGTCACAACATCTAGTTCCATCAAAGGCCATGAAGGTCATATCAGAGAAGCACACCCATTGGTGATCTTTATGGCGAGGATCCTACCATCCACACTATTGTATGGCAAGGCCAAGCTCTTGCTCGCCTTCTACCCAGTGGTGATGCGAAGGAGTGGCGACCCCAAGCATCGTGGTTATCCCTTCACCAACTCGCCAGTGAGGATGTGGAGATGGTGATAGTTATTTAGAGGTGGAGATAGTCTACACGGATAGTGTAACATCCTTGGATTGATACCCCTCTCATAGCTAGTGGTCAAGAGTGTCACTCATCTAGGAGTATAGTCCACATAGGGATTGACTCTAGGTAGGAGGTCTGTGCCTCTAGTGCATGATAGTGATCACACCTAGATTATTTGTACCGCCGATGGATCAATTTTTAGATCATACAGTGGCACATTATTTCATGAAGAAGAAGGAAATCTTGGGTATGATTGGCCAGATGAAGAGAAAGTCAACTTCGATCCCAACGAAGATGACTTGTTGGGAGACTCAGCTGGAGTCTGCATGGTTGATACTAGAGGTTCTCTTCTTAGGGAGCAACAAGCCATGGAAGGTGATGAGGTTGATCAGGAAGACACAACATCGCACCTCTCGACATCAATTGAGGTAGAAGGAAATTGATAGGATGGCATGATAGAGGTCTTTTAGTAGTAGTTTCAGTGCTCCAGAAATAAGCCCCATTAGTTCATCCTATTACATTGACGCCACTGAGTTAGTGCATGTCTTGGACCCAATCAAGACTTTACCTCCCATTGAGCAAGGTAGCACTAGCATGTATAGGAAGGAGGAAAGTACCATACAAGAAAAAAAGATAAAAAAATCCATCATTAAGCGCAAGTGAAGGAAGCATTGGCTCAAGCTGGGAAGATCATCGCCAAAGGGTATACCCTAGAGGAATTTGATGCTATCCAATATCAAGAGTTTCATGCCACCTTCCTTCAAAAGCTTTGATGTGGGAACCCAAGGCACATAGCACACTTCGGGGTTGTTGCAACGCAGTGGCGATGCTTTACTTTCCTTTTGTTAGTAGAAGGGTATTGCTTTTGATTGGTATGAACTTCCTAACGGTAAAGACATTTGCTAAGTTATAGCAATGTTTCATCAAGAGGTTTGTTGGAGCTCAAAGGGGTTACTAGGTGATCTCATTGTAACAACACCCAAGTGAGTCCGTTGTTGATTATATTCTTCGATGGTGTAACCTGAGTATGAAGTGTGAATTGCAGCTGTTTGAACAACATGCCATTGAGATTCTTTTGAAGAGTATCCATGGCTGGGTCACCTTCATGCTTAAGGGCTTCACTATCAAGACATTTGACAAGCTAATCCATAAGGTAGCTAGTTTACAAGGAGAGGCCAAATAGTTGTCTTTTCAAGATAAGCCAAACAAAGCCAAAAGGTCTATGAAAAGAAGCCGAGGTAGTGGTTGATAAGGGAAGCAACTAGAGATCAAGAGACCATGACCTCAATAGCCTCCACCTCTTGCCACCAGGTAGCCCTACCGGCCTCCACAACAGTCTCCACAGCTAGCACAACCACCACCTTAGCCATATCACTAGCAGCAGCGGCACTTATACCCGCCGCCAGGTAGCTATGGTCCACCTACTCTTTTAGATAAGTTAAACAAACCTTATTCTTTTAAGAGGGAGGTAATCAAGAAAATCATTAAGAATCTCTTAAAGAAGCCTAATTTTTAGCTACCTGAGTCTAGGAGAATGGAGAAAGTAGGCAAAAGTCATGATCCAAACTTTTGCCCTTACCATCGTATGTTAGGCCATGTTTTGGAGGATTGCTTCACATTCAATGACTGGCTTGAACATAGTTTCAAGACCGATGTTGTAGTTATCCTAAAGGAATACCTTGTGGAATAACCTTCTAGTTCCATTAGGGTAATCCTTGGGGATACATGTGATCCTACCAAAACTAAAGAAGGTTGGGATTTTTCTCTATCCAAAACCTCTAAGAAGATCATCCGTAAGATCAAGAAGCTTTTCTGGCAGTCACTCAAACCTCCAACACCAAGGAAGGTTTTCAAGTTACCAATGCCAACTCTAAAAAAGGGAGAGCTTAGCAGCAACAACAACATGTGTCTACCCGGGATAGTCCTTTAACACAACCATTGATCATGTCCAGCCTCCAGCCTATAGTTGCATCTTCCACACCGGTGACTTCTTCCACTTCAGCTAGCTCTTCTATGTATTCTACTAGTAAAACTCTTGTAATGGTGAATAAGGGCATCAAATCCCTTACCCCACTCACTTTACTTTATTTCTACTTTGTACCTCCAAACAATTCTAAGAAATTGAAGAATAAAGCCAGTTTAAATTACATCTGTCACGATGGGTTTCTTCTATTCTAACAATAACTCTTCAAGTCAAAATAACTATAATAATTTTGATCTTCCTTTTGATTTAGTTGGACTTTCCAACTCAATCTATGGTTCACCTCTTGAGATAGACTTGGAATCATTCACGAAGGGTCCCATAGGAGAAGTCGTAGGTGAGCTTGATGTGTGTAGAACCTTCCATTACCGCCACAAGAGATCACCGAAGTCAACCTCCATCATGGTAAGGTTCTACCTCCTAGGGTAGCACCTCAAGATATAGGGAAATAAGTCAATGGTATAGAAGATCGAGAAGCTCTTCCATAGGATGCTCCACTGTTGGATATGCTTGTAAAAGATCAGCTGAAGGTGGACTACAACATCTTTTCTCATCTAAGAAAGTTGACATATAAGCCAAGAATATACGCTATCCTTGTCTTACCTAAAGAGATGATGGAGTCACTAATCAAGGCCCTCCTTGATCTTGAAATATGCTTAGCTCAACTGACCGCTATAGGTGAGGAAGCACATTATGCAAAAGAAGCTCGGGATTACCTTCAGATGAAGACCTTCTTTTGGGGACTTAGAACCATCCCATCAATGATCGGTGTTCGACTCAGTGGTTCTCATGGATTCGTGCATCGATGAACATTATGAGTTTAAAGACCCTTGCCTATTTGAGATCGACATCTCTACACTCGAGGAGATGGACGATGTTGAGAGGATTCAATGACCAAGGTGAGCTTTAGTTACCTTTGGAGATAGACCAAGACTAAAAGCCAAGTTCTACATCATTGATTTGAATATTTTGTTCACTGCTTTGCTTGATAGGCCTTGGATACATCAAAATAAGATTATTCCATCCTCCCTCCATCAGTGCATCAAGCTCAGAAAAGATGGCATTGAATACCATGTCAATGGAGATGAAAAGCTATTTTTAGTTAGAGAGGTTGAGATTTATAAGGAAGTGACCTACTATCATCCTCAAAACACCCTTTCTCATGAACTTAGATAAAAATCAAATGCAAAAAAAGAAAAAAGAAAATGAAGGGAAAAAAGATAAAAAAAATGAAAAAAAATAAATAAAAGTCCAAGTGAACAAGAAATGAGAATTGAAGAAGAAATAGATTCGCATATCACATTCCACCCATAGTTCATTCCATCATATGGACATGTAGTTAGATGGCTCAACCTCCACCAGGCAGAGGCAGAGGCAAAAATAGAGGTAGTTCCAGAGGTGGAAGACCCCCTAGTTGGCCATCAACCAATAGAGGTCATGTTCCAATTCATAAGAGTACCCTACTTTCACATAGACTTAGAATCCAGTGAGGATGAGTCAAATGTGATTATATACCAACCCCTCGGGGTTCCATTGGAGATGACTTTCGATCCGACAGATGAAGAGGCCTCCAAACAAAGCAAAGTATTCAATCTAGTTTATGTGAAACTATTAGGTAGTTGGGAACTTTAGCTCTTACCTCACTTACATCTCAGAAAATTGAAGGTTTAGTAGTTAAGGAAGTCCCTAAGTCTTCCAATAACATGAAATAGAAGAAGTTCTTTTGGGATCATCATCCTCAAGTCCTAAAGTTAATGTAGAACTTGAGGAGGATACTTTTAAAGAATTAATGGAATTACCATTTGACTTTTACTTGCCTTGTGTTCATATTCTTATATAAAAAGTTTACTTCCTCATACATAATCCAAGCATAGGTCAGAGTACTTTGAAAAGCTATGGAACAATACAGGAAGGGAAGCACAATCAAGAAGACTAGATTGTATAGGTGGGTCCAGATGATGAAGATTTTACCTAGTTGTTACCAATCATTTGGAGTCTAATAGATTCTTCTCACACATCCCCAACTTTTATGAGAATGTGTGTTTAGAAACCTCAGATGATCCAGATGATCTCAAAGTTAAAGAGGCACTGCTAGAATTTGAAGAGGGCATTCATTCAATAATCGACAAGCTTAAGGAAATCAACCTTAGGATAGAAGAAAATCCACGCCTGACATACATCAGTTCATTATTGAATGAAGAAGAAACCAATGACTTAGTTAGGCTATTGATGAGTTTAAAGATCGCTCATGGAGTTATGAAGAGATGCCCGATTATCTCTTGACGTATCCATAAGCTAACAATAGATCCTAATGCTACCCCTATTAAGCAAGCTCCTAGATGCATGATTAGAAATTGAACAACAGGTCATTTTTGAAGTCAAGAAATTGATCGATGCTGGTTTCATCAAGGAAGAAAAATATCCTACCTGGTTAACTAGTGTTGTCCTAGTAAAGAAGAAGAATGGCCAAATTCGCATATGCATCGATTTTAGGAACTTAAACAAGGCATGTCCTAAGGATGAGTTTCCTCTTCCTATACCAAAGTTAATGGTGGACATTGCATCATCTCATGCAGTCTTCTCTTTCATGGATGGATCATCAGGCTATAACCAAATCAAGATGCCTCTTGAAGATGAAAGAAACACTACTTTTGAACCCGACGTAATCTTTTATTATAGGGTCATGCCTTTCGCCTTAAAAATGTCGGTGCTATACATACCAAGCCATGACTCGAGATCTTCAACGAACTCATCCATCATCGGGTTGAGTGCTACGTTGATGATCTAGTAGTCAAAAGCAGAGAAAAGGAAGACCATCTTTGACTTGAGAGTAGTTTTCAAATGGTTAAGATAATATAACCTCAAAATAAATCTCATGAAGTGTGCATTTGGAGTAGCTTCAGGGAAATTCCTTGGGTTTGTTGTCCTACACCAGGGAATAGAAATAGATCCTGAAAAGATCAAAGCTATCTTAGAAATGCTACCTCCTAAGAGTTTAACTCATCTCAGATCTTTTCAAGGATGGCTGGCATATCTAATACGCTTTATCTCTAACCTATCGGGGAGATGTAAGCCATTTTCAGCACTTGTCAAAAAGGATGCCAAGTTCAAGTGGGATGACAAGTGCCAGCATGCCTTTAAAGACATCAAGCAGTATTTGGTGAAGCCACCAGTTCTAGCAGCCCTATCCCTGCCCTCATCCTCTTACACCGCATTGGATGACTCTCTCGATACTCTATTGGCCCAAGCCAATGATGAAGGAAAGGAGAATGCTCTCTACTACCTCAATCATCATTTGATTCCCGCTGAAGTGAACTATCCACCTATTGAGAAACATTTCTTGGCTTTGATCTTTGCTTCCCAAAAGCTACGACATTATATGCTTTCTCATAACGTGAACTTAATCTCAAAACTAATCAGTTCTCATGACACAACCAACACTATCCGATGTCATTGATTCTCTCAATTTGATATCACATTTGTACCCTCATAAAAGGACAGGAACTAGAATTTCTTAGCAAGACACACCCTACATTCTCTGCTTAGTGATGATATCTCCGATGAATAAATCATGAACTTAGAGGAGGCCGGCAATCACCGATGGGAGATGTATTTTGATGGTGCAGCTTCTTTTCTTAAAGGTGAAGCACCATGATCTATTCTCTCAAGAAAGGCAGGAGTAGGAATAGTTCTTCTAACTCCAAATTGCGATGTGATGAGATTATCATACTATCTTTCCAACCCCTACACCAACAATGAAGTCGAAGAGGCTTGATTGCCGGCTAGTCTGAGTTATCCATCACTATCGTCAAGAGCAATCAACATCTTTG